>CM022393.1:142660946-143046264 GCA_011833715.1 Carcinoscorpius rotundicauda
TTTAGTCAGACATCATTTACTCAATAATGATATCGTGGACTAGGTGTATAAAGTAATATTTAACTATAGTTTAAAAATACACTGATCGACTGATATTTGGTGTAAAGGAATGAATAACAAGAATACTTGTTCCAAATTAACACTCAAGAATATTCGTTACGCTGTAGATATATTTCTATTTAAATATTTATTTCAATAGTAAATCAAGAGTTATGTATTGTAATGAAAACTGTTCGTTCGTACTGAACAAAAATATAAATTTTACCCAGGAATGCATTTTATCACGGGTCTTGTAATCCTCATACATCAAACAAAGAATGTAGCTTTTTGGTGTTATATAATAATGTACTAAATAACATTGCTGTCAATGATGTATTTTTCCCAAAAAATTACAACAAATTACCAATGAGCAAAGTGAATATTATTTGCTTTGGAAAAATCAGAGATTCAAAATAATCAATGATAAAATTATTTCAACATTTTTCTTTATATCTCAACAACGTAACGAAAAATTTACAAAATTTCGAAATGAGTAAATAATTTCGAAAATAATCAAGCAGATAAAAGTAATACCAGAAAATTACTTTATAAAGAAGAGATAGAGAAACCAGTAATTAACTATTAAGATTACTTTGTCATTTGACAATAAACCCTTTCACGATGAACATGTCGTTCATATACTTTTAGTGTATAAAATGCATAAAGTTTCCATGAATGAACAACATTAGTAACCATACAGAGAAACATACTCTTCAATTTTAACAATTTCTATGAATAAATATTCGCCAGTTACAATTTATTGCTTATAAATTGGGTAATCTAACACATTATGGAATTATAGGAATAAACAAAAAAACTAAACAAACTTGAAATCTTTAAACAAAAATAATCTGTCTCGTCTCCAAATGGGCATTTTAACAGACTATATGAAATTATCAAATGAAAATAATATCCCTTAACAAAGAATTAACTACATTATTAAATTATTAAAATATTAATATTTCTGAGCCTTTCAGAGATTTGAAAAATGTAATAGTATACAAAATACAAAAAGTTACACAATAATTTTAATGTTAGTATACATATGTACATAAAAAGGCAAAAATGAAACCTTTTGCAAAATAAATTGAAACACCTTGTATCTGAGAAACAAAAAAGAAAAGAAATCATTTAGTGTCTATGACAAAACAAATCACGTTTCTTTTCCACACATTTATATGTGCAAAAGGAGAAAAGCGAATAATCTCAGAATTACCAAGTATACAATTAAATGCACAAAGTAAATACACAATCTACACGCCCCCAGCTAGTACACGGGAAGTCTGCGGACTTTCAACGATAACATCAGAGGTTCCTTTCCCCTCGGTGGGCTCAGGACAAAACAGGATGCGGCTTTGCTGTAAGAAAACACACACACACAGTGTACAAAGTTTAAATCACTGGACATTAATAGAATTATATAATCTGTTTGAGATTTCAAACTAATTGGAAGTGTTGGGTGAAAACAAAATTGCTGTTTGAAACAATTTTCCAAAAAAAAATGCAAGAAAGGTTACTGTAGGTAAAAAGAAAACAAAAATTGGATACGTGTAAGTATTCATATATTGACATATAAGTACATATTATCTTGATTCAGACGGTATTTTCACACATTATTTAAAGACAAAATGGTAGCATGTAATGCAACCTATAAATTACGACGTCACATCTTATCCTATAACGTCTCACAAGTAATACATTAAAGAGTAAAAATATAACTCATTAACGCTTCTTGTGGCACGGTGGTATGTCTGAGGACATTTACTACAAGGAAATATCTCTCTATACCCGTGGTGGGCGAACCACAGATAGCTCTTTGTGTAGCTTTGTGAACACAAGGTTAATCTATGACGGGACACAAGAAGTCTCCCACGTCCAATGCATCACTAAGTACACTCATCTTTTCCTGATTCTTAGACGATGAACATCGATCTATTTCAATTGTGGTATGGAATCAGAAACAGTACACATACTAAACAGAAAGTTCTGGTATGTTTCAGGAAAAGGGAGCTTTAAAGAACAATGAAATATTAATGGTAACAGCAATAGGGAAGGTTAAATATATTGAATCTTTAATCAGAAGATAAAATACTTGTAGTTAAATCTCCACCTTAATTACTGAAAGCGCAAATATGTTTAAAATTTAGCTAACTACATCAGTTGGCGGCGATCTTAACAAGCATTTGGACACGAAATTTGACAAAGTCATTGTTCAAAGTAAATAATATTGCAATTTGTTTGTGTTCAACATTATATCATCATAAAATACTTTTTAATGATCTGTGAAGGAACAACAATATATGTTTCAAAAAACCACCAAGAGTATTTTCAAATACGTAGTTGTTGACGAGTGAACTTTAAGAATGTCGCCCTTCAATCTAGAAATCGCCATGACGAGAAACAGTTACATATAATGAGGTTGTTTTGATATGGTAAGTTACCATAAGTGTTAAAGCTACAAGTGACAAAACGCTCCTTAATAAGGGAATAATGAAATTTTTATCACTAAAATCCTCACGCATGAAGACTATAGCTGGCTTGCCTTGGCATCAAGCGAAGTGTAGCTGTCCGTCAATGAAGGAAATTTGCGCCCTCGTGGAAGTCGACAAAAGTATTCAGTTCTACACCGGATAGAGAACTTAATGTTGTTTGTGAATTTGGAAAATTTCAGTATATACATTATCAGATGTAATCAACGTCATGATAAATTCTATTGTTGTTTGTATATAGAAATATATTTTCATTAAGAAAGATAATTTGGTAAATGAATCTTGTTGGATATTTCTGAATTGTCTAAAATAACTATACACAGTGGTTAAAACTGTTTACCATCATAACGAGTCTATGACCACGATAACACCCGTTATAGATGTACCAGACCTAACTATCCATCACATTTTCTTATTCTGTATATCTTGATATTTATCAAGTCAAATTACCAACTTGTTTTAGTTATTTTCTACGTGGTGGCCATTCTTTTTCTTCCTTAGAATCTAGGACAGTGTTTGATAATTTTCACTAGAGTAATTACCAGAACTCTATCTATCTTATTTCTGTACAAATGTTTAGACTTTTTTCCTTTACTCGACGCTACGGTACTTAGGTAGTTAAAATTAATTTTTACAATAGTTCTAGATTTTTTTAATTCTGCGAAGAAATGTTCATTTCTCTGATATCACGGACATCACGTTATCCATTGTTGAAATCATCCTGGTTACTCTTCTTCTATTTATATTAAAAGACTGGAACACTAACTCGGATGCACAATCTCGAATTCGTGGATCCTTTCTAACTGTTGGTTATGGGTTTTTGAGTCGATGAATTATATAAAAGTGCGTCCGATGACATATTTCAATTGCGCTGTAATCGTTTTTAATCACTCTGTTGTTGAGACTCCTATTTTATACAGTTACCACTTTATGGTTAAAAAGACTATATTTCCTCAATGTAGAACTGCACCTTGGATGATATTAGTAATTGCAATGCTTAGTTTCAGCACCCGGTATTTTTACGTTCACGCCCTCAGTGTCGAAAAGGCAAATTGCTTGGTCTCATTATAAACTCTAGAAATTATTTTTTTCTTTCATTTTTCTTGTCACGATAACTGGTGAAGATGTAGTACGTTGCTACTAGTGTTTTTAAGTTCTTTGTTCATTACCTTAGCTGTAACAATGAAAGCATGTCATCTGTGGTAATCTGAAATCCTGAAGGTTTTCTCAAAGCTTGTTATAAAATATGCTTAGTGTACAATTAAAAGAGAGTTTTAGCTTCGACTCAACTGTCTTGAGGAATGGTAAGATAAATAAGGGCTTTTAAAAGTTGCATAGTTAAAATGACAGCTACGTTTATACATTCTACATATTTTATCAATAGAAAACAACAGTTTTTAACTCATTTGACAAAGAATAAGAAGCATAAAAATGTTTTGTGTCATTTAAGTGTTTTTGACCAACATTGTGTAACAATAATTGTTAATATTATTCATTGAAATGCAAAAATTATTTCAAAAAAAATAAAAGCGTCATTACACTGGATTGAAAAACATTATTGAATTATTTTAAAACAAATGAGAAAATGTTTTATATTTTACTTTAATATTCTTCTCCACAATGAAAGAATATTTTTTTCAATGTATATTGTCTTATTAATATGGTTATTATGATAACCAATAATATTGATAAAACAACTTTAAAGAATATTAAAGAAGTTCATTTCATGAAAAACCTATTTTTAGCTATTAAATCCCTCATAGTTACCAACTGGTCATCTTGGATCGTTTGTTTATTACTTTTTACTTCCATATTTAATCCGATATTTTCAAGGTGAATTTCCTCGAACATTTAGATTCCTTTGTATTTAAATGGTATGAACCAAAGAAAATTATGAATTAAATTATTTCTGTATCCGTCAATATGTTGATCAACAAACTTTCACATATGTAATGGATCACACAATATGAACTGATTAACACACTTTTCATGATAC
This sequence comes from Carcinoscorpius rotundicauda, assembly GCA_011833715.1. NCBI lineage: Eukaryota > Metazoa > Arthropoda > Merostomata > Xiphosura > Limulidae > Carcinoscorpius > Carcinoscorpius rotundicauda. Next base: position 142,665,471 of record CM022393.1, read on the forward strand.
ATTTTTTCTTACATTCAATTCTTATTAAACACCTTACCGATGAATGAGATTTAAATTGCAAGCTTATAAAATTCATCCATATGTCTGCATACAGCATACATGAAAGAACGTAATATCATCTAACCACCCTGTTTAAAAATCAATGCTATTTAAGATGTATACATCTTTCATACTGCCAAATTATTTATCAATGGTCCCTTCTCCATTTACTACTACTCATAAAAATGTTTCACGGATCTAGATGATTAATACTATTAGTTATATTAAATACCTCAATGAAATTATATAACACCCATTTTTTCTCCAGTAGAAACATGTTTAAAAACGTTAATCTCTACTCATAGTAAATTACCAACCTTCGACGTGTCATTCTGGTTGGTCTTCCCTTATCCATTTGCGACAATTGAGTATCTTTGTTAAGACTTAAATCCCAAACTGTACACAGTACTCTCAACAAGGTGTTGTAGGTGATATGTACAGAGAATCAAAAATATTTATACCTCGTGTTTAATATTTCTCAAGATATTACCCAAAATTCTATTAGCCCTATTGCCTAGCTACAATACATTATTCAGATGGCTTCGGTGATTTCTCGATCAAAACACCAATATCAGTATTTTTAAAAACATTTTCATGTCTATCATTTTAAATTGAAAAAAAATTAACTTAGGAAAACTAAATGCATGACATTCTGGTAAGTTTTGGGAAGAAGAGAGCTTTGAGGGACGATGAGAAATTCATGGTAACAGAAAAAAGGAAACTTTATCAAAAAGAAAAACTCTAACTGAAGTTAAATCTAAAAGTAAAAACTCTGTAAAGAATCAGCAAACTATATCTGTTAGCACGGATCTCAACAAACGCTTAACATCATTTATATGGACAACTGGAACGTGTTTAGTGATATTGCACAGCATATTGTTCTTTCTCTATTTGTATTGTCATGTTGGAAGCAATAATAAAAAAGAGGTGTCAACAATAATCCAACTTCCTGCACATTTAACCTTCTCAGAACTACACTTGAAGTTTGAAAGTTTATTTCACGTTCACCATATCGAGTAACAAAAGTACTATAATTATTAAAATGTAAGCTTTTTCATGTGTAACCTTTATTAATTGTTGCAGAAATAACCACAATGTAAAAAAGAATAATATAATTTTTTTAGGTAAAAGTAAGATGAGCTTCGACATGTCTCAATCACTGAATACACTCTAGTGTTGACACACATTGATTCATGTAGATTCAACTGAAATAATGCATTAAATTATTTTGTGTTTCATTTACGATTTCATCGATAATCCCTTTTACACTCCTGGTATCATCATAAGTTGCAATATTCCGTCACCATATCTTTTTATATAGTTATAGTTTCACATCCACTTTATAGTAACAAATCATTTTATAAGATTAAGCATGCTAAATATATATATAAAATAATCTTTCCTACTGATGAAAAGATGAAACCATGAGGAAATAAACATTCTGATATCATGGGAATGTTCAAAAGTCGCTTTGGTAAAACAAGCTCCCCATGATGAATAGCATTATATTTTTGGTATATATGTAAGAGTATTACTGTTCTAGCACAGATTGTGAAAATAGTAAAACAGAATATACAAGCTACAGACACAGTTCTCTCAAAAATCTTAAAGAGATCCATTGCACTCCATTGAATTTTATTGACTGTGTTTCTCTCACTAAAGACAAATACACGTGGAATCATTGTATCCAGTCTTTTCTCTCACTTAAAAATATTCAAAATTACTGAACATAGTTGAATGTGAAAGAGAAATAAGATAAAATTATTTGTCAATGGTGACTGATGCTTGTAGAAGAAGGGATGTTGTAAAAACAACAACAAGAATTTGGATAGCAAAAATCAGCCTAAAATGTATATCAAAAATGATAGATATGAAAAACAAGGACTGGTTTCCATGAAAACTCGTAGCATTCTCCAACACAAGACATTGTTTTCTTTAAAGTTGATTTAATTTTAACTTAAACCATAGATTGTCCATTCAGAATATACATGATTCATAGAGTTTGTCAATAACAACATGAACCCTGATATACAACATTACATTTAACCTAAATTGCAAGATATTCCCAAGTGCAAGATGAAGCAAGACATAACTTAATTAATCTGTGAAAAATACGATTCTTGACTGATTCAGCATAAATAATACCAAATATATCTTAACTTTAAAGATGAATACAATCGAACTTAGTGCATTCAAAAATTAGAACTCGTTACACAGTAAGCAGAAACTGAGATTGATTGAATAGATAAAATACGTTGCACATAGGAATTCTAAACTTCAGCTGAAACGGTTTTGTGTCCACTGCCATTTGAGCTGCCACATGATGTTTCACAGAAAAATACAAGCAGTACATTTTGTGATTGCAATTTGGGCGACTTAATAAACAAATATGGCAACTAGACAAAATCGGCATTGTGAGATTTTCTGGACCACTGAATTAGTTTTATCATGGTAACATCTCTCAGATGCTAAGAAAATCTTTCCCACAATATACTTTAGTTTTATGAACTTGATGGAGAATGTCGCTCTGAAGTTATTACAATCTCATATATTTGTGTGGAAAGATTTGTCGTTCGCTGAATAGCGAGGAAGTCGTGTTTTATTTGTTTTTAGATGGAGATATAGAAGTTAATTGGGAATATTAATCCTACATGAGAAATCTATGTTTTGTAAATGTCAACTCATCCATATATTGCTTGTAATTCTTTATTTTATAATGTCTCTCCAATGAAAAATTTGTAGAGATTGAAACCTCTCAGATGTAAATTCCAACATTAATTAGATGTAGCATCCAAAGGTAATCCAATAATAACAAGTATTTCAATCGAGAGATGGTGTGAGTTTTCTTGTACCAAAGCCACATCTGGCTATCTGCTTAGCCCATCAAAGGAAATCGAACACTTGATTTTAGCGTTGTAAATCCGCAGAAATATATATTGTAATTTGAAATGGTAATAAAGATACTGTTGTTCTTCACTTGCGTCGAACTTTGTCGTAATGAGGCCTATATAACATAAATAGCTCTTTAAATATCAATAAAAGAAAATAAAAAGTCGTTAAAACATTTAAGTCTTTGATCAGAATATCAAGAATGGATGTATGCAAGGTTAACTGTAATAAGTGATATCGATTATATTATTCTAAAATATTGTGGGCCTGTCGTTATATGAGATAATTTTATTTTTATTTTTGATGTACATACAATATCTAATGCAGAAACAATTTAGATGGATAAGATGTAATACAGTGAAGTTTTATGATATGTTAATCAGTATTGTTGTTTCAATCGATTTTAGAGTATTATTTTTCTTACACGTCTTGACAGTTCTGTATTTTCACCCCTTTTTGAGTATTTCAAGTAACATTTTATTTTTTGATAATTTTCAATTTATCAGTGACGATATGTTCATGAAAAGTATCAATAAATAAACTATTTTCATCCTCATAAGGTAAGTTATTAACTTTATCAAAATCTGGACAAGTTGTAAAACTTTTATATCCATACAGTAATGGACATTTGGAACTTCCTATTGAAATTTCAACAAAGAAAAATACTTTTTATAAAGATTCACAAATAATTTTAAAAAGCTGCATCTTATTAAACATTTTATACATTATATTAATTCCCAAATATTGTGGTTTGAACTTTAGTTTGTTTTTTAAAACGAAATCAATCATTGATATTTAATCGATATTTTGTAACATTTACAAGCATATGTTTTGCATGTCGCTTCGATAATCAAAATTTATTCTTATCTTAAGTAATGATTTTATTTTGGGAAGATTATGTTAATAAATATTACAAAATGTATTTATGTACACCATTACTAAAATAAAAGCTATAATCCAAATAAATATAAAATTCTAAAAATTCAACCCATTTTAATTTATTATTTACTTTGCCTCAATTTCTTTCTACTTCATTTTGAGAAAAAAAATATCCATAAAGAAAAACTATCAACACAGTAATCATTGTTCAAAATCAAAGCAGTAGAATTACAAAATATTGATTTATTCCATCTATGTGTGTCTATATCAATAATTCTGATACAGTTATCACAACAAAGGTAAAAGGGAGAATTCTGAAATGTTTTAATTACATAGAATTCATTGAATTGTTGAAAACATGAGATCCATACAGACTTATATGTAAATGTACTTCACGTAATAAGGCCTATATAACATAAATAGCTCTTTTAAATATAAATAAAAGAAAATAAAAAACAACACATACAAGTTTTTGATCAGGAATGGATGTATGCAAGGTTAACTGTAATAACTGATATCAATTATATTATTCTGAAATATTTTGGGCATGTTGTTTCATACGTAATCGGAATAGGTTGTTTTAACATAAACCATACCAGGCTTAGCATGTAGTGAATATTAATGCAAGACATATAAAATAAAACTCAGATGCATACCATGCACTGAAATATAAATACAACATTTTCTGAGATTTCATAAAATAAAATTTGAAACATTTTCCTTTACATTGCAGTTTTACCATTTTAATAGAGTTGAAAAAAATCATATTTCAATTGTATGAAATTAAAATATTTTTGAGTGAGTTAAATTATTACGAGAAAGTTTATGCACAGTTGCATTGACATCTTGGCAGATCATTTCTAGTTGTACTCACTGTTCTTTTGGTTACGATAAAATATTTCAAAACATGTTATTAAAACACTGTGAAAATTTAAATTATACGCGAAGAAGTTAGTGTAATTTACCCAAACTTCTAATCACAATGAAACCATGAAAGTATTTTGTGAAGAAGAAAAGTTAAGATTTTCTGTGGATTACTTTCATAAAAAGTTTGGTTTGCGCATATTTGGTGTCAGAACGTTGTTTGTATTGAGTACAAACTAACAACTGTATTGAAAAAAACGCTTGTACATCAACGTTTTATTTTCCAGGAAATCTTTATACTTTTTTCGTAATTTTCGTGATTTTAACCTCACACGAACTCCGTTGATTTGACCGACATTGAACCAGTATAAAAATAGTAAATAAACCTTGTTGTTGTTTTGAATTAAGCACAAAGCTACGCAATGGGCTATCTGTGCTCTGCCCACCACGAGTATCGAAACCCAAATTTTAGCGTGTAAGTCTGCAGACATACCGCTGAACCACTGGGGGGGGGCATAAATAAACCTAAATGATTGCAGATTGTGACAGAAAATTACAATGGTTTATCGTAAATAGCACAAGGATCGTCAAAGTATACGTTTCTGTGTAAATTATGTTATTCTTTCATTTCCGTTTATGACAGGTCTCACAATTATACCTCTCACAAAAGTTGTAAATCAGACAGCAAATGTGCTCTTGTGATTAACAATCTTATGCATGATATCCTACCGAGTATAATTTGAAAATAATTTTAATATTATTATGTCTTTCATTATCTTACTTTTACCGTTTAGGTTTAAATTGATCTTTTTTTTACATTTTGGTTTCTTCTTTTACAATTAATAGAGATTTTACGTGAAAATAAAGATATTTAGTGCTTATATTTATTGAAGCCTAATTTTAATAATGAAAGTACTTTTGTTACACGACCTGATCAACATGAAATAAACTTTCAAATTACAAGTGTAGAAATGTGGAAATGTAAATGTACATATACGTAATTCGAGATATTGGTTGTTGTTTTGTTGTTTTGAATTAAGCACAAAGCTACACAATGGCCTATCTGCGCTGTGCCCACCACGTGTATCGAAACCCGGATTTTAGCGTGTAAGTCCGCAGACATACTGCTGAGCCACTGGAGGCCTCAAGATATTGGAACTTTCCCATTATTATGGTTAAAACGACATTTCATAAAACCTCGAAAAACATTACTTACAATTTATAAAAGAGATGTTAAAGGTGGGCGTGGCAGGTGGTTTTGAATTGATATTTTATGACTCAATAAACAAAGAAGACTGAATGATGTAGAAGTTAAAGTAGTGGAATACAAATTAGCTGAAAAGGAACACATAGGAAACAAATGTCACATTTTTTGAAAATATTTTATTATAATCTTATCCAATTGTAGATCAGATTTTTCAACATCTGATTTATTAACTATCTTGCAGTATACAGTTTATTATAAAGAATGTGATAAAAATAGTTAAAGTTTTTTTTATCATATTTCTTTAAACGTTAGCGACATGTTGATCTTTACCTTCCATTACAAAAATATTAAATATGTAGAGACCTGGGTCTTTGTCGACCCCTATTTTTTATAGCTGCTGTCAGCATGATAATACAAAAAGACGATCAACAATGTGCTGCATCAGATATTATTAAACATGTTCCAGTTGCTTAGCAGGGGCAGTGTAACCATGGGTAGAGTCAACGAAAAACGTTCAGAACCATATATTCTGAAATGTTCTCAGACCATCAGAAAACTTATTGTACGATGATAAAGTGCTTAAAATGACTTTAAACGTTTGTTAAGGTGCACACTAACTGATGAAGTTAGCTTAACTTTAAAAGATTTTTCACTTTCAGATTTAACTACAGTTATTGTTTTTCCTTCTGATAAAGTTTCCGTACGTTTAAGATTTCTCTTTTGTTGTTTCCATAAATTTTTTCATCGTCCTGTAAAGGTTCTTTGTTCCTAAAACATACCAGAACTTGATGCATTTAGTTTTCCCAAGTGAAATTTTTATTTACATTTGATATGAAAGACATCAAAATTTTGTTGAAGAAACTGATATTTGTGTTTCTGATCGAGAAATCACTGAAGTTATCTAAACAATGTTTTGCAGCTAGTAATAGGGCGAATTGGACTTTGGGTAGTATCTTTCGAAACATTAAACATAAGCAACAATGTCGTAAAGGAATATTTTTTAATTGGATATTCTGTGGGTATAATTTCAAACATTTAAAGTTTTTAATTATTCAGTGTTTTATATCCACAGGAAAAGTCAATGAGTATTATATCAACTAATATTCTACTGTTTTATATCACAACATATTTAAAAATTACGATAAACTGGCTACAATGTATGTAACAGTAATTTTCTAAGTTTTTGAATGTTGCCCAAAGCTACACGATGGCTATCTCTGTGTGCCGTTTCTAATTTATCTGAACTAGAGGGAAGCCATCTTATCATCTCCACCTTCATCCAAATGTTGGGCTACTCTTTTACCAACAAATACTGCAATTGACCTCACATTATAATACCTCCTCGGCTTAAAAAGAGAATATGTTTAGTGTGACCAGGATTCGAACCACCTTGTCATGCTAAGATAATTACAATGTGTACGTAATGTTTTAAATCACTAATATCTTAAGCGAGATGTTGTTGTCATTAGATATCATACAGATTTTTATTGAAGAATATTGAAGAATTATACCATTCTTAAAAATAAATAATAAATATAAGAAGAAGTAAAAAAATTTATAAGGTTTAACGTGATTAATATTTCTGTAACTTCTAAATATTTCCATTATGTTCCAGACTGAAATGAGATATTTTTTTCATATACTCTCTCAAGATTTATTTTTCACTGTTATTGTTTGAGTTTACAATACTTTAAACATTATGCAGATGATTCTCTCACAAATCCTCAGTGTTGTACTTGTGATACACTCATTGTCTTTTGTCGAATCTTGCAAACGTTTTATCAGATATCCTTTTCACGGTATCTGTTACTCTGTATTTTTTTCGGACGAGTCTTCCTTTTATTACATTATATATGTTATGTGTTACTATTTCAAACAGCAGGAAATTATGTTACATAAATGGTAATATGTAGAAAAAACATTATATTTGGGAAAAAAAACATTGACACATAAATATTTTTTTCAACACAAATAAATTTTATTGTATAAACGACAATACACTCAGAAAGCAATTAAAAATGTATCTAATTTGTTTGCACATACACACAAATTCATAAGTGTTGTTTAAAGATGTTTCAAACACACAATCAAATAGTTTGAAAGAAGACTATTCTCTTTGTTAAAGTTACATGTCATATGAGGCGTGTTATAAGGGCTCTCTGAGGTTAATTTCAATAATCTCGTCACAGCGGGCAATTTCTTCTTGATCATATGCGATTATCTGAGAGTAGATATTCGACTTTATATAACTCTGAGAAAGTCTGAAGTCTTAATTGGAGTTCGAAATTAGTTTTAAAAATAATGATGTAATAAATAGTTTCTAATAAACTATCACACTTATATTTAATAATGCTACTAAAGCTAGTGAACAGTTCACTCTGGTCGATGACACACTGACGTAACATGTTAAGTTACTTGTGTTTCAAACTGAAAAACAGAAGGAAAATGTTTACAAAACGACTTAACAAGTGAAAAGTATCATCGTGGCGTTGTAGTATTTGTCACTGTACTGTAGTGTTAAGCAACCTTACGATTTTTACATATTCTACATTCTGTAATCAATATAGATTTTTTTTAAAATGGAATGTAATCTGATTCTCTATCGATTTAACGTAAACCAGTGGTCCACAAAATAAATTCATTGGTTTCGATTTAGTTACTTTTGGTTTTCTTTATTGGGCATTTGTTATGTTTTATGTGGATGTCGATGTACCTCTGTACACTGTAGATAAACAAACGGTGAAAGTAACATTCTTAAATGGTTGAGCAAATGTTAACTGTAGGTTACAACCTTCACAACTTTGTATGAGAGCAAAAGGCTAGTCAGATTGTGTGTCAACCTGAATAGATCTAATGTTTTCTATAACTAGAGAGCTTTGGATTCCCACATGTAAATCTGGGTCATCACATTGAATAGATATTTTAAGTGAAGAAGGTCGAAACGTTGTTCGCTCCTAAACATAAAAATTTTCTCTACCCAAACCAGACGTTTTTACATATATTTTTCTCTACAAGTGAGTTTTTACGTCATCACTAATAATATGTACAGCATTTTACATAATATGTACAGTCCCTTATTTTCTGAGCTCATACTCAACACTATACTTTAATTAAATTTAGATTTACTTTGTAATTATTCAGCTCGAATCTTACTGTTATGTAAATATCATGTAAATGTTGTTTAAACGACAACCATGTCATGTCGTGTTTGCATTCCCATATCTATTATATTTCCATATTTATATTATTTTTTCGAAGTTTGAACCAAAAAATATGTTATTCGTTTAAAATAATATTTAGAATTAATTAGAATTAATTTAGAGTTATTCATGTAGAAATTCCTAGAACTAGGCAGATTGATCACTTGTATTGGCCTGGTGTTTGTATTGTGGAATTATGGGAAGTTACGCGATTAGTATATAAACAGACGGCGATTCGAGGGGAAAGTCATCCAATTTTACTCGGGTCAAGAAGTTGGTTTCGTTTGAGAAAGTTTAAACGTTTGGCGTGTGATTATTCAAATTGAATTTGTGAATAGAGCTAGATCAACTAAAGCGGTGAATTTATTTTTTTCCGTTAATCTTCACAATTCAGTCGGATTACGGATTATACCGAAAGTCAATACGAACTGGACTGTGATTTTTTTTTGAAAATACCCATTCAAACTTCGAAAATTTCTCCGTGGGACTAAATTCCCCGACAAGATTGGAACTTTGGATTTCGGATTTGTACACTCATTCTGGATCATATTATGAAGCACAGGCCAGTACTTTTTTGTATTATAAGTGGTTTTGAAGGTTGAAACTGGATATTTGTTATTGCTATTAGATAATTTATTTTGTGTCTATCATATAAGTAGATCATTGTAATAAATTATACAAGCTACTATCTGTGTCTTTCTGTTGCATTCAGTCCACATAAAAAACGTAACACTTACTTTATAAAATAAATCAACGAAATACCCGTGCGGAATTTAAATTTACCCGAGAAAACAAACCCGTTTTTTTTTCATACACTGATCACAGCAATTAACATGAAACTTTTCTTCGTTGCTAACTTTCCGTTTTTCTTATTTACTTTTCAAGATAAAATAATTGCATATATAATGAAGCATTTTGGGTTAATTTGTACTCTTTACTTTCATTTAGATCCATATAAAATAAAGCTTTCAAATTTAAAATATAAATCTATTGCAAATATTTTTGTAATAAGATTGAACTCCAATCCAACAATTTATTTTTTTAACATCTAAAAGGAGGAGCACTGAAACAATTTCATTTTTAATGTGAATTTAAACATTTGTTTTGTCATTCGAGATTACCAAAACTTAGTAAGGTGACCAAATATTCAATTTTGCTGAGACAGTACAAGGGTCACCCAAAATGACCATATTTTACGATAAAGACATCTAACAATCAGTCACATCAAATCATGAAAGTATTATGCATACTTAATGTCATTCTAACATGTATTTCTGGCTGCCAACTATTCTTTAAATTTCTGACCATGTGAATTTTTAGAAAAAGAACATTTTGTCGGAATTATGTCCTGACAAATACATATCTCTGTTTACACGACTAAAAATACATACGGGATCTCAGAAGTGAAGAAAGGTATTGATTTTAATTTTGATTATAGTTTTGCTTTTTTCTTTTATGATCCATATATATTGACAAACACTGTAATTAACAAAAGTTTTTATTTACAAGCAATTCCGTACATAATTAAACTGGAGAATGTAGGTGGAAATCTGATTTTTCTGGGATTTGGAAGAGAGTAAATTTTACTGCAGTGTGTAGAAAAATAATTAATGAGACCACGTTTTGACAATATATAACTGTTAATTGGATTATATTAAGGATTAGAATACCTTGTTTCGGTACCCAGTATTTTTACGTTTACTTCTTGTTTGTCAAAAAAGCCAGTTGCATAGATTTTGTAACTTCCCTGAAAATTAATTTCTCTTTCATCTCTCTAGTCACGATAACAGGTGAAGATGTAACATTCTTGAATATGCTAGTTTCATTGTTCATTACGTTGGCAGAAACAAGGAAAGGGTGTACTCAAGGTTATTCTAAAGGTGCTAAAAGTGTTTCCAAACATAGAACAAAGTAGACTTAGGATTCTTTAAAAGTTGAATAGTAGCATCGAGTAAACGTTCTCTACACGGAAATTATATATTTATGTATATATATTCATTAAAAATCACTAATCGAACGATGCCTACTTATAATTGACTTTCTTTATCTGATTAAATAAAATGTAGAAAAAGAAAGTATAATGACTTTAGTTTAATTGCTTACCTTACAATAAATTGATAATTTAATTTTTGTCATTTAAGAGATTCTGGTTAATACAATATAATAATAAATATTTAAGATCATAATTAAACACATCTGAGGTGATGTCATTAAATAATATTCACCAGCTTTCTTAAACTGTTTTCAAATATTTAGCAAAGTCATTCTCTAAGTGGATGAAATAAATATATGAATATTTGAAACTTTCTATTAGAAATAAATAAGATGTCAAACTTGACCGAGAATTTCTTGAACATTTCTATCACACTGGAATTAAGTTATCTTCTTAATCACAGGACCATAATTATTTACAAAGAAATAAATGTTTATTATCACATAGAATTAAAGTGCATCATCAATGAATTATTTGAGAGTAAAGTTGTCTGACTCCAGTTGAAGTTTTTCTTTGCCATAAAAGAACATTGCCTTCAGCTCCGAAAATGAATTTATCTCTCATTAATGGTCTTATTAAATTCACGAGTACTATCTAAAATCAACATATGAAGGTATGAGGTAATGCTCAAATTTCTAAAACAATGATGCTCACTTATGTTCAGAATTAATTGTTACATTTTGTCACTGCAGATAGAGTGATAAATTTCATCTGAGTATATGTTCTTAACACATTTTATTCTTTATTTTCTCTCACATCAAAAAACTATTCGTAATATCCACTAAACATATGGTTCAGTAACTTTTCATTCATCGGAAATTACCTTGGATTTTCCTAAAAATATTCCATCTTGCACAGTAACCAATTGACATTTACTTTCATTTTTAATACCAACACAAAAACATTCGTTAGTTCGTGAAGCATAAAATTTCCAGGGAAGTACTTTTCCTTCAAATATTTTTTTTTTCAAAAAGTAGTGCAGTCGCCAAAAGCAAAAATAAGATAACAGAGACGAACACTAAAATAAGCTGTTTCTGGTATTTAAGTGTAGAATTCAGGCATTAATAGAAATATTTACATACATTTATCTGCCACCTGTATTATTTCAAATGCATATAATATATAGAGTATTTTACAAGTTTTACTCATTTTCTAATATATCAGTATTAACCAAAATTAATAGTGCTTTATTTTCAGTTACTAAAATATTAAAAAATATCCTTCAAATGAAATACATGAATTATACGAGTTCTCCAAAACTATTGTCAAAGACGAATTTATAAACTGTTTCTTAAAAACATTTGCAGAAAAGTGGTTAAGACTGTTTACCTTCACGACGAGTCTGTAACCATGAACCTGTCACAGCTGCATTAAACCAAACTATCAATTATGTATTCTAAGTCTTTATATTGTAATATTATTACTAGACATAGCTAAATTCTCTTGAAAATTCTGCAAACGTCTTTGGTGAGATTCAAATGACTCAATAGACATGTGACAGAAATGGAATATATGGTGAATGATTATACACCTTGAGTGTTCGCTAAGATGCTTTTATTATTCAAAACGTTTAATCGATCATAGAATCAAAACGCCAAAAAAGTGTTATTTTCAGGTGAATTGGAAACATACTTCAGATACTTCAAATGGTAAGTTCGTTAAACACAAAACTGAGAACCCTACATGTAAAGCTATGTTTTCTATAGTACACGATCGGATATTATTAATCACTCTACCATAAAATAAACATTTTAAATCTTATGACCAAGGGTTTACCAGTCAGCGACTTGAAATCTCGATGTCTGTGAAAACATCAGCACCATATCCTTTCTTAGGCCAATAACACTGATGGTGTTTTAAAGTGTTCAAGGCCAGTTGATGTTAAGAAATGAAAGGTTTTGGTTAAAATAATGTCCACACGAATACATATCTGTGTTCACAGACATTAAATATGCATGAGATCCAAGCATTAATGAAAATGATTACTCTATCTTTTCAAAATATTTTTCTTCATTTTGTATGTTGTTATAAGCCTAGTAACGATAAAAGTCATGGACATACAAACAATTTCATTCATAAATAGATTGACAATTTTCGATGAACATTTCATGGTCCTGTGATTAAGAAGATAACTTAATTCCAGTGTGATAGAAATGTTCAAGAAATTCTCGGTCAAGTTTGACATCTTATTTATTTCTAATAGAAAGTTTCAAATATTCATATATTTATTTCATCCACTTAGAGAATGACTTTGCTAAATATTTGAAAACAGTTTAAGAAAGCTGGTGAATATTATTTAATGACATCACCTCAGACGTGTTTAAAACGATATAGCCTGGTTTTATTTCTTTCAAATTAAAATAATAGATAACAGTACCTTAGAATAATGGAATTTGTCTTCTAAACGTCAGATATACGTATATCCATATTATACTCTCAAACGAGAATCGTTTTACCTTCTGAAATAAAATAACCTGTCACAATATTTGCGCAAGGTTTGCTTGAAAGCAAGTGAGAGTATCATTTTATACATATAGCTTTTATTGTTCGAAGGACTGCAGACTTTATTTAAAGAGAAATCTTCATATTTCATTTTTTAGTAATTTGGGTACGCAACTTTCATTGTGCAATTAGGACTGTTAGAATAAAACAACGTCAGAGATTTATACTAATTCAGTGTTTTATTCGTTCCATAATCTAATGGTTCACTTCCCTCGGTATCATCCTGAGAATTTACCTTGTATGCAACAAAAACAATAAATGACAAAAATATCAATGGATTAATGTAATCCAGACAATCCTGCGGTCAGGTATTATCTGTTATCTTCACGTTTTACCGGTATATAACATGTAAGTAAATATCAGAATTTCAAGCTTCAATTTTTTTTAATTTACAGTATCTCTTTATTATTATTTGCTTATCAGTGTATTTTATTTCTAAAAATATCTTCAACCACACGTGTATACAATCAAAATAAATTATTAAACTAAATTTGGTATAACTTAGGAAAGTTAAAAATCGAGTTTTTAGCTTTAATATGTTCATATATTCAACATATTTACACAATTCGCATTTTTTCCGTCCTGAATATACCGAGTGCTTCGGGTAGAAGTACCTTTTTTCTGCAGGAGTATTCACAATGGAAAGATTGATACAAAGCTCTAAATGCCTTCTTACCAATTATAATTGTCGCTTTTTGAATTAATAGAAAATCGTGTTTCTCCTATTTATAGTAGCTCATATATGGGAGGTAAGTGTTAAGTTATTCAAATATAACTTCTCTCGTACAAATGTTCTTAAATAATTCCTCTTTAGAAGATTATTATGTGAGGTATTTCAAGTGAATTAAAATTACTAAATATGTTTACATGTGTTCATTTTACAAATTATGGAAGGCATGTTAACAAGTTGTTAATTTTGGGACGAGTGTGTTGAAATTATGATTCCATGTCACTCTCTTATTTCATGTTCTCTATATCAAAGAGTAAATCATTTGCAAAAATAATACTGATGGTAGATAAACATAGTTCTTGCGAATGTAAATTATGAACTTTGTTTTTATTGAAAAATGAAATTTCTTAGGATTCATTAATTACTATTATAATTCCTTTTTCCTTAAAAAACTAACAGTTGTATTTTCTCTTTGATATTCTAGATTGTCTGGACAAGGTGATTTGGAACTTAAGAAAGCGCAGATAAAGAAAATATTGAAATAGTATTACATAAAGTACCAAGTTAAAACAATTCATTTAAAATGTCAAACCCACTTATTTCTCTCTTTCAGAAAATACAGTTTCCTAGTATTGGAATTCTTCTAGCTTTACTTAGTTGTTTAACCCACTGTGGTCAATGTGTAATGGTTAAACTGGTTTCAGACATCTCCAAAGAAGCATTATTGATTGATCGTGGAATATACATTGCTATTTTATGTGTACCAGTTATTATTCATAGCAATCATCATTTTTTCCCGAGAAAGTTTGGCCAATGGTTGATCATTTTCAGCAGAGGAATTACCGGAACTCTATCTACCTTATTTCTGTTCAAATCTTTGGAGTTTCTACCTTTAAGCGATGCTACTGTCCTCACGAAAACAGATTTAATTTTTACTGCAATTTTCGGTTTTTTAATGCTGCGAGAAAAAATACATTTGCATGATGTCATTGCCATAACGTTATCCATTGTCGGGATCATCCTGATTACTCGTCCTTCATTCATATTTGAAGGATGGGACAGCAACGTGGATGCGCAATCTCGAATTCGTGGATCCTTCTTAGCTGTTGGTTATGGGTTTTTTGTGTCGCTGAATCATATAATAATGCGTCGGATGACATGTTTGCACAATGCTGTGATCATTTTCAATTATTCTTTAATCCAGAATCTAATATTGTACAGTTACCAGTTAAAAGTTAACGAGACTACACTTCCAGAATGTGGAACTGTACCTTGGATTATATTAGCGATTGCAATACTTAGTTTTAGCTCCCAGTATTTTTATATTAGCGCATTAAGTGTCGAAAAGGCCAATTGCGTTGCCTTAGTGTGTTCTTTGGAAATTGTTTTTTCTTTTATTTTTCAAGTTACGGTAACTGGTGAAGATATGACTTTCTTGAGTGTGTTAGGTGCATTGTTTATTACGTTAGCTGTTATAATAAAAGCATGTTTTCAATGATATTCTGAAAGTCCTGAAAATTTTTAGCAAGCTTTAAACAAAATCTGCTTTGGTGATTTTAGAAGAAGAATAGTAGCTTCGACTCAGCTATCATAAAATAAAAAAGGGTATTAAACACTTTGTCAAAATGACGTTTACTTTTGATTTGTTTTGCTTTATTTGATAAGCTAAGGTTTGTTAGAAATGTAGAGTGAAAACCACAGTTTATTAAATTAATTTGCAAAGAATAATAAACAACATTTTTATGTCATTTAGGTGTCTTTGTTCAATATTATACAACAAAAAATTTGAGATTTGTCATAAAAGTCCAAGAATTATTGAAAAGTAAATAAATGTTCATTATTACGGAGGATTAAGATGTTTCATTATTGAAGTATTTGAACACAATTTCAGTTCATGTTTTATATTTTAATTTAATATTTTTTTAAATCTTTAAATGACATCGTTTTCGAATGTATATTCTTATTAATGCTCGAAAATAGGTGACTACCATTGTTGAAAAACAACGTAATAGGAAAATAACGAGCTCATTAAACCACCAGAGTTGAGTAAATAATAAGTGATGTACTTTAAATCGTATTTACTTGTGCAGGAAAACTATTTAAAAAACAGTGGCAACATAATAATTCATCTCTTTTTAACTCACCTCAAGAACTAAATACCAATTTTTAGCGTTGTAAACCCTCAAATGTACCGTTGAATGATCGAGAAACGTTTGGTTCTTACTTTTCACTTCGATACACAATATGATTTTCGAAAAGAATTTCCGTGAAGATCAAAATTGTTTTATCAATGATATTGTATGTTCCAATGTAAACTATACATTGAATTGCTTGTGTGTCCAAAACTACTTTGGTAAACTTGTTAGATTCCTCAGATATTTAGCTCATACTGATAAACTTTATGATTTAACCAAACTTACAGTGAATATTGTGAAAACTATTTTTTCTTGTTTGTGTTTTTGGAATTTCGCACAAAGCTTCTCTAGTGCTATCTCTGTTAGCCGTCCCTAATTTAGCAGTGTAATACTAGAGGGAAGGCAGCTAGTCATCACCACCCACCGCCATCTAGTGGGATAATTTTTACCAACGAATAGTGGGATTGACGGTAAAATTATTAGCCCCCATGGCTGGGAGGGCGAGCATGTTTGAGGTGACGCGGGCGCGAACCCGTGGCCCTTGAATTACGAATCGCGCGCCTTACGCGTTTGGCCATGCCGGGCCAAATGTCAATGAAAAATGTAAATTATTCAGAATCATAAAATAACACATTATGTGCAACATTTTCAAAAAAAATAAAAAGATTTGGAAATTTAGACTTTAGCAACGACTGAAATTCTATTCATAAAAGCAAACTGAAATTCTGTAGTAAAATTGTGTGTTTATGACATTAGCTTATCGTTCGATATATTTTTGGATATCAAACAGATCTGATTTATAATTGAAGTTTAGGTATTAGATAATCTGAGAGTAAACATATACTCTTCAAGAAAAAGAAAATCAAAAGACAAAATTTGAGACACGGACTAAACAATTTTTTTTTCAGGTTGTTCTGAATGACATGTGTTAAACTTTGTACATTCACTGCTGAACATCCAAAGTCTGCAAAGGCGAAGCCCACGCTCACTAGTTGAAGTTTGACGTCACACAACGTAAATAACGAGTTTGCACCTCGTGTGCATCTCCTGCCCATGGAAGCGATGAGATGACGAATCACATCCTATGGAATGGCTGTTTACTCAGCCTGCAAAGCTGCTGCAAGCTGAGGAAGAATTACGGTTGAGGTTGTCGCTGTCGGTCCAACTCGTCCCAAAGATGTTCGATGGGTTTAAATCTGGTGATCTGGAGGTTGTGGTGTCTCAAGAAAACAGTGGTGAGTCGGGGTGCGTGAGGACGGGCGTTGTCATGTTGAAAAATGTCGTTGACGTTCACC
This sequence comes from Carcinoscorpius rotundicauda, assembly GCA_011833715.1. Taxonomy (NCBI): domain Eukaryota; kingdom Metazoa; phylum Arthropoda; class Merostomata; order Xiphosura; family Limulidae; genus Carcinoscorpius; species Carcinoscorpius rotundicauda. The sequence continues at coordinate 142,683,144 of CM022393.1, forward strand.
ATGATGGGTTGCATATGGGGCCAAAGAATCTCGTCGACAATTGCGTACGGTTTGATCGGAAATCCTACGCAGCACTGGTATCGTTGAGTCAGTAGACGTCGCAGTGGTAGTCCTTTTCCGAAGTTTACGTAACCGGATGCAGCGATCTTGTGCGGGCGTGATCACATGAGGTCTGACAGATCGTGGACGGTCACAAGTTGATCCACCTGATTGAGATTCGCCTGCTTCCACGCGACCAATGGCGTTGTTGCGTTGTACTTCACTCAGTCTTGGCGTAACTGTATTGCGTATCAGTTGCTTAACACTGAGCTATGGAAACCGAGAACCCGTGAATTTTATAGGGATTTTGCATGTGTTGCGCTTGCAGAACATGCAGATCTCTAAAACAAATTTATTGGATACGAATGCGTTTGGGCGAAAAATCCGATGTTTTCCTCCGCTTTCAAAGTGCACAACTTTTATTGTTATTTTGGTCTCACAATCAGTGCCTTAACATGTGTAACATCACATACTCTGAACTTGTAACGTTATTACATATATTTCTCTTTAAAATAACAAAAATATCCTTCTTGCGTGCGTTTCTTTTATTGAAGAGTATATATCGTGTTGATCGACTGACACTTCATGTAAAAGAATGAATAAAGTGAACACTTGATTGAAATTATTGTACAATAATAGTTGTTGTTGGACTGTACAGCTTTCTTTTCTGCAGATGTACTTCCATTTAAATATCCACTTCAACAGCAAAGCAAGATTTTTTGTATTCGGATCAAACTTATTCCTTCTTACGTAGCAATACCAGTTTTGTCCTGAAGAAGTATACTGGTGATCATCATATATCAAACAAAATGAATAGCTTTTGGGTATAATACAATAATGCACTGAAGGACATTGCTGGCAATTTTGTGTATTTCTTTCCAATGTACTAAATTATACCAAATTATTAATCAACAAACAAACTATTATTTGCTACGGGAACAACAAAGATACAAAATTAACAATAATAAAACTATATGAACATTTTTGAAGCGCTCCTTTATGTCTCAACAGACTAAATAAAAAAAATTAAAATTTCTATTCGAATAAATGATTTTGAAAAGTAATTAAGAAGTAAAAATAATATATAAAACATTTCTTTGTTAACAAGTGACTTGAACATGCATTAAAATTAGTATATAATTTATAAATAATCCCTTTAGTGATGAACATATCATAAATACATTTTAGCGCATGAAATGTATAAACTTGCAATTTGATTGACAACAAAAGTGGAAACTTTATACAAAATAGACTGATTTTCTAAGAAATGGAGATTCTAAGAGTTAACATGTTATTATCACATAAAAATAAAACCCGTTAGCAATGAATTAACTACATTATTAAAATATTAATGTTTTTAATCCTTTCAAAGCTTTAAAAAAAGATATACAAAATTCAAAATTATTACACTATAATTTTAAAGTGAATGTAGATGTACATATAAATGCAAAAATTAAAACCTTTACACAAAAAATTGAAACGCCTTGTATCTGAGAAACAAATAATCAAAGTTTTTCAAAATCAAAATTTATTTTGTGTCTATGATTAAACGCCCCCAGTGGCTCAGCTGTATGTCTGCTGACTTACACGCTAAAATCCGCGTTTAGAACGCGTGGTGGGCAGAGCACAGATAGGCCATTGTGTAGCTAAGTGCTTAATTCAAAACAACAACAACAACAACTATGATAAAACAAATTATTTATTCAATAAAAATAAAGCAAAATGAAATGTCCCAATATGACAATAAATCACAAAAGACAACAGTTACGTACATTACGATAAATTGTAGCTGCTATTATATTTCTTGAACCTGCATCTGTCGAGTGTGATGTTTACATACATATTTTTTTTATATCTAAATTCGTTGAAATATGGTCTAAGATGTATAATGTTTCAGGTTTGTATAATTTCTTAAAATTTCAACATTTTCCAAAATAAATGATTCATTATTTTCAATAAGTGAAACAAAATGTAACTAAATAAAGATATGTAAAATGAATATGATTTTCAAACACAGTAAACAAAGAAGATGTCCTTAACAGTTTGTTAAAAACACCGATAGGAAAAAGACAAACTAGTTTAAACTATTTGTTTTGTTTGGAGTTTCGTGCAAAGTTACACGAAAGATATTTACGATGGCCGTCACCAATTTAGCAGAATAAGAATAAGGGAAAGCAGTTAGTCATCACCACCAACCGACAACTCTTTGACGACTCTTTTACCAACGAATAGTGAGATTGGCCATCATTATGTAACGTCTCCACATCTGAGAAGGCAAGTATGTTTGATGCTCGAACACGCGACTATCAGATTACGAGTCGAACGCCTTAACACACTTGGCCATGCCGGGCCGCCCTTAAACTAAACAGAAGTAAATATTTCCAATCACATCTGTTTCTCAAACACGACTGTTAATTTCTACCAGGTCTAGAAAGATATTTTGTAAAGTTTGTTTGACTCTAAATTTCACACCTCTAATGGACCTCTTCTTCATCATCTTTTTCAATCATTATATAACAATACTGTGTCCAGATTTTATAAAGAAAATTTTTCCTTTTGGGTAAAGAATATCCAGAAAAAGAAATTTGTTATTTGAAATATTTATCTTCTACGTGGTGGACTTCAAAGTTTCAAAGTGGGAAAACTGATTTAAAACTTTCTATTCTTTTGAGATTCTCTGTTTTACAAATTGTTGGTAGTCTTTTTAAATAATGTTTTGTAGCGGTTGTACTGAATAATTTATGTGAAATCTGATGGTATGTGTATTATTTATATACTGTATGTAAGATACTTATTTCATCATACAGAACAATATCAACCATTAAATAAACTTTTCATGGTTCTTTTCTCACTTTTAATTAATTTTATTATATACATTATCAAAGAAAGAGATTTATATTAACACCTTGTTAAGTCGTTGAGATGAAGGGTTAATATTGAATATTTTTACTGAACATTCTTGACATTTTTATGAAAAACTTTACTTACTAAATTGTCTTCCGAACAAACTCTCATATCAATCGATATGCTTCGGATTTATTTCTTTTTCTCAAATTAAAGATTTTTTGTGAAAAGTAGATTGGAGTTGAGTTCAACATTTTTCATGACATTAAGCATTTTTGTCTTTTACTTGAACCATTGTAAAGAACCAAACAATCATCGTATAAAATAACTCATTTCTGTAATATACTAAATGAACTACAACAGTTTTTATTAAGGTCAACAGTATTGAAAATAATACTTTACTTATCACTCTTGTGCCTCATATACATCGAAGGGTCTTCTTGCAATTAAACTTAAAGTCCCAGAAAATGTGATGAAAAGTCAATAATTCTAGAGTCAATAATAAAGTCACGTGTACTTAATTGTGTTTAAAACTTTGCTTACAGTTTAGCATTATTTTTATAATTTTATTTCTTTCCAAAACGATGATTTTCCCTTTTTTGCCAGTTTTAGATTAAATCCTGTCCAAATGCAAAGCTCATTTTCGGCAGATTTCAATTAAAATTACCAATTTATTAGTACATTATCCACTTTTGCAACCCATTTGCATTTCATTTGTTAAACGTATATTGTTTAATAATAATTCTTTAATTATTGTTTCTTTAATATGCATTTTTCGTTGGACTATATTATATTCAACTTTCATTCAACGTTACCAAGAAAGCCTATTTTCTATTGATATATAATGTAATATTATATTAAATAAATCGTTGGATATCTGCATGTAGATAACGTGAGACAAGTGAACTCATCATTTTATCCACTTGATCTTTAAGAAATTGTAACTTGACAAAAAGTGAACACTTCGCATTTCATGTCACAGTTACGTTAGAACGTACAAAGTATCGACTGGAGTGACAGTCGCAGATGGATGAAAGAGTTTTAGAATATTTTCCAGCGATTTTACACAATAATAAAGACTATAGTTTACTTACAAATACATAAAACACAGAATACGCAAAATGCCGCACACTACAAAGTTGTTTGATTTGGTTTTAATTTCGCGCAAAGCTACTCAAGGGCTCTCAAAACAAGCCATCCCTTATTGAGATATGCAATATTAAGCAGTGTGAGACGAGAGGAAAGGCACCACCCATCACCAACTCTTGTACTATTATCTTCCCAACGAATAGTGAGATTGATCATCACATGGCCATGACTGTCCATCGTAGGCTCTTCATGTTCGTACAAATTACAAGAATGTTTGTGTTAATAACTAGTATTCACAACAAGAGTACAACATTACGACTTTGTAAGAGATTACCAAATACGGTAGTCCAGTGTGTCTTTTGGTAATAACCGGACCTTTGGCGACAAGAGTCAAACAAATGAATTATTATGCAGGTTAAGTCACCATTAGCTAATAAAATAATATATTGGAAAGCGTTTAGCGTACAACCCGGTTTTGTTAGAAGCAGTTTGTGATGATGTGTTTTTGTGAATTTAATATTGAAGTTCTGTTAACATTAACATGAAATACTGGAGGCTAAAATTAGTTTTATTCAATTTTTACATTTGAGTCAAAGCTGTATAAGAATTATATGCAAATAACAAAAACTTTATATACTGAGTTTGTGGTGATTAAATGTTATTTCTCTTATCGTTAGTATGTCTAACCATTTAAAGTGAAAATCTATTCTAAACATTTCTGGCATGGATACAAAAACTTATATTAAAATAAGGTACAGAACAACGTTTCGATCTTCTTAGATTATCTGCAGATGTGAAAGTGTAAAGATCGTTGTAGTTAGATATTAGGTTATTATTTAAAGAAGGCATAAAGGTGTTCATTTTTATAGGTTTCATTTTAGCTTTACTTTTTGGATAGGTTGCCTTCTCTATGTTTTAAATGATTGTGATGTGCTTATTTGATTTGTAGCATTGAAAAAGTGTCTTTTTGTGTTCTTTCAATTAGGATTTCATTTTTCTGCTTGTTTCTCTCTGTTTAGAAGTCGCCGGAAATGTAGCACTGTGTTTCATTTGTAATGTAATATTTATACAGTAAATAAATGGTGAGCAAAATTATAAAGTTTTACAGTTAGTTGTTTCATTTAATTTATTATTATTTGTTTGTTGTTGACTGTGTTGTTGGTTGAGATGTGTGTGAATACTTTTTAACGGTTTTGGAAACAACATTTGTTGATTTAATGAACTGTTGTTTTAAATCACTGATTTTGTCATTATTTTCATCGTGTGGACATGGTTTTGTAGTTATGTATGTATGATATTTTACTATGTCGAGGTTTTGCTTTGTTTTATGTGTTGAGTCCAATGAAATTTAAAGTTCAGTATGGGTAATTTTTCTGAGAATTTCTATTTTGAATTGTGTGTCGGTTCTTGTGATTTCTGAAATTGAGAAATGTTAGTTGGTCAGTTTTTTCGTGTTCACAAGTGAACGTGAGGTTGGTGTGTATGAAGTTAATGTGGTTCAAACACAATATGAAAGTTTCTTCGATGTAAATCCATCGACTGCATCATCAATATATCTAGTGGCTAATGTAAGACTAAATTGATCGTTTGAGATTTAATCTGTGTCATGACAATGATGGCTAGAATTGATGATACGATACTGTCCATATTGAAGGCATTTATTTGTAATACTTTGTGTCAATGAACATTATGTTAGGTTTGGTAGTAGTAAATTCAATAGCAATTGCTAATTCGTTGATGAAAATAAGTGTTAATGGAATTGGTTTTGGATATAAAATTCTAAGGTTTTCTTACACGCTCCGTTCCATGAGACCTTCGTGAAGGAGATTATATTAAAACTGGTCCTTACTGCTTTTTGGACCACAACAGCTACAAAATTTTACCATGAATTTAGATGAACCGAATAAATACGAAAAACTGTGAAGTTAATATAACACATATTTCATTCATTCACCACTCGATCCCATCAAGGAACATAGGGCCGCAATCACTTGCGGATTCTTCAACAGGTTTTGAAGTGAATACATTGTTCGCTTACTGCACCAATCGTCCTTAATTTAGTAGTGTAAAACTATAGGAAAAACAGCAAGTCACAACCCACCGTCGACCTTTGGACTATAACGAATAATGGGACTGACCGTCACATTATACGCCACAACATCAAAAATAACAAGTATGTTTCGTGTGACGGGGATTTTTTTGTTTGCTGCAGATAAAATGTTCGATTGTATAGAAATTCATTTAAAAAGACGCTTCATATTATCTTCTGAACATTTGTTTTCCTAATATTTCATTTCTGTAGAGATCTCCAAAGTTTGCCACAAGAGTAGCCGTGTACGCCAGTTACTAATGTTAACAATTTTGTTGTACATTTTGTTTAATTGATCGTCGATGCCATTTAAGCTGATTATAATACAGAATCTATTAAATCAATTGTGCTATGTTATGGAGAATTAATTAACAACAAAAAATTTTCGGATAATACTTTACTCAAAGTTTTGTAGCTTACAGAGGAAGCAATTCGCATTTAATTTAATGTTTACGCTTACACAGTGTGATAAGTTTACCAGTTAGTAAAGCATGAAGCGTCGAAAGGACTCTCTTTCCTTTAACTGCTGATATATTTTAAGTTGAATTTTTCCCTACGTACTAGGAGTCACCGAAAACAAAATTATAAAGACCGTGTATGGTTTGTTACAGCGAAACCACATCGAGCTATCTGCTCTTTCCATCAACGGAAAGTGAACCCTCAATTTTAGCGTTGTAGGACAGGAGAAATACTGCTGTCCCAGCCGGAAACAAAAACACAGACACCAACACTAACTATTACTGTGTATGTGTGGAGTACCTGCATCAGTCAAGAGTTATATCTATATATCTAACATCTGTATTACTTAAAATGCATTTTAAATTACACATACTATGTCACAAGTGTTTTATGCATTCAATAATGTTTCAGTTGTGTCCAAAATAAATAGTTTATTATTTTCTACAATTAAAATTTAAAAAAATATGCTGATGAAAAAATATATGAAGTCGATGTGATATTCAAAATCTGACATCATAAAATATTATTAAACTGTTTGTTGAAACCATCTACAAACAATAGAAAAGTCTACGTCTGTCACAACTCTAATGAACCTCATTATCCATCACCCTTCTTAACTTTTTATCGGAACACTATGACCAGACATAACCAAATGTAATTTATAAACTTGTATTTCGTGCAGACTCACTCTTATTTAAAAAAAATAACCATATCCAAAAAAAAATGAAGTTTTTTATGTTTATCTTCTGTTTGGATAACACCCCCAAATTTTATTTTGTTTAGTAGCTTTTCTATTATACAAAGAAATCATAGTTTGTTTTAATTATTGTTTTATGACTATTGTATTATTCACAATGAGTAAAACTGATAATGTGTTTATTGTTTCTATTCTCTCTGTTAAATTCTCATTTTACTTGTCAATTTATGTCACGAACTGTACAGCTGAAGTACGATCTCTCATAAATTCTAAATGAGTCAACAACAAATATACATACATGTGGCAGAGGGTCTGATCTAAATAAATACGAAATTCTTTTACTGTAGGTTTAGTTATCAGTGAATTTAGTCTGGCTGTAGAAGCGATTTATATGTTGGTTATTCACTCATATAAATTTATTTCATATTATCGTTTCTCGTTTGCTATATTATACCTTTCACTTGATGAAATATCGATAATCGATCTGAAGTGAAATACATATATATATATATTTTAAATATATTATTTTCTTTTAAAAATCATTTTAAATGACAGCAGCTTACAATAAAATTAGGACAAAAGTGGCCTGAAATTAATATCTGGTGAATAATGTTAATTATAAGGTTATTAACTAATAATTAGGCTTAGGTAATTGTGTATACTAACGACGACATCAGAATATAAGTGAGATCAACAAAACATGAACATTGAAATTAAAATTATTTGTGATATTGTACAGCAATTTATTGACGCGTAAATACATCAACGAGAATATATCACTGTTGAACTAATTGAAGGTTGATACACCAAATGAAGTGTGAAATTGATGGTATAAACATACATTTATTATGTGATGACACAAATCGTAATTTTACATTTCATATTCCAGCAATTCAATTTTTTAAGGAAGTTGGTTCAATAAAGTTTTAAGCAATCAAATAAAGTCAATGATACGTTGAAAAGTAAATAAGTTATAACCATGCATGTATCGACAAGTTTCTTGGGATTGAAAAAATTGAGAACATTTCAACTATCTCAAAAACAAGGTGTGAAAAATTTTGTTTGACGTCATGTTTTCAATCAACGTTTCTAATGTTATGTAAATGTCGTGTAAATGTTTTGTAAACGACAACATGTCGTGTTGTGTTTGGATTTTCATATCTATTATTTATATTTCCATATTTATATTACTGTTTCAAAGTTTAAATCAATAAAATCTATTGTTATTCATTTAAAATAACATTTAGAAATTTCTAGAATCAGTCAATTAATTGACTATAAATGGAATGTTGGCGGCCTAGTGTCTAGACGACAAGTCTCGTGCAAGAACAGAGATGCGCAGATTATTCTGGAATGTTGGAAAGTTACGCGATTGTTCGAGAAGAGACCTACTAATATATAAACAGAAGAAAATGTGAGAGACAAAAAGAAGAGTCAGTCATTTGTTTGTATTTGATTCAAGAAATAGTGTCTTTGTTCGAGAAATTTTAAACGTTTGCTGTGTGTTTATTCAACTTGAATTTGTGACTGAAGCTCGATCTACAGAAGATGTGATTTTATTTCGTCAATCTCTACGATTCGTTCGAATTACTAGTTATACTGAAGGTCAACACGTGTGGAACTATTTAGGGAAGACCGGGAAAATTGGAAGGCGATAAATAAGTTTGAGACGTTCATCGGTGGCATCGTGAAAGGAACTTCGTCGAATTTATTGAACTGTGAATTGTTTCTGGACCTCTCCATTCAAACTTCGGGATTTCTTCGTGGAACCAAATTCACACCCTAGACAAGAATTTTGGATTTCTGATCTGAACTTTTGGACTTTCATTCTAGATCATTATCTTGGACACAGGCCAGTACCATTTTGTATCGTAATTAACTTTGAAGGTTGAAAATAGTACCATTTTGTATAGTAAATAATTTTGAATGTTGAAACTGAATATCTGTCATTGTTAAAATATAATTTATGTTATATCTATTACATATATAATAGTTTAGTGTAATAAATTATACAAGCTGTTATTTGTGTCTTTCTGTTGCGTTCAGTCTACATAAAACAAAAAACGTAACACTAAATATTCTAAAAGAGTTCTTTTTATCTATTAAATATACAAGGTAAAATGATAATATTTATACATTCTGACAAAGAAGAGTACTCTACAGAGAAGAATAAACCATTAAAATCGTAAAAAGAAAAGCAACAACGCATGATAGTTTCTAATATAGAACTCAAAAAGTGATCCGAAGTCCATAATTTAATACAACACACACAAAACAATATGACTAACAACGATAATTATTTATTAAAATACGTAAACAGAGAAACAGTGGCTTATTCTCGAGTTTCCCAAAGTGAGATACAGCCATATTCTTGTCTTTTTCATTTTTTAATCCAATAAAAAGGAGGAGGTGGTCAGAATTCACATGTGTCCGAAATCATGGTGGTATTTAAAAATAAATATTGAGTAACCTATCGTAAGTAGGTTTGGTTTAATCAAATGTTTGTCACGTACAAGGTGTCTTAATTGTCTGCTTTTTCAACTCTACTCAGAGTAAATTTAGCTCGCAACCCCAAGGCAGCATGAGCAGGAAGGACTTTAGCCTAAATTTTCCTCTACGACTTCACACTTGGACGAAAAGCAACCAAATGTAAATAGTACATCAGCCAGGCATCCGTCCATTGATCAGTTACTGAACGTACAGTTCGGTGTTGGTTCGAAAAGTTTTGACATGTTGAAGTCTTAAAAGCCACAAAGGTCATGGATGAAAGTCATCTTTAGATTAAAAGATATTAAGGGAAGCAATTGAGATAGACCTTCACACAACAGTACCTGAATTTGCTGAAAATCTAGGCACAAACAAAAAAGGCACTGCCAACAACCTCAATACGATTGAAAAGACAAAAAGTCATGTTGGATAAATGGGTTCCTCACCAACTGACAGAAGATTAATGAAATTGGCTTTAAGAGACTTGTTATTGCGGATCCAGAACTATTCATTTCTTGAACATGCGATGAAAAGTGGATTCTGCACGACATTGGGAAACGATTTGAGGAATGGATCGATCGTAAAACAGCATCAAAGCATTTCCCAAAGCCCAAGTTTCACCTAGAAAAGTTCATTGTGACTCTATGACGGATTGCGGCCGGTATCATTCAAATCAACTTTCTTAATTCAGGGGAACAGACACAGTACACAAATACTCAATAATTGGACGAAATGCTTCGAAAGTTTCGCAAAAAACAACCAACTCTAGTCAGTTGAAGGGACCCTATTCTTTTTCATGACAGTGCTCATTTCAACGTTTATAAAACTAGGCAGTTCCAGAATATGCTTCGGTGGAATTCATTGACCATAAAATCTTTGATTTCTACATCAGAACCATAAACATCATTGTTGCTCGTTGGCAAAAGTGTGTTGAAGCAAGTTGTAGCAAATGGTGCTTACTTTGGTTAAAGTTATAAACTATCTGGATACCTTATCATTTACACAATCTTATCGAGTTTACATTACCTTATCACTGCTGAGTGACCACAATAAGTATACTATACAAGACGAGACGGATAAACAACTGATCAACTTTGTTTCGATTTCGATATATTTATGAAAACTGTTTCCTTCCTCGTCTAGTACAACATCATTTACTCAATCAATGATATCGTGGACAAGGTGTATACAAAGAAATATTTAACTACAGTTTAAAAATACGGGAATTTTGGCCTTCACACTTTTAACCCACAATATACCTGAGGTGTCATTATGCATGAAAAAATCCAATACCGTATCTATTATCTGAAATATTTTCCAAAATATGCCTATATATCTATCATGGTGTTAAAGTTATACTGTTAAAACATTTGACAAAATTAATACTTTCAGAGAAAAACATTTTCTGCGACTTTAATATTTTGGTGGTTCTTAATCTTTCTGTAATAGTTTTAACAACGTAAGTAAAAGAATGACGATGAGGAGTATTTATTTTGTATGGAGGTTTTTATGATATGATTTCAAACATGTAAGCTAATGTTTGGGGGTTTTACACCTCTTTGAGATCTCTGTATGTTTTGTGATACATCGTCTTGTCTTGCAACGTTTTCTAAAAACGTATATTCAAAAATTACCGAAAAACAGACAATTTATGTGTGAGTAATCTTCTAAGATTTAATTACAAATTATATGTCAATATTCAAATTATTATTAGAAGAGAAATTATTGTAGTCAACGTAATTATTCTCAGATTTTCATAAAACAATATTGAAGAATCTCTTCATTCTTAGAATGCGAGCAGACTGAGAATGATATACGTTTTAACTCATCTGTAAATTGAAAAAAGGACAATATTTATATCTTTATATAATTGTGAAATCACAGAATATGGTTGATAAATGATTCCATCTTGTTCTAGATAACGTAAGATCTTACGAAAAGTAAGTCCCATACTCTGTTTTAGACACTATCTTAAAATTTCTATTGTAATGTTATTGTGTGTATTTAAACACAGTAAAAACTTTGTAGCTGATTCTCTGAAAAAGATGAACCTGAAAGAAATTCACAGCTATTATGTTAAATTTTACAAACAATTTATTAAATATTCTTATAAGAATATTCTTATGGCTATTTTATAAACTATAAGTTTTTTTTTCCATGCGATTGTCTCGAGAATTTGAAATACAGTGCTGATTAAAATCTTAAGGCAATAAACATAAAGAAAAAATATGCATTTAGCGTTGTTACATTCTTTCACTTTGTTTCTACAGTTTCGAAAGATGAAAGTAAGAAAAGGAAAAATAAAAATAAAAATATTCTTAGCATATAATTGGGAAAATATGAACACGATATATGATATTAGTATAAATACTCGCTGGTCAAAAGTTTAAAACCACATTAAACGAAGCGTTAATCGGTTACGAAATTTGGTCGTTGGCGTTGTCAACATCTCCCATTGATATCTCTTGTGTTACATTGGTTAAAAACATGGCAAAGGCTTAAAAGTAAACAAAGATTGAACGTGGCGTAATAAAACTGCTTAAAACAACCAGAGAGACACGAAATGAGAAAATGAAGTGGCTGGACCAAGAGAATTTTGCTGGCGTTATGCAGGAGAATTCAACGGATTATCCTGCAAGACACCAACCGATCGTCGAACCACATTAAGGCTCTTACGAACGCAGAATACATCTCAAGAACAATAAGACGGCATCTAGAGGAGAAAACATTTTAAAACCGTAAACGTCATCAAAGGCCACGCTGCCGTTCACACCCCGAAACATATCGGTTAAACTTACGAAGAAGCACTAAAGATGGGATGTGGAATCGTGGACTAAGATTTTGTTCTCTGATGAGAAAAAAAAAATTAAGAATGGAGTTTCAGGTTACGCATAGCAGCTGAATATCTTAGCATGTTGAAGAGAGCATCCTTATTCAATGAAAGCAGTCGCTTTTGTCTAAATGATTGGATCTTTCAGCACGATAACGCAGCAATCCACAATGCTCTCAGGAGAAATTACAAAAAAAAATTATTATCCCAAACTAGCCGTGTTTTCATAGATACTGTTGTCAGATACTTCTACACTGTTTTAAACATCTGCAGACAGTTGTTAAAACTGTTTATTTTTATAACGAGTCTGTAACCATACGAACACCCGTTACAGTTGTATTGGACGTAACTGCCCATCATATTTTCTCAGCCTTTATATCTTTGTATTTTTCAAGCCAAATAACCAACATAACCGAGTTTGTTTGTTTGTTTTGGAATTTCGCACAAAGCTACTCCAAGGCTATCTATGCTAGCCGTCCCTAATTTAGCAGTGTAAAACTAGAGGGAAGGCAGCTAGTCATCACTACCATCCGCCAACTCTTGGGCTACTCTTTTACCAACGAATTGTGGGATTGACCCTTATATTATAACACCCACGCGGCTGGGAGGGCGAGCATGTTTAGCGCGAACCCGCGACCTTCGGATTTCGAGTCGCACGCCTAACGCGCTTGGTCATGACGGGCCTAATAACAAAGTAATTTTATTAATTTTGATTTCCTGCAGCGTTTTTGTTATTTTACACACTTACCATGTCGAAAAAGATATTAGGTCATTCTTTGTTAATAATATAAGTTGTGATAGATTTTCGGTTGGAAATAAAATGAGTCTCGACTGAGATCTGGAACGAACGATGAGGTTTTATCAGAACGAGAAAAGTTAAATAATGGACTACACATACCTTGAAAGTTCGACCATGTCATGGTACGCGGAGACTTCGGACATAGTACAATTTATAAATATCTGTTAAGATGTAGAATAAATACTGGAAATCTTAATAAATTCAGATATACAGAAAATATTAATGATAAACCAAAATAAGCAAGTCAAACGGAGAGTGTCATGGTGTAAGCAATGACGTCTTTCAGTGACATAATCTACAATACATACCCGAAAAAAACTGTTAAAACCAGTTCAGTGTAATTTTTCAAAGTTATCGCATGAGATTTCACTTTTAAAATGTTCGTATATTTTCCGACTTATACATCTGTATTTGTCATTTGCGTGTTGAACACATTGAGTGCTATGAAAGAATTACCTTCTTTCTAACTGGAGCATTCACAATTTAAAGACTGAAACAAAGCTCTAAATACCTACTGTCTACATTATAATTGTTACTTAGTGGACAGTAAAATATTTATTTCTCGTGAAATCACAGTGGTTCATATTAGACATACGTTTTATATTATTTAAATATGACAACTCTTGTGTAAATTCTCTTGCAAAATTTTTCTTCGCAAACTTATAATATTAAATATTTGAAGTTAAAATTACTGAATATAATGAAATACATTGAATTTACCAGTTATAAAAGCCATGTTAAGAAGTTGGTAATTTAGGGACTAATTTGTTACAAGGATGAATCCATGTCATTAACTTAATTTGATTCACCGTGTTATTGTCATGGCTTCTTTTAGTGTACTAGTTATTCAACATAACGTTCATGCTTTTCTTCTGAGAAATCTGGGCTAATGTTTCATAATTGCATGGCTTTGTGTATTTTCTGGAAATTGTTTTTTCTTTCATTTTCTTGATTACGATAATTGGTGAAGATGTAACTTAACTAAGTGTTTTAGGTTCATTGTTCTTTACGTTAGCGGTAACAATAAATATTTCAAAAATAATCATACTTGTTTCAATTCAGATTTCTCAGGTATTTAACATGTACTGATAAACTTTATGATTTCACCATATTTACAGTGAATGTTGTAAATATGAAAAAAATTAAATTAATCAGCATTATAAAATATACAGAATTAATCATATGCAACTATTTCAAAAAACAGATTTGGTTATTTAGACTTTTGCAAAAGCTTCTTGAAATTTTGTAGTAAAATTGACAAATTTTTGGATGTCAAAGAGATTTCATTGATAATTGAAGCTATGTATAGGATAATCTCAGAGTGAATGAATAGAAAGAATACTTGTTGCAAATTAATACACAACAATATTCGTTACACTGTAGATATATTTTTTATTCAAATATTTATTTCAATAGCAAAGCAAGAGTTTAGTATTATTATAAAAACTGTTCTCTCGTACTTTACAGAAAATATAAATTTTATCCAGAGGTGCATTTTATGACGGTTCTTGTAATTCTCACATATCAAACAAAGAATATAGCCTCGAGTTGTTACACAATAATACACAAAATAACATTGCTGTCAATTTACACCAAATTACCAATAAGCAAACTGAATATTATTTGCTTTGGAAAAATCAGAGATTCCAAATTATCGACTGTAATGCTATTTCAACATTTTTCTTTATGTCTCAACTGCCTTACTAAAAATTTACAAAATTTCAAAATGAGTAAATAATTTTGAAAAATAATCAAGTAGATCAAAGTAATACTAGAAAATTACTTCATAAAGAAGAGATAGAGAAACCGTTAAATAAGTATAAAGATTACTTTATCATTCAACAATAAACGCTTTTACGATAAACATATCGTACATATATTTTTTGTGTATGAAATGCGTAAAGTTTCCATTAATGAACAACATTAGTAACCATACAGAGGAACATACACTTCAATAATAACAGTTCCTATAAATAAATATTCACCAGATACAATTTGGTGATACAGTAAATCTTTTCAAATAAGCAAAGATTATCATACTTATATTCAATATGAAACAATATTTAATCTGTGTTTGGAAGAACACAACTTCTTCTTTAAACATGGAAAAGTCACTAATATTTAGTGAACATCTGTGGCTTGCTCCACAATATAAACAGATTCTTCAACTCTACCCGCAAAATGAACAAGAACATTTAGCTATATTCACATGGGAGATCACTTTCCTTGTTTCAACTTCACCTTTCCGGTATTTCTCAGCTGACGATGTACCCTGCTCAGGTTTTGAAGAGCAAACTTTGACAAACAAACAAGGACAGCATAAATATAGACCAGAACACTTCCTCATTGCAGACATTTCATTGTCTATAACATTATCCGAGACATAACACAAGACTCAACAAAATATTTTGAAGAAGTTTCAAGGCTATTTTTATGAATCTTTTGAATAGTTTTGTATTGAGATGCAAGTGCTGATTCTTTGGAGGTCATTCAGTAGATCCTAATATTGATGTTTCCAAATAATGGAACTGCGCCATAGATTTTATTAGTGATTAAAATATTGAGCTCTGGTTTTTATGTTTTTTTTTAATTTCGCGCATAGATACATCAAGGTTCCCTGCACCAACCCTCCTTAATTTAATAGTGTAAAAAACTGTAGGAAAGTCAGTTAGTCACAACCCACCGTCGACCTTAGGAATACTCTTTTAACAACGAGTAATGGGACTGACCGTCACATATTATGCCACTCCGTCAGAAATAACAAGTACGTTTCGTGTGACGGGGATTTTTTTGTTGTTTGCTGCAGATAAAATGATCGATTGTGTAGATATTCATTTTGAAAAGATGCTTCATATTATCTTCTGAGCATTTGATTTCCTAATATTTCATTTCTGCAGAGATCTCCAAAGTTTGCTACAAGAGTAGCCGTGTACACTAGTCATTAATGTTAAAAACATTGTTGTACATTTAGTTTTATTGATCAACGAAGCCATTTAAGCTGATACTAATACAGAATCTTATGAAAACAATTGTGTTATGTAATGTATAATTAATTAACAAAAATAAATTTTTAGATAATTGTTTGTTTTGGAATTTCGCACAAAGCCACTCGAAAGCTATCTGTGCTAGCCGTCCCTAATTTAGCAGTGTAAGACTGGAGGAAAGGCAGCTCGTCATCACCACCCACCGCCAATTCTTGATCTTCTAATTTACCAACGATTAGTGGGATTGACCGTCCTATTATAACGTCTCCACGGCTGGGAGGGCGACTCTTGGATTTCGAATCGAAAGCATTACGCGCTTGGCCATTCCTGGCCTTTGCAGATAATACTTCACTCATAAGTTTTGTAGCTTACAGAGGAAGTAATTCACATTTAATTTTAAAATTAACGCTTACACAGTGTAAGAAGTGTACTAGTTATTAAAGTATGAAGATTCAGAGGAATCTCTTTCCTTCAACTGCTAATATATTTTAAGTTAAATTTTTCTTTACGTACTACTAGTCATCGAAAACAAAGTTAAAATAAGAGAGTCTGTGTTTTGTTATAGCAAAGTCACATCAAGTAATATGCTCTTTCCAACACACGGAAACTGAACCCTCAAGTTGAGCGTTGTAGGGCCGCAGACATACCGCTGTCCTAGCAGGGAACGAAAAGACAAAAACTAACACTGACCATCACTCTGTATGTGTGGAGTACCTGCATCAGTCAAGAGCAATATTTATATATCTAACATGTGTGTTACTTAAAATGTTTGAAGTAAAACATGGTATTTTACAAGCGTGTTATATATTTAATAATGTTTCAATAGCATCCAAAATGAATAGTGTATTAATTTCAATTAGTGAAATAAAAAAAAAATATTCTCACGTGAAAAATATGTAAAGTCTATGTGATATTCAAAAACTGACATTATGAAATATTATTAAACTGTTTGTTGAAACATCTACAGACAATAGAGAAGTCTACGCCTGTGACAACTGTAATGAACATTATTATCCATCACCCTTCCTAACTCTTTTATCAGAACACTATGACCAAACATAACCAAATGTAATTTATAAACTTGTATTTCTTGCAGGCTTTCTTTTATTTACAAAATAACCATATCCAGAAAATAATGAAGGCGTTTTTATGTTTATCTTTTGTTTGAATGACACCTCCAAATTTTATTTTGTTTAGTAGCTTTTCTATTATACAAAGAAATCATAGTTTGTTTTATTTATTGTTCTATTACTACTGTATTATTTACAATGAATGAAATTGATAATGTGTTTATTATTTCTATTATATCTGTTAAATGCTCATTTTACTTCTATATTTATGTCATGAACTGCACAGCTAAAGTACGATCTCTTTTAAATTCTAAATAAGTCAACTACAATTCTACATACCTGTGGCAGATGGTCTGGTCTGAATAGATACCAAATATTCTTAATGTAGATTTAGTTATTTGTGAATTTCGCTTGGCTCTGAAAGCGATTTTTTTCTTGGTTATACACTGTTATGTATATGTGTAAATATTTTGTAAACGACAACATGTCGTGTTGTGTTTGAATTTTCATTTGTATTATTCATTTTTCCATATTCATATTATTGTTTCGAAGTTTAAACTAAAATATGTTATTTATTTAGGGTAACGTTTTAGAACTTTCTCGAATTAAGTAGACCAATCACATGTTTGTAAATGAGTGCTGGTGACTTCCTGTCTACAAGTGTGGTCTCGTGCAAGAACGAATATGCGTGGATAGCTCTGGAGTTGTATGGAAATTGCGAGATTGTTCGAGAAGTAGGCCTATCGATATAAAAGACGGTGACAAGAGAGAGATTCAGTCATCAGTCATCATTCGAAAAAAGAAGATAGATTCAGCCATTAGTTTTATTCGAAGAATAAGAGTGAGATTCAGGCATCAGTTTTAGTTATTTGAGAAAGATTAAGTGTTTGCTGTGAATATTCAACATGGATTTGTGATTGAAATTAGATGTACGGAAGCCGTGATTTTATTTCGTCAATCTCTACGATATATCTGAATTACTGCTTGAGCTGAGAGACGGCGATTTCATTGAACTGTGAACTGTTTCGGAATTACTTCGTGGGACCAAATTCACACCCTAGACTGGAATTTGAGACTTTAATTTTAGATCATTACATTAGATACAGGCCAGTACCGTTTTGTGTTGTGATTTATTTTGAAGTTTGAAACTAATATTATTTTGATTTGTAATTAATTTCGAATGTTGTAACTTAATATCTGTCACTATTATTAAATAATTCATGTTATATCTGTTATATTTGTTAATAGTTTAATGTAATAAATTATACAAGCTGTTATCTGCGTTTTTCTGTTGCTTTTAGTCTACGAAGAACTTAAAACATCAAAAAATACGTAACAGAAAATTGGGGGCTCGTCCGGGATATCGAAGAAACAATTTAATTTTATTATAAAATAAGATTTATATTCTATACAGATAGACAGCTTGTATATTTAAAATGGCATTCGAACTTGAAGATTTTATAAACGAATTTAATTGAAATCCCTCTTTCGAATTAATCAGTGAATTAAAAAAATCTGAATTGGTTGATGTTGGTAAACATTTTAATTTAGAAGTGAAGCAATCAATGAAGAAAGCAGATATTAAACAAATTATTGTTGAACATTTGGTCAGCCAAAAAGTATTACCTCAAAAAGTTGCACAACAATTGCCTGTCGCTCATTTTGACCCAGATTTTGAATTAAAAAAAATGGAAATGAAATTTCGTTTAGAAATTGAAAGCAAACGACTTGAAGCAGAACAAGAAAATAAACGTATTCAGGCAGAACAAGAAAATAAGCGTATTGAGGCAGAACAAGAAAAAAAACGTATTCAGGCAGAACAAGAAAACAAACGCCTTGTTCTGGATGCCGAAATACAAATGGAACGCATTAAAGCTGATAAAGAAATCAGTATGAGAAAGGCACAAACAGAAGAAAAGGTTGTCCGAATGCAGTTGGATAATTTTGATGCTTCCAAACAGATTCGTTTAGTACCTCCATTCAATGAAAAAGCTGTAGATACATATTTTCAGCAATTTGAAAAATTGGCCCTTAGGCTAAAATGGCCTACCGAATATTGGACAGTATTAATTCAGAGTGTTCTCAAGGGTAAAGCTCAGGAAGTTTTTTCCAAGCTCACAGCCGAGCAAAGTTATGATTTGGAGCACGTCAAAAAATGCATTTTGAATGCATATGAATTGGTGCCAGAGGCATACAGACAAAAATTTCGTGGTTACAAAAAGTTTCACAGTCAAACTTATGTCGAATTTGCTCGTGAAAAAGAAACTCTGTTCGACAGGTGGTGTGATTCCAGAGAAATTAAAGATGATTATACGAAACTCAGAGAACTCATGTTAGTTGAAGAATTTAAAACATGTATTCCCGTAGAGCTAAAAACTTATATTGATGAACAAAAAGCTTCCAAAATACATGATGCTGCTGTCTGGGCAGACGAGTATGCTTTGACTCACAAAGATTTCTCATATAAAAGCAAAACAAATCACACAGCAAAGAAACCCAATGACTTATTTAAATATTATGCAAATGTCGACAGAGACAAAAAAGAGCAAACTTCTAATTCTCAAACGAAGACTCCATCTTATTCTCAAAGCTCGTCATCTACCCAAAACGTGTCATTCTCATCCAAAACATGTGCTTATTGTAAGAAACCTGGCCATCTGATTTCTGAGTGCTATAAGGTAAAAAAAGGGCCATCACCCCATAGTTTCATTTCGCCCTCGTTGGATACATCATTGGTTCCCAATGATTTTGACCCTGTCCAGTCCACTGTGGATTCTAAGCCCAATATTATTGATGTACCTGAAAATATTGTTGAGGACAAATTTAAGCATTTCATGACTGAAGGTTTTGTTTCTTTTGTTGGCGATTCACATCTACAACCAATTAAAATCCTGCGGGATACTGGAGCTGTTCAGTTTGATTTTGGGAAGTGTACTTCCGTTTTCTGAAAAGTCATCCGTTGGGGCCAATGTGCTCATTTCAGGTGTAGAAGGTGGCGTCGTTTCTATTCCTCTTCATAGATTGGATTTACATTCGGACTTAGTTTCAGGCCCAGTGACTGTGGGTATTAAAGCTTTATTGCCTGTTGAAGGTGTGTCTATGCTTTTGGGGAATGATTTGGCTGGTAGTAAGGTGGTACCAGAGGTTCGTGTTGTTGAAGCACCTGTTGTTAGTCCCTGTACAGAGCAACTCGTTGAAGAGTTTCCTGATGTTTTTCCTGCCTGTGCTGTTACTCGTTCTCAGACACGTTCTCAGGAGTCCAAAGAGGATTTTTCTTTATCTGATACATTCATGTCTCACATCGATGAGATTTCTGACTCAACTTTAAGTTCTACTGATGACTCTAAGACATTTTTCGACTCTCTTCATCGAAACAAACTTATTGAGGAACAGGACAATGATCCTGAAACTCGTTCTCTTCTACAACTGGCCGTTGATGAAAATGAAATAGGAACTGTCCCTATTTGTTACTACCAGAAGTCAGGTGTGCTGATGAGAAAATACAGACCTCCTGACGTTGCTGCTGATGAAGAGTGGAATGTTATTCACCAAATCGTCATTCCAAAATACTATCGGAATGATATTCTTAGTCTTGCTCATTACCATGTATTGTCGGGACACTTAGGTGTAAAAAAGACCCTAGATCGTATCCGACGACATTTCTATTGGCCAATGATGCGCCAAGATGTTGTTGACTTTTGTAAAACATGCCATTCTTGCCAAATGACAGTAAAACCAAATCAGGGGATTCCAAAAGCACCACTGCAGCCTATTCCTGCCTTTGAAGAACCATTCTCAAGGGTCATTATCGACTGTGTTGGCCCAATGCCAAAAAGCAAAGCAGGAAATGAATACCTCTTGACAATCATGTGTGCTTCTACACGTTTCCCTGAGGCAATCCCTTTGAGAAAAATCACTGCTCTTGTCAAATCCTTTACCATGTTCGGAATTCCAAAAGTTGTGCAATCAGATCAAGACTCATATTTTATGTCCAAGCTATTTCAACAAGCCATACATGAATTAAGCGTCCATCAAATTTCATCCAGTGCCTACCATCCTGAGTCACAAGGTGTTCTTGGTCGTTTCCACCAAATTACTGCCACAAACACTCAAAGAACTGGGTTGAGGGAGTTCCCTTGTTACTGCTTGAAGTTCGCGACGTTATTTCAGAATCTACTGGATTTAACCCTTTTAGGTTGGTTTAAAAATACAAATAAGCAAAACAAAAAAAAAATCACAAGTTCAAACTTTTTTTTTACTTTTAAGGGGGAGAGTGTTATGTATATGTGTAAATATTTTGTAAACGACAACATGTCGTGTTGTGTTTGAATTTTCATTTGTATTATTCATTTTTCCATATTCATATTATTGTTTCGAAGTTTAAACTAAAATATGTTATTTATTTAGGGTAACGTTTTAGAACTTTCTCGAATTAAGTAGACCAATCACATGTTTGTAAATGAGTGCTGGTGACTTCCTGTCTAGAAGTGTAGTCTCGTGCAAGAACGAATATGCGTGGATAGCTCTGGAGTTGTATGGAAATTGCGAGATTGTTCGAGAAGTAGGCCTATCGATATAAAAGACGGTGACAAGAGAGAGATTCAGTCATCAGTCATCATTCGAAAAAAGAAGATAGATTCAGCCATTAGTTTTATTCGAAGAATAAGAGTGAGATTCAGGCATCAGTTTTAGTTATTTGAGAAAGATTAAGAGTTTGCTGTGAATATTCAACTTGGATTTGTGATTGAAATTAGATGTACGGAAGCCGTGATTTTATTTCGTCAATCTCTAGGATACATCTGAATTACTGCTTGAGCTGAGAGACGGCGATTTCATTGAACTGTGAACTGTTTCGGAATTACTTCGTGGGACCAAATTCACACCCTAGACTGGAATTTGAGACATTAATTTTAGATCATTACATTAGATACAGGCCAGTACCGTTTTGTGTTGTGATTTATTTTGAAGTTTGAAACTAATATTATTTTGATTTGTAATTAATTTCGAATGTTGTAACTTAATATATGTCACTATTATTATATATTCATGTTATATCTGTTATATTTGTTAATAGTTTAGTGTAATAAATTATACAAGCTGTTATCTGCGTTTTTCTGTTGCTTTTAGTCTACGAAGAACTTAAAACATCAAAAAATACGTAACATACACTCATATCAACTTATTTCATATTGTCGTTTCTCGTTTACTAGATTATTCCTTTCACTAAATGAAATATCGATAATCTTTCTTTCTTGAGTGTTTTTGAGTAAACAACTTTTGGCTTCAAATTTATCCACAAAATAAATTTAATATAGTTATTTTTAACTGATTTCTGGCTCTTAAATAAACTATATTTTTTCATGTGATTGTCTTTAAAATTTGAAATTCAATGCTGGTAAAAATCTTAAGGCCAATGAACATAAAGAAAAATCTTGCATTTAGCGTTTTTAGATTCTTCCACTTGGTTACTACAGTTTTGAGAGATAAAAATGAGAAAAGGAAAAATAAAAATAAAATTCTTTTCAGCATGTAATAAGGAAAATGTAAACGATATGAAATTAGTCTAAATATAGCTGGTCAAAGTTTAAGACCACACTGAAACGAAGCGTTAATCGCAAACGAAATTTAGTCATTTGTGTTCATGCGTTAGCGTGGTTAAAATCTCTCACTGACATCTCCTTTGTTACATTGAACAAAATCAAGGCTAAAAAGTGAAGAGAATTTGAAAGCGACATAGTAAAACTGCTGTTGCCAATCCGGATGGATACGGATTGAAAACATCAAGTGATAGGCCATAGAAAAATTTCGCCGGCGTTTAGCAGGAGGATTCAACAGGTTATCCAGCCGATCGTCAAACCAGAATAAGGCCTTTACGAACGCACAATGCAACTCAAGAACGATAAGACGGCATCCAGAAAAGAAAATTTTTAAAAGCCGTAAACGTCTTCACGCCGCTGTTTACACCCCGAAACGTATCGGTTAAACTTACGGAGAAGCACCAAACATGTCTGCAGCCAATTTTTAAAACTGTTTACCTTCACAACGAGTCTGTAACCATAAGAACACCCGTTACAGTTGTATTGAGCCTAACTATACATCACATTTTCTCAGCCTGTATATATTTTTTTCAAGCAAAATAATCAACATAACTAAGTAATTTTCTTTAATTTCGATTTCCTGTAACATTATTGTTATTTTACGAACAAACCATGTCGAAAAAGATATATTATTCTTCACTCAGTGTAATAAGTGATGGCATTCTTCGTCAATAAAATAAGTTGTCATAGTTTCTCGGTTAGAAATAAAATGAACGAGCTCGACTAAGATCAAGAGTGAATGATGAGGTTTTATTGAAACTAAAGAACCGAACAAGTGAAAATATGGTCTACATTAACCTATATTTCGACCATCATATGGTATCTGAAGACCTCAGAAAATGAAAAACAGAAAAAAATCATTAATATGATATAGAATATACACTGAAAATCGTAATTAAATTCAGATATACAGAAAATATTGATGATAAACGAAAATAAGTTAATCAAACGGAGAGTGTCATGGTGTAAGCAATGACGTCTTTCAGTGACATAATCTTGTTCTTCTATAACGTTTTTTTTCATGTGGACTGAACGCAACAGAAAGACACAGATAACAACTTATGTAATTTATTACAATAAACTATTATATATGTGACAGATATAAAATAAATTATATAATAACAATGACAGATATTCAGTTTCAACCTTCAAAGCTAATTACAATCCAAAATGGTACTGGCCTGTGTCCAATATGATGATCCAGAATGAAAGTTCAAAAGTCCAGGTCAGAAGTCCAAAATTCCAGTCTAGGGTGTGAATTTGGTCCTACGAAGAAATTCCTAAGTTTGAATGGAGAAGTCCAGAAACAATTCACAGTCCAATAAATTTGACGAAGATCTTTTTACGATGTTTTTGATGAATGTCTCAAACTTGTCGTTATCCAACTTGCCTCGGTCTCCCCTAAACAGTCTTATACGTGTTAACTTTCCGTATAACCAGTAATTCGAATGAATCGTACAGATTGACGAAATAAAATCACAGCTTTTGTAGATCTAGCTCCAGTCACAAATCCAAGTTGAATAAACACACAGCAAACGTTTAAAATTTCTCAAACTTCTCTTGAAATGAATGAAAACGAATGACTGACTCTCCTCGCATCGCCGTCTGTTTATATACTAGTAGGTTTACTTTGTTCTCGAACAATCGCGTAACTTTCCAGCATTCCAGAGTATTCTAGATTCGTCTTGTACAGACACCAGGCCAATACAAATGATTGATCTACCTAATTCTAGAAATTTCCACATGAATAACAACGTATATACATAACGTTTTATACATAACAGTCTCGTACAAACACCAGGCCAAAACAAATGATCGATCTACCTACTTCTAGAAATTTCCACATGAATAACAACGTATATACATAACGCTTTATACATAACACTTTTAGAATATATCTCGATTTTTTTAATTATAATCTCTTCTGATTTCCACTAAAAACTGTGTGATATGGCATAAATTAATTTTGTAATCATGGTTAAGTTAAATTTAACTTCATAAGTTGTAGTAAATAAAACTAATTGCGCTGTTTCCTTATGGTTGCGTAAAATATGTATTAATATCTTCAAAAGATCAGACGTTTTATCTTAAAGCTTGTTGTGTTATCGTCCTTAAGTAAGGGCTTGATAACAAAAAAGGAGGTGGAAGAAGCTATTTAACTTTATCTTTAATACATTTCTTTTCGTTAATGGATGATATCAACTATTAACTATAAATACTTATAGGAAACTTATCGTGATCGGTTGCCTGATGTTCTTATAACTAGTACTTAATGCAACTACCTAAATCTAATTATCATTCAGTTAGTTTGTTATTATAAATAGGATAATAATTTTGATTTGTTGTTTTGTCATTATCGGTATATCTACGTTCTTATAACGCTGGAGACTCGGTTTCGATACCCATGGTGAACAGGACACAAATACCTCTTTGTGTCATCGTGCTTAATAACAATAAGATATTTGAAAAAGGTTCATATAACAGAAACAATTACGTTTTTGGTGTTATATATATGTGATTAAAATTCAGTAATTCTATGGTTAATAAAAATTTAAATTATCATACACTGTGCTTTAAAAATATTTATAATTCATATTTCAAATTCTATTTACTTACTTCCAGAGTAAGATTTACATGTTCTTGCCAAGTTGAAGTTTTTTGTAAATTTGTTGTTGATTCTATTCTCTCTCATTAACATTCCTTTTTTATTTGTCCAATTTCATCAAGTTCTAAGCCAACAAATGATGCGATAATGAAACTTTTCTTTTCAATGGTTTTTAATTTTTCCTCGGATATACATTCAGAGGCTCACCCGTTTCTGGCGGGAAAACTATTATTTATCAATAACGATTCAAGTTTTCGTCTTTAATTTGATAAAAAAACAATGATTTCTAACTGCCATTTATATCAACTCACAAAAGCAGCAGACCTACTTTGATATTATTGTAGCATTCCCTTTCTGGCTACCAAACTGTCTTAAAAGTTTTTCTGATGTGTGTGGTGAGAAACCGAGGCTTAAAAAGGTTTTTAAGTTAGTAGTGACTCAAAAGACCTTTGACTAAAACAGAATGAATGGCGGATGATTAAATGTCTTGACTGTTCTCTAACATGTATTTATTATTCAGATTGTTTAACTGATCGCAGAGTCAAAATGCCAAAAACAAAGTATTATTTTCAGACACTGAAAATATACATCGGATACTTAAAAACGTACCTCAGTTGGATGAGAAAGTTCAATACACAATTTTCAAAACAAGGGAATGAGTTAAGCTTATTTTGGTTTTGAAATGTGGTCACCCATGTAAACATAAGACTACTTTATATTCACATTTTGATTATTTCATGTGCTGAGGTTAAACAATGTGTGACTGTTTGAAGCCTCTAATTGATATTGGAACCAAAATATTGAATTTTATGATCTCGGACGTCTTCAAACCTCAAAGTCTAAGAAGATATCATCAACATATCGTTTGTTGGGATTATGAAACCGACAACGATTCAAGTGGTAAAGCCAGTTACCATTAGAGGTAAAGTACTTTAGTTAGAATAATTTCCAGACGAATACTAATCTACGTTTGCACATTAAATCACATAGGTGATCTCTGCAGTCATAAAAAAGATTACTGACAGTTTTGATCATCTTGTCGTTTAATTCATTTGTTACTAGAAACCCAATAACGATCATGGTCCTGAAAGCATTCCGAATATAAATAGGTAAAAAAATTTCAATAAAAATATGATGTTCGTGTGATTGAAGAGATAATTTAATTGCAGTGTGGAAAAATTTTACAAAATCTCTCGGTCAACTTTTACATCCAGTTAAATATAATATATAGATTAGCGTTTTTTATGATTATTTCACTCACTTTAAGCGAGCTTAATATTGAAAAACAATTTAAGAAAAGTGTTGGAAATTATCTGATAATATTACCCATATATTGATACGTTACCGTCTTACAACAGGTAATTTCTGTCTTCAAATTTGCTAAAGTGGTTTCGTTTATTTCAAATTAAAATAACAGATGCCGTTACTATAGTAATATGAATTTCTTTCGTTTTTCATCTTTACCTCTGGTGTGTATCCGTATTTTATTCTCAAACAACAATTACTTTAGCTTCCCCAACGAAATAATTACTCGTAATAATTGCATATGGTCTGCAAGAAACTAAGTGAAAACGTCATTTAATAGCTTTTATTACTTAAAGGACTGCACAATATATGTAGAAAGAATTTTTCATATTTCAGTCTAGATAAGTACCTTTTAGCATGGAATGAAGAATAAAAAAAACGTCACGATTATATTTTAATATCACCTAATTGTACAAATTCCGTTTGTGTCTCGTTTCATGAACTGATGGTTTGTTTTCGTTGGGATCGTCTTGAAAATTTGAATTGTGTACGGTACAAAAATATTGACATCATCATAAAATAGCTGATAAATATTTTATAGAGTTAAGCAGCTTTGGAAACAAATATAATATATTATTAAAACATCTCCAAGGAGTCAAGTATTAACCATTTTCTTAAGGTTTTAGCAGCATATCACACGTTAGGGTTATTTGGGACTTCTTTATTATTATTTCCTCACAATTTATTGTTCTAAATTTTCTTCAAGCACACGTATATACCCGGAAAAGAAACTGTTGAAACTAGTTCAGTGTAATTTTTTAAAGTTATCACATGACATTTTATTTTTACAATGTTTTTATATCTCACAACTTATACTTCTATATTTATCATTTGAGTGTTGAACACATCGAGTACTATGAAAGAAATACCTTCTTTTAAAGACTAAAATAAAGCTCTAAATACCTTCCGTCTGCATTATAATTGTTACTTGGTGGACAATAAAATATGTGTTTCTCGTGAAATCACAGTGGTTCATATTAGACATACGTATTCTGTTATTTAAATATGACTTCTCTTGTACAAATTCCATTGCAAAATTTTTATTCGCAAAATTATAATATCAAATATTAGAAGATTACTGAATATAATGAAATGCATTGAATTTACCAGTAATAAAAGGCATTTTGAGGAGCTCGTAATTTACGTACTAATGTGTTACAAGGATGAATTCATGTCAGTTACTTATTTGATTCACCGTGCAATACTCATGGCTACTTTTTGTGTACCAGTTATTCAACATGGCGTCCACACTTTTCTTCTGAGAAATCTAGGCCAATGCTTCATAGTTTTAACCAGAGTAATTATTGGAGCTATATCTATCTTATTTTTGTTCAAATGATTGGACTTTTTATCATTACTCAATGGTAGAATCCTTACGAAGTACAATTAATTTTCACATAAATTCTCGGTTTTTTATTACTACGAGAAAAAGTACATTTGATTGATGTCATGGCCATCATGTTATCTACTGTCGGAATCATCTTGATCGCTTGTCCTCCATTTATATTTAAAAGATGGAACAAAAACTCAGGTCCCAATCTTGAATCCATAGATACTTCTTAGCTGTTCGTTGTGGCTTTTATGTGTCGTTGAGTCATATCATAGTGAGTCGGATGACATGTTTGAACTACGCTGTTATCATTTTCAATTACATTATTATCCAGACTCTAATATTAAACAGTTACTTTTCAGTTAACCAGACTATGTGTGGAATTGTAACCTTGAATGATAATAGTTATTGCAAAACTCAGGTTCAGCAGTCAGAATTTTCATGTTAACGCCCTTAGTGTCGAAAAGACTATTTGCATGGCTTTGTATGTTTTTTGGAAATTGTTTTTCTTTCATTTTTCTAATTACGATAACTGGTGAAAATGTAATTTTGCTAAGTGTTTTAGGTTCATTGTTTTTTACGTCAGCGGTAGCAATAAAAGCATGTCATCAATGGTATTCTAAAAATTATCTCAAAACTTCCAACAAAATATTTTTAGTATGCCTCAAAAAAAGAGTTGAAGCTTCGACTCAACTCCTTCTGTCGAAATGATAACATAACTAAAGGCATTAAATGTTGCAATGTTAAAATAACGGCTGGTTATACATTTTTTACAATATTTTATTAACAGAAATAGTAGATTAATAACTTAAGCGGCAAAGAATAGTAAACCAAATCATGTTTTGTATCTTTTAAGTATATTTGACCAAAATTATGTAACAATAATTTTAATACTATTTAGAGAAATTAAAAATTATTTCAAAATATATAAAAACGTAATATTACACAGGAGTCAGGTGCATCATGATTGAATTATTTAAACATTAATTGTAATGTTAATTGATTGAAATATTAATTGATATAAATGTTTTATATGTTAGTTTGATATTCTTCTCTGCAATTAAAGAATATTTTTATAATGTATATTGTCTTATTGATGTGGTTATTAGGATAACCACTAATATTAAAAAACAACATTAAGCAATATTGAGAAGCTTTATCAAATGAAATTCGTATTTTTAGCGATTTAATCCCACAGAGTTACCGATGAGTCATCTTTCATCGTTTCTTTAGTACTTTAACTTTGATATTTAATCCGAAATTTTCAAGGAAAATTTCCTGAAATATTTATAATGCTTTATCAAGACATGCTATGTTCCTATGAATATCATACATTAAATTCGTTGTGTATCCGACATTATGTTGATTAACAAACTTTCTCATGAGAAATAGGTTACATATTATATGTATCAAATATAATCATATTTGTTTCAATTCAGATTTCTTAGGTATTTAACATACACCAATAAACTTTATGATTTCACCCTATTCACAGTGAATGTTGAAACAATGACAAAATTAAATTAATCAGCATTATAAAACATATAGAATTAATCACATGCAACTATTTCAAAAAACAGATTTGATTATTTTGGCAGAAAGGCAGAAATAAAACCTTTTGCAAAATAAATTGAAACACCTTGTATCTGAGAAACGAATAAGAAAAATCATTTTGTGTCTATGATAAAAGAAATCATGTTTCTTTTTCACACATTTATATGTGCAAAAGGAGAAAAGTAAATAATCTCAGAATTACCAAGTATGCAATTAAATACACAAAGTAGATACACAATCTATACGCCCCCAGCTATTACACGGGAAGTCTGCTAGCTTTCATCGATACCATCAGAGGTTCCCCTCCCCTCGGTGGGCTTAGCACAAAACCCGATGCGGCTTTACTTTAAGAAAACACACACACACACAGTCTACAATGTTTATATCACTAGACATTGAGAGAACCACACAGCCTGCTTGATATTTCAAACTAATTGGAAGTGTTGGGTGAAAATAAAATTACTGTTTAATTCAATTTTCAAAAAATGTTATTGAAGGAAAAAAATAAAACAGAATTTGGATATATATTGAAAATATATTGGCATATCAGTACATTTTGTCTCAATTTATACGTTATTTAGGCCAGGCATGGCCAAGCGTGTTAAGGCGTGCGATTCGTAATCTGAGGGTCTCGGGACGACTAGCACAGATAGCTTTCGAGTAGCTTTGTGTGAAAATCCAAAAAAGACAACAAAAAAACATACGTTATTTTCACACATTATTTGAAGATAAAATAGTAGCATGTAATGCCACCTATAAATTGTTCGGTTAGCACGTTACATCTTATCGTATAACGTCTAACAATTAATATAATAAAGAGTAAAAAATAGAACTAATTCACGGCTCTTGTGGCACGGTGATTTGTCTGCGGACCTTTGCTACAGGGAAATATCTCCCTATACCCGTGGTGGGAGAACCAGAGATAGCTCTTTGTAAAGCTTTGTGAACACAAGGTTAGTCTGATGACAGACACAATAAGTTCTTCCCACGTCCAATGCATCACAAAGTACACTCATCCTTTCTTAATTCATTGATAATGAACATCGATCTATTCCAATTGTAGTATGGAACCAGAAACAGTACACATACTAAACAGAAAGTTCTGGTATGTTTTTGGAAAAGAGAACTTTAAAGGACAGTGATATATTAATGGTAATAACAATAAAGGAGATTTAAACATATTAAATTTTAATCAGAAAGAAAAATACTGAAGAATATTTTTTTTTTGAGAAAACAAAAAACAATGAATTAAAAGAAACTTTGATTTCAGCATAAAAATTACTTTGCAATCGATACATACAATGTTCCAACTTCACACTACATAAACAAAGATTTAATGAAAAAATCTAACAGAATTTTTTTCTGTACGAAATATTTGTAATGCTCATAAAAAGCTTTTCCAATTTCGTAAAGTTCCATTAATATGTTCATGGTGTTGTGGTGATTACAATTCCGTGTCAATACACGAACTTATTTTCCTATGGCTAATGTTTTAAAATTATTTGTGAAAAATGTTTGCAAATATTTGATCATAACCAAATACAACAGCAAGTACACCAAAAAATGGAATTTTGTGATATGTGTGACACTTTACCGAAATTTTGTTTTCTTGTGTTAATTCAACACAATCATAAATAATTCAATTTTATGCAACTGAAATTTCATTTGCCTTCTTCTTCATTATAATGGAAACACTTTAAAGTAAATAAAACTGTTGGAAATTGTATTTTATGAAATCTCAGGTAAAGAATTAAAAATAAGTTTTGCTTCAGAATTTCGCACAAAGCTACTCGAGGGCTATCTGTTCTAGCCGTCCAAAATTTAGCAGTGTAAAACTAGAGGGAAGGCAGCTAGTCATCACCACCCTTCGCCATCTGTTAAGCTACTCTTTTACCAACGAATAGTGGTACTGACCGTCACGTTGTAACGCCACCACGGCTCATAGGGCGAGCGTGTTTGGTGCGACCGGAATGCGAATCCGCAACCCTCAGATTACGAGTCTCAAGCCTCAACGCGCTTGGCCATGTCGGGGCATAATAAAAAGAAAATAAGGTGTTACCATTTAAAACAAAGTAAGTTGAAAATGTACCTCTTGAACTTGACATTCCATCCTTCAATATGGTAGAAACAAACTCATTAATAAGACGAATTGTACTTGTATCAAGCGTTTCATCCAGTTATCTGAACAAACAATTATGACTTTTGAATTTATTTATAACAAAAAATGAGAGTAAAAATGAATTTTGACCAAAAGAAAAACACGTGGTATAATGTGAGAAAAAAACACAAATAAAACGTATATACCATTTTAAATATATACAATATATATATATATAATAACAAGAAAATAAATTACGTATATATGTATACATATATATTTACAAAGTAAAAAAGTAGTATAATAACAACAAAATAAATTCCATATATGTAAATTTGAGAAAAAACACATACAAAGTTTATTAATAATAATAACAGCAACAAATTAATTAGACGCACATACAAAGTAAAAATAATTCAACAACAAAATTATGACAAAGATACATGTATATAAATAATGAAAGTAAAAACAATAAAAATAATGAGGACATAAATACACTCGTATATTCAAAAGAATCATAAGAAAAATACTTATATATAGAATAATTACAAGTGGAGGAAGTGGGAATAGAGTGACTCCAAACCAAAGCTCGACCCGACCCCCAACAACGTACAAATAGGGGAAACATGCAGCCGCTATTGATGGAGAAAGTCCGTGAAGCTCAGCCATCGATAACACGCCTCAAAACGAACTAACAGCTGATATCCTACGTTACCCAATATCTTACAGAACGACACAGGGGCCTGCTCAAAAGAAATTGATTTCGAAGAAGCCAGAAGACGTACTTAAAGACTGTTAGTAAACACTGAAATAAAAAGACGAAGGAAACAAGGTCCGGCACGGGATATAAGATGGTCCCAGACGAGAGTAGCACTATCCGAAAAAAGTGGGCCACCTTTTCCCAAATCTACACGGATGTCAGACAAAAGACCAAATTGTTCATGACATACTCCACCTGAGAGTGGCCAAAAGGGCACAACTGAATAACACAAAAGTTCCACAAGTATGTATGCTCCCCTCTCTGGAAGGATGTTACGAAAGATTTTTAGGTAAGAGCCTGGAGGTAGCTGTCAACATAAAGCAGCACAAGACGGCTCTAAATAATGTTCAACGGTAAAGCAGGGTGGTGTTAATCAATCCTGTGGGTATATTCAGAAACCAGCAGGCGGTAGAGGGAACAGGAGTCCCAGGCAACATCGGCTGACACGACACGACATTTCATGATCGCTGCAACAGTGTCCACATACAGAATGGAGGGTCAAAACACATAGGTTTTTGCAGGCTCAAATATCTCCAAAGTAAAAGACCAAGAGGAGAATTCTCTTCCTCACAACCTTTGCTCTACCAACAATGTTGGCAGAACAGTAATGGTAATGGTGCACCACTGAACAAACACGCTTCACCACCTCCCACAAGCAACCTCGGGAACACAAGAAAAGGCACGCCAAAGCAAGTTATCTGTAGGAGATCCAGTCCAGTCGAAACAAGAAGTCGGTAGACGAGGCTTATTTGCCCAACCACCGACACCAAGGGACTTAGCATAGTTGAGCTGGGCAGCATTGGTCTCAGAGTGAAAGTGGACAATGACCAATGCCAAACCTGATGATCTTGAGAGTGGTGTGAATTGATCCTGTGTGTACATTTGAGAACCAGCAGGATGTAGAGGTAAAGGGAGTCCGACAGAACTTTGGAAGACAAGATACGAAAACGCTGGATCACCGCAGCAGCGACAACGTACCAAGAAGAAGAGTCAAAACACATAGGTGTCTGCAAGCATAAAGGAACACCATAGAGCCTGCCCTCCGTGCCAACAAAGAATCTCGTGAGGTTGCAACAGGGGTGACCCTCCAAAGACAGACAGCGAAAAGTAGTAGACAGAAGAAGAGAAAGACACTGGGTTCGGAAACATGTTATGCCCAGAAATTCTTTACAAAGCGACAGCGTCAAGGAAAACCGAGACACTGTCTTTGGCTTACCACCCCACAAAAAGGCAAAGGCATGACGTTTGATGGCTCGTGAAATGCAGTCCTCCAGAGGAAGAAAGCATTCAGTTACAAGACCAAGGGGAGTATCCTCCTCCTCACCACATCTGTCCTGTCAAACAGGTTAACAGGGCAGGAGTGGTAATAGTGCACTGTCGAACCAACATGCTGAAGCACTTCCTCCCACGCAGCCCCAGAGCCCGCGAGAAAACGAACACCGAAGCAAGTCATCGGGGAGGGGGTCCAATCTAGACCAAATGGGGAGTTCGCAGAAGATTCCCATTTGCCAAACCTCCGCTACGAAACTTGGAAAAATTCAGGTGGGCAGCACTGGCCCGAGAGTATCGATGGATAACGGCCAGTACTGAACCTAACGATGTGAAATTTTCAAGGAAGAGGTTCACATTGTCTGCATGAGAAACATACTTGAAACTCATACTCACAGTTACAGAAGGCTACATATAGAACCGAGTGATACAGATAAGGGATCAGACATCCAATCACCAACGCTTAAAGCGAAAGGGACAATGGACAATATATGTTAATAAAGAGCAACAACATGAATGCACATTATTTACCTATCAAACAAAAGGTATGGACAGGATAGCGTGAAGAAAATGAAAAGTGGTTCACCTCATAGACAAAATGAGAATCCTACAGAAAGATATCATCAACCGCTAAACGGATGAACAGGGAAAATGCGTAGACTTACTTCGCAATGTTACACATTCCCCGGATGTTCAACGTGATGCATTTTTCAGTCGAGAAAGCAAACAAACTTTTCAGGCCACCCGACCCCACCTAGACTTTACAGCTGCTGCCGCCAGCAACGACCACTGCACAACCGGGATATCCCAACCAATGTCTGGTAAAGTTACAGGGCTGCAGTGACCCCACACTTCCTTTTTTCTCCTGCCCCTCAAGAGACTGGGAAAGTCAATCAATCAATTAAACAAGCCAAATAACGGTAGCTCGTCAAATGTGGGTTTGTGATCTGCAACGGCCAATAAGGAGTGGGGAAAAAGACCCGCAACACCTGAGAATTCCTTACAACATTCCCGCCAGCGGGGAAAGCCTGGGCCACTTAAGAGGCACAATCTCCCATGGCTGACCACGCAGAACAGAGGGAAATGAGCCCTCCTTAGATGATCCAATCTCGACACATACTTTTGCAGCAAGAGTGTGGGCGCCAAAGCAGTCTTCAACCACCTCACAACCAGACTCTAAAGCTTAAGTTTTTACAGAGACGAGGAACACTCCACAAAGGCTTCCCGGGTGGCCAAAGCCCCCTCAGGAGCCTAATCAAGCTGAGGCCAAAAGGATGGGCCTGAGCCACCTCTAAAACCCCCACCCGAATTGCTCAGGGAGTGTCTTCTTCCTCTGGACAGATAAGACCTGACCATTCTCAGAAGACTTGGACCCTATCTTCCGACTCACGGAATTTGGAAGGTCAGGTGTCCCTTCAAAGGCCCTACCCCAGCAATTGTTGATTTTGGGGCAGGACAATTGAAGCCATACCCCTTCACTCTTCTTAACACAAAGCACCGCGCATCCATCGTGGCATACGTTGCCACACCCCTCAGGCAACACTAGGACGTGTGGAAAACTTACAAACATCACACTTTATATCACAGTCCCTGTCTATGCGTTCACATGTCAGACATTGACCACACCTTGACAGACAGAACACAGATACCACTTTGTGTCACTTGTACTTACTAACAACAAAGACAACAAAATATTTGATAAAAGTTCATGTAACGAAAGCAAAAAGTTTCTGCCGTTATCAAAATGTGATTAAAATTCAGTAATTCTATGGTTAATAAAATTTTAAATTATCTTACACTGTGCGTTAAAAATATTTAAAATTAATTTCAAATTCTATTTACTTACTTTGAGAGCATGAGTTACCTTTTTTGTCAGTTTGAAGTTTTTCTAAATTTGTTAATAATGCTATTATTTCTCATTTACATTTTTTTATTCGTCCAATTTCATTAAGTTTTCAGGCAACAAATGCTGCCATAATGAAACTTTTCTTTTCAATGGTTTATAATTTTTTCTTCGGATATACATTGAGAGACTCAAAATATTACATTCTGAGTATGATTTTATGATACAGTCATATAATTTGTTAACTAACTTGATAAATTAAAAAAATACATTATCGAGAAATATCACAACATTCTAGTATGTTTTCAAAATCCATAAAAAACAAGTAGATTATTGTTTTTATAAACTTGTAAACAAAAATGCTTGACGGAAAGTTTGAGATAATTCTGGTCTGAGAACTTAAAATGCACCGAGATCATTTATTTTTGTCGTAGTTTTCGTAACTTTGTGTTATTCGC
Source organism: Carcinoscorpius rotundicauda (assembly GCA_011833715.1). Lineage (NCBI taxonomy): Eukaryota > Metazoa > Arthropoda > Merostomata > Xiphosura > Limulidae > Carcinoscorpius > Carcinoscorpius rotundicauda. The sequence goes on from CM022393.1 coordinate 142,719,350, forward strand.
ATCTTGACTCCTAAAATTAATTGCCATGGAGCTTTGTTAAAGTTGATTTGCAACTAGTGCTTAAATTGCATTTAAAATCATTTGCGACTTCATACTTAGACAGTGTGGTTTGTTTTGAGTTTCGCGCAAAGTTACACGAAGACTTTCTTCGCCAGCTGTTCCTAACTCAGCAATGTAAGACTACAGGGAATGCAGCAACTCATCACCACCCACCATCAACTCTTAAATTACTTTTTTTACCAATGAACAGTGAGATTAATCAGTACATTACAACACTCCCACAGCTGAAAGAGTGAACATGTGAGGCGGAGATTTGAACCCGCGACCCTCCGAATACGAGTCGAGTACTTTATCCACAATACAGAAAAGTATTCTGGTATAAATTATCGACAGTTGAATGTTCTTAGTGAAGTATGTTTTTAAACTAGTAACGCTTTACAAAATCCTTTACTTAAACCTAAAAGCATTTGTTCAGTGTTTTAGACTGAATAATGATGTTGTATCGTTCTTTACATTTGTACAATTGATTTTCGGATTATATCAAATCAAAGTGTAGTATAGTTTGCGCAGATGTGAAAACTCCGATCATTTATTGTGTGTCTATTTAGAATTAAACACAAAGTTACACAATGGGTTATCAGCTTTCTGCTTACCACGAGTATACAAATCTACTTTACATTAATCTGAGTCCATAAACATGTCGTTATGCCAATAGAGGGTAAAACTTTTATGATTTGATATGAATGTTTCTGAAGAAAGACAAATATTATGAAGCATTTTATCAAAATTACAAATGCTTCAAGGTGAGAAAACTGAGTTTGATATGTATACCATAAAAACTTTTGTTTTTCAGCAAGGATATGTATATTAATGACCTTTCAAACGAATTATTTTTAAAGTACAATAAACAATTCGACTGAGATGCGATATTAATTAGATATCATGAGGTGATATCAGGAAGTTTTATCTTATCTGTAAAAACAGAATCCATATCGTCAATGATAAATTCTACAGAAAAAATTATATTAATTTTATTAAATACGAAAATGTATTTATAAAAACAAAAACAAAAGTAAAGAAACAATTAGTGTCCACTTCTGTTTTAAGAAATAAGCAGTGATTCAGTGAAATTAAACCAGTGAAAATAAGGACCTATTTGTGTGTTGACTTTGCAATATTGATTGATAAATCGTAATAACTTAAATTGAGGACACCCAAAGAGCACTAATTTTCTTAGAAAATGCCATGACTCACACCACACTACCATTTTCATGAAGATGAGAACTTTACAACCACTCCACTACTTTCAGCGAGTGAACTTGCTGTGTGAGGACAATATCGTGTCAAATCTAATCAACTGATGGTTGATAATCAACTTGATGAAAACCAACATAAAAATAATTGATTAAATATTTCTTGTTTAAGATTGATGTTTTTCTATGCCATTGAATAACATTTTTCCAAATCTTAGAATGTATTTTTCTTATTTATTTTCTCAGCGGAATGACCAGCAATATTCTAAATCAGTTTAAATGGTACAAGAGAATTTCATCAAATGATCCTCGTCGAGTAAATGAACATTGTTTATAGTTAAATATATTTAAACATAAGTACAGCTCAAAATGAACCACAGTTATTTTTGAGAATGTTTGAAAGTAGCATAAATTTCATAAATATCTTCCGATAATATTTACAATACATAATAAAATAAATTACGAATCATTTAATGATATACAGCGCTAGACACCACGATATTGGACTTGTGGTGGGCACGAGACAGATAGGTCATGTATAGCTTTATGCTCAATTGATAAAATATATTTACCAACAATAAGAGAATTTATAATAACGATTATTATAAATAATATTTTATATACAAAGATTTTACAAACTTACCAAGAATATTAAGTCTGATATTTAGAACTGAATATTTTATCGACGTTTAATGATAAGCGAACTAATACCGAGTGGATATTGTTACACTTCTCTTTATGGCTAGCCGGGTAGCTCTCTATTCTTTGCTGTCCGCACGCCGTTTACAAGTTTATTTTATTCCGACGAAATTATACAACGTTCTCTTAGAAATATTAACATCAAAAGTTAACTTTCTGAAATTAAACGGTTTTAAGTAGTCGAAATCTATAAACGTTTTTATTCAAGTATCTGTAACTTTCCGATTAATGAGCGTTAATCACAGTTATAGCAACAATACTTCATTCTTCCTCTCGGCAAGTCGATTTAAAGTTATAAGACGAAGTTTTCAAAAGTTCAATTGGCGACAATACTTGAAATACTTTCGTAAAAAATGTGTTATTGATTCTTACACTTGAAAATATACAAGTTTAGATAATGAGCTGGAATTAGGCACGATTTAACATTATAAGTCATGTGCATTTATAAATACATATATTTAACTTAAACAAACATTGATAATAAAATAAGTACATAATAGTAATTCTGATAAAAATAGACAAATATGTAACACAAACATTATCACATGAAGATTCACGGTAAACCAATTGGTATTATGTGTTTAGAAATCACACGGCTTCATCATTTCATATGAAAGAGTCATTTGTGGTACGCTTCACAGTGTAGAATGTTGTATCTTACTACACAATAACTAAGAAACATTACTTGAATTCACGTGGGTGTTCACTTTCATAGTTTCAACTTCAACATTCTTGCCTTTCTACTCTGAGGCACCCTGCTTAGGTTTTAAAGAGCAAGTTCATAAATACAGACAAATACATTATCGATATCAACCAGTATACTTTCTCATTGTAGACTTTCAGTGGATGTAACATTACCAAAAACATGACACAAAACTGAAACAAATCATTTGATCATCAAGTTAGTGTCAAGACTGTTCTTATTATTGAATTGAACTTCGTATTCAGATGTCAGTCCTCCAATGTAGAACTATTGAATATCATCCAGTACATCATAATATTTACGTTTTCAGAAAGTGAAGATATGACTTGAGATTGGAAAATTTAGTTCCAGAACAAAATGCTCGTTGTGTGGATACAGTGTATTCCGTGGAAATTGTTTCTTATTTCATCTTTCACGACAACCAGTAAAGATGTATCTTTGTTGAATGTGGTAGTGCATTGTTCGTTACAGCAACAGTGACAATGAAAGAATGTTTTCAATGGTATTATGAAAGTTTTTCAAAGCTTGGAACAACATCAGTAGAAGATGCTATAAAAGTAGAATAACAGTTTCGACTCAACTTTCTCTACAAGTAATAAGATGAAGATATTTGAGTGCTATTTCTGAAGCACTTGTTTATGTATAAAAAGCATTAATAAAAATATTAAAATTACTAAATGATCGTGAAAACACATGATATTTCTCTACTGTACATTTTCACTCCATCTCTGCTTGAGACATTTTTTCAAGTTCGAAATTCACTTTAAACTTGGAACTTTGCCAAGAAGTGCGTTAGTTTTCATATGTTCTTAAACATGCTTATACATCACACAAATAAAAATATTGTTAAACAAAACTACACTCAATTACACAAGAAAATAATTTATTCATGTAAAAGCAAATTACAAACAACTGACAATGAAATATAATAAAAACTTATAAAGCATGTTAATGTTAAAAAGAGTATCATATGTAAAAAATTTAAATCGAAAGAAGTATTCTTGTCCTTCTGTTTAAATGATATACCTTGCAGCTCTCACATAGGTACTCTTTCCGAATTGATCAATTGAAGAGAGAATACGGTTTTTAAAATTTTGATACTTAAAGCGTTCTATATAAGAGAACAAAGACCGCTTTTAGATATCTTCTTTCATCTTATTCGTGTGTTGATCGCGTATGCTTGGATTTTAATAAATAGTTTTATAAAAGTTACTTTTCTAAAACACTGATGACCGGTTGTATTCACTGTTCATCTTATTTTATTGTTGTTCACTCCTGATAAAGTGATCTATTTTTACCGAAATTATTTTCTCAACTCATTGTCTTCTATATTTTATTCCACATATATATAATCGCTTCATATTATCTTCTGAACATTATTTTCACTGACTTCACATTTTACCGGATTGCTGTATGAGAAGCCGTAGATGATAGTAACTGATTTTCATTTCTTTCGTCTAAAGCCCTAAATTACAGATGATTATACTTAAACAATCTGGGTCTCTTATTGTAAATTCAGTTTTATGTGTGACTTAAGATGCCATTTATAATACTTATAACAACTGAGGATCTTGTAGAAACAACTGTCGCAAGAAAACTATAATTAACAAATTTCTCAATTAATATTTTACGTTAAGTATTCTAGCTTACAGAAGAGACAATTCACGTTTATTTTTTATATTTAATGCCTACACAACGTCATAAGTTTTTCAGTTAGTACAGCGTAAAGTTTCCATGGAGTTAAGTTTTTATTCAGTTAAAAGTTTCCAAACTTAGTACCATTCACCAGGGGTTAAGATGACAGAGACAAGCACTAAGATGAGCTGCCACAAATATTTACGTATAGAGTGGATGCATTAATACACTCGAGCTTTGTTTGTGACAATTAATTCAGACAGAACAAAAACCTTTAAACGTAAATATAAATGGTAGTTTTGTAATAATTTTTCAAATTATTTGACACTGAGTCTGACTCGTGTTGACTAGGACTGTCGACTAGAACTGGAGTGCTTGGTATGGCCAGTCGCACCAAACGTGGTCCCCATTCCAGCCGTGGGAGCATTATAAAGTGATGGACAATCCCACTGTTCATTGGTAAAAGAGTAGTCCAAGGGTTACCGGTTGGTGATGATGAGCAGCTGTTGTTGTTCTTTAGAATTAAGCACAAAGCTACACAATGGGCTATCTGTGCTCTGCCCACCACGGGTATCGAAACCGCATTTTAGCGTGTATGTCCGCAGACATACCGCTTCGCCACTGGGGGCAAAATGCTGTTTTTTTCTGTTGTTGTTTTTGAATTAAGCACAAAGCTACACAATGGGCTATCTGTGCCCTGCCCACCACGGGTATCGAAACCCGAATTTTAGCGTGTAAGTCCGTAGACATACCGCTGAGCCATTGGGGGGGCAATGAGCAGCTACCTTCCCTCTAGTCTTACACTGCTAAATTAGGGACGTCTAGCGCAAATAGCCCTCGTGTAACCTTGCATTAATCTCAAAAGAAACAAACAAACATAATGTCCGGATCAATGGATTGAAAATCGGCATCTCGCATGCACTAAAGAAGTAATAATGTGAATTATTGTACATTTCTGTCTTCGTTGGTGATAGAATTATTCAAGAGATGGCAGATTGTCAGTTTTACAAACCACCAGACAGCATTTTTGGCTTTACAATAAACAAATAAAAAAGCACATCAAGTCGATAAGTTGTTAATGTGCCAGGCTGCTCACACTCAAAATTTCATGATGCGATTGACAACGCACTAATGTGAAAATTGGCGGAAAATGTATTGATTTGTCCCCAGATGGAAGATATGATGCCATTTTTTACAATATATAGAAATGTTTTTATTATATACGTCTCAAAGAAGGGAATTTAAATTACTGTTTTTCTTAATTCGTCCAGACTGCGGTTGAATGTTGGATATTTTTTTTCCGTAAGTTTTTACTTTCGAATGAAAGAACAAAATATACTTGTATGTGTTTCGAATTTTTTTAAGTGATCTCTCATATGAATCCATATGCTCTAATTTATTTATTTTTAAATTAAGCAGTCCATTTTGTACTGTAGTCAAACCAACATTTTTTCTGTTTTGCGCATCATTGTAAACAACCATCAAAGCTTCGGTTGAAATCTTCCATAATATGTAAAGTGCGTATTAAACCACAACATTATAATACGGTTAATAGTAATGTTCAACCACATATTTTTACTTTGTTTTGTGGTTCATATATCATGAAGCATCCCATGTATCATAGCGGTATGTCTTCGGACTTTTGTTGCAAAAAACCGTGTTTCTATACTTGTGGTCGGCAGAAAACAAATAGTCCTTTCTGTAGTTTTTTGCTTAATAACAAAACAAACTACAAAATATATCATAAAGTTTTATGTTAGGATAGGATTTAAATTTATGGATCCACCAAAGTGTTGTTAAATAGTCGATAATTCCTAGGTTGATATAAGGAAAAAATATCTTACAGTGTATTTAAAAAATACTTTAAGCTTATATTTCAAATTTTATGTTCTTGTAAGATCTACCCTTCTTTGGTTATTGAAAATTTTGTAAATTTTCTGTTGATATTACCTATTTATCAGTTCTTTTTTATTTCAGTTTTTAACGTTTTTTCGTTTTATCATGATGATTCAATCGTTTTTCTTCACGTTCTTTTTTTATTTCCAGTTTTATTAATTCATTCAATTTCAGTGCAACAGATGCCGCCACGACAAAATCTTGTTTCTGTATCCAATTCACTCAATTTCAATAAAATGAAAAACTAAATATTTGCATATTTTACAGAAAAACAATCGAACCCATCATTGTATTCATTAAACATTAGTAACTGCACTCTTGATACAATGTTAAGACTTCATATGTGATTGTGCAGCCACATTGGCCATACAAAAGGTTATTGTGACAACTAACTGTAAATAAATCACAAAGGTTTTAAATAATAGTCAACAATATTGCACAACCACAGCAATTGTATATTGTATATCACAACATATAAACAAATTAATTTATTTGCTATGCAATAAAAGCTCGTCAGTCATAAAATCATAATAATGTTTGGAGTAATAATCACTGTGCATTTTACGTGACCACAAAGAAAGTTATAACAGAGAAACTTTGAAAATTTGTCGCAGATTACCACAGAGTGTTATAAGGGGTGTCTTTAATATATAATGATCTCTTGATTTGAAATATTTCCTCATTAAACTACATCTTACAAACATAAATTCTTATCTAATAATGTTCTAACTGCACCAACAAGTAATTGCACAGAGGACTATTCTCCTCATTACAGTTGCATTTTATGTAATTCGTGTTTGAAGGTTTGTGAGTTTTAAATCTATATAACCTCTGTCACATTGTGAGCACGTTCACATAGTAATAATAGTTGCATGGATCCCAACCATAATAATTTTAGCGTAATAATTACGATTTTCGCGTATACCAGGGGTTCCTAACCGGTGGGGTCGCGAAGCCTTGACAGGAGAGTCGCGCAGCCTTGTTAGAAGTATCTTGGGATAACATTAATTTTATTTCATCAATTACATTTTCATGCTTTTACATTTTTATTGTTTGGATGAAAAGCAAAACGTGTGCTACGTTAGTTCAATGTCATCAGGTGCTATTATGGGTGTGTATATGTGTGCTTGTGTGTAAATGTGTATGTGTCTGCAACTATATGTGTGTGTAAACGAGTGAGTAGCGAGTACGTGAGTGCACGCGCTTGGACGTATGCTTTTGTGTCTGTTTCTCTATGATTAAATGTGTGTGTGCTCGCTGTAGACACGTGAGTCACATATCCGTTGCTGATTGGTGGATGACGAATCGCGCGACTGGCCACGCTCCCTTTCCTCCCAATACTTACCCCATCATTACTCTACCTGCACCCCCACAAGTAGTCAAAGTAAGATCTACAGTTGCCAAAGCGTTCATTATTCAATATTTTTTATTTTATTTTAACAAGGAGATAAGTAAGCAGTAAAGGTGAGTTGTGTCCATGGCTAAACGGCGCAGATACTCAGAATGCTACCTCAACATTGGCTTCACCACTATGCTCGACAACGACGGCATTGAGAAACTACAGTTTTTTTTGTGCCATGCTGTCCTGAGTGCAGATTCAATGAAACCATCAAAACTCAAGCGTCATCTCGAGACAAAACATCCAGAACATGCAAAGAAGGGTTTGGATTTCTTCAAACGGCATGAACGGTGTCTTAAAAGCCAAAGAATCGATAGAAGTGGGTCGTTTCAGAGAGACAGAGTGCAGCTGTAGTGGAAGCTTCATCTGATGTTGCATTCGAAGTTGCTAAACAAAAAAGCCTCACACGATTGGAGCAACACTTCTTAAACCCTGCATGATGAAAGCAGTGAATCTTATTCTTGGAGAAGCCAGTGCAAAGAAGATGAAGCAAGTATTCCTGTCAAATAATAGTATACAGAGGCGCCTTTCTAAAATGTCTGTGGATCTGAAGGAACAGGTTTTGACTGAAATCATAGGTTACCCTTTGATTGCACTTGAAACCACAACAAAAGCTGATGATGACACAGAAAAAGTTTCAACTTTTTTCAAGACGAAGATCTTCAATGGGAAAACGTGTGTGGGATTTGTACGGATGGGGCATCGGCTATGCTGTGATCGAAATCAGGATTCCAGTCGAGAGTGAAGAAGCTAGCACGTCAAGCAAAGGGCATCCACTGCATGATTCACCGATATGTTCTCGCCAGTAAGACTCTCCCTGCCTCTCTGCAGGAAGTGCTTGAACCTGTAACCAAATTTGTAAATTATGTGAAGATTCAAGCACTCAACACTCGCCTAATCAAAGATCTATGCAAAGACGTGAATGCTGACCACGAAGTCCTTCTCTTCTGCACAGCAGTACGTTGGTTGTCTAAAGGAAACGTTATTAATTGTGTCTTTGAAATGAAAGATGAAATAAAGCTATTCCTGGAGACTCAAGAAAGGAGAGATCTTGTAGCTTACTTCAAAGATGAAGCATGGAATGAAAGGGTTGCAAACATAGCCGACATTTTTGACCAGCTGAACAAGCTCAATTTGAAGCTTCAAGGAAGGGAAACATATGTTCTGCTTTTTCAAGATAGTCTTCGGGTCTTTGTTTCCAAACTGTAGAGCTGGCGTCGGAAAACCAATCTTGGAAACATCGCTATGTTTGAAAAACTTTGTGAAGTGACGGATGAGTCTCAGATCCAACTGGATCAGTTCCTCAAGGATGAGATTACCGAACATCTTCAGTCTCTAGAAAAGGAAGTCGAGCGTTACTTCCCTGAACTGTCAGAGAAATAGGAGGCCCTGGTAAAGAACCCATTTTGTACTAAACTTGATGTATCCAGCCCCCAGTTGAGATCCAAGATGAATTCCTGGATCTAAGGAACGACTATTCAGCTCGTGATCTTTTCAAGGTGAAATCCGTGACTCAGTTCTGGTGCGCTATGTATCAGTTTACGTGTCCTTGTTCCATTTGCTCCTACCGACTTGTGTGAGGCAGGATTTTCCACTTTTGTCAATATAAAAACAAAGAATAGGAACAGATTGGATGCTGGAGATGATATGAAACTGGCTCTAACAAACGCTCGGCCACGAACTTCAAAGCTTGCTGCTGAAATGCAACATCAGGCATCTCACAAGCTGGGTTGGATAGCTGTTCAAACCTATGTTAATATTATTTTAAGAAATATATGATCTTTTTGTGAATTCAGGTTGGACCAATGTTATTTAATTTGCTGGTAAATAATTGCAGAATTTTTAAATATTTTTAGATGTTTCTTTCTCTCTCCTTCACAGAAAATAAAAGAAAAATTAAGCTGCTGATAGTAAACCCTAAGTAGGGGATCACATGGGTTTCAAACTTTTAGGTAAGGGGTCGCGAGTGCCAAAAGGATAGGAACCCCTGTATTAGAATAATACAATAATGATGCACTTTAATATTGCGTAATGATACGTACTTATTTTGAAATAATTCTTGCATTTTTGTGAATAATATTAACATTTATTGCTACATAATGTTCAAAAACACTTAAATGACACAAAACATAATTATGATTCCTATTCTTTGCCACTTAAGTTAAAAACTATTGTTTCTCTTTCTAAATGTTGTAAAATGTCATAAACATAGCCGTCATTTTAACTATGCAGCTTTTAAAGCCCTTATTTATCTTACCATTCCTACTGAGGGAGTTAAGTCGAAGCTTCAACTCTTCTTTTAAGACATATTAAACATATTTTGTAAGAAACTTTGAGAAAAAATTATCGATTTCCAGAATACTATGGATGGCACGCTTTCATCGTTACACTTAAAGTAATGAATAAAGAACTTAAAACACAAAGCAAAGCTACATTTTTACCAGTTATCGTAACTAGAATAATGAAAGAAAAAACAATTTTTAGAGTATACACTAAGACCACGCAACGACCCTTTTCGACACTTAGGTTTCTTTGTTTGATTTTGAATTTTGCACAAAGATACTCGAGAGCTATCTGTCCTAGCCAACCCTAATTTAACAGTGTAATACTAGAGGGTAGGCAGCTAGTCATCACCACCCACCGCCAACTCTTTGGCTACTCCTTACCAACGAATAGTGGGATTCACCGTCGCATTATAACGCCCCCACGGCAGAAGGGCCGATCATGGTTGGCGCGACCTTCAGATTACGAATCACATGCCTTAATACGCTTTGCTATGCCAGGCTCCGACACTAATGGTGTGAACATAAAAAGACTAAAAGACTCGGAGATAAAACTAAGAATTACAATCATAAATGTAATTCAAGGTACAGTTGCACATTCTGGAAATATAGTCTTTTTCACAATAAAGTGGTAATTGTATAGAATTAGAGTCTCGATAACAGAGTAAATAAAAATAATAACAGCGTAATGAAGTATGTCATCTGCTATGTAAATGTCATGTAAATATTATGTAAACGACAACCATGTCGTATTGTGTTTAAATTTCTATATCTATTATTTATATGTCCATGTTTATATTATTGTTTTGAAATTTAAACCAATAAAATATGTTGTTATTCATTTAAAATAACATTTAGAAATTTCTAGAATTAAGAAGATCAATCATTTGACTGTAAACGGAAATGTATGGCGGCCTAGTGTCTAGATGTCGAGTCTCGTGCAAGAACGGACATGCGCGGATTGCTCTGGAACTCTGTGGAAGTTATGCGATTGTTCGAGAAGAGTAGGCCTACTAATATATAAACAGACGGAGACGGGAGAAAAAATAAATCAGTCAGTCATTAGTTTTTCTCAAATCAAGAGGTTGTCTACGTTTGAGAAATTGTAAACGTTTGCTGTGTGTTTATTCAACTTGGATTTGTGACTAGAGATAGATCTACAGAAGCTGTGATTTTATTTCGTCAATCTTTACGATTCATTCGAATTACTGGTTATACTGAAAATCAACACGTACAGGACTGTTTAGGGGAGACCGAAACGGAAAACGACAAGTTGAAACATTCATCGAAAACACCCAAAAAAGAACTTCGTCATTCTCCATTCAAACTTCGGAATTTCTTCGTGGGATTAAATTCACACCCTAAACTGGAATTTTGGATTTCTAATCTGGACTTTTGGACTTTCATTCTAGATCATATTATTAGATACAGGCCAGTACCATTTTGTATTGTAATTAATTTTGAAGGTTTAGACTTAATATCTGTCATTGTCGTTATGTAATTTATATTATATCTGTTACATATATAATAGTTTAGTGTAATAAATTATACAAGCTGATATCTGTCTTTCTGTTGCGTCCAGTCTACATAAAACATAAAAAAAACGTAACAGAAAATTGGGGGCCCGTCCGGGATTGATCAAACATTTTAATTCTATTCCAAAATTAGATTTATATTCTATACAGATCGACAGCTTGTGTATTCAAAATGGCATTCCAACTCGAAGATTTTATAGACAAATTTAATCAGAATCCCTCTTTCAAATTGATCAATGAATTAAAAAAATCTGAATTGCTAGATGTTGGAAAACATTTTAATTTGGAAGTGAAGCAAGCAATGAAGAAAGCAGATATCAAACGAATTGTTGTTGAATATTTTGATAGCCAAAAAGTTTTACCTCAAAAAGTTGTACAACAATTGCCTGCCGCTCATTTTGACCCAGATTTTGAATTAAAAAGAATGGAAATGGAAATGAAATTTCGTTTAGAAATTGAAAGCAAACGTTTTGAAGAAGAAAAAGAAAACAAACGTCTTGAAGCCGAAAAAGAAAACAAACGCCTTGTTCTTGAGGCAGAACAAGAAAACAAACGCCTTGTTCATGAGGCAGAACAAAAACGTACTGAGGCAGAACAAGAAAACAAACGCCTTGATGACGAAATACAAATAGAACGCATTAAAGCTGATAAGAAATTCAGTATGAGAAAGGCACAGACAGAAGAAAAGGTTGTCCAATTGCGGTTGGATAATTTTGATGCTTCTAAACAAATTCGTTTAGTGCCTCCATTCAATGAGAAGTCTGTAGATAAATATTTTCAACAATTTGAAAAATTGACTCTTAGGCTAAAATGGTCTACCGAATATTGAACAATATGACTTCAGAGTGTTCTCAAGGGTAAAGCTCAGGAAGTATTTTCCAAACTCACGGCCGAGTAGAGTTATGATTACAAACACGTCAAAAAATGCATTTTGAATGCTTATGAATTGGTGCCAGGGGCATACGGACAAAAATTTCGTGGTTACAAAAAGTTTGACAGCCAAATTTATGTCGAATTTGCTAGCGAAAAAGAAACTATGTTCGACAGGTGGTGTGATCCCAAAGAAATCAATGATGATTACACAAAACTCAGAGAACTCATGTTAGTTGAAGAGTTTAAAAGATGTTTTCCCATAGAGCTCAAAATTTACATTGATGAACAAAAAGCTTCCAAATTTCATTGATGCTGCTGTCTTTGCAGACGAGTATGCTTTGACTCAAAAAGATTTCTCATCCAAAAGCAAAACAAATCACACAGCAAAGAAACCCAACGACTCATTTAAGCATTATGCAAATGTCAACAAAGACAGAAAAGAGCAAACTTCTGATTCTCAAACAAGGACTTTATCTCATTCTCAAAGCTCATTATCTACAAAAAACGTGTCATTCTCATCCAAAACATGTGTTTATTGTATTAAACTTGGCCATCTGATTTCTGAGTGCTATAAGCTGAAAAGCAAGCCATTACCCCATAGTATCATTTCGCCCTCGTTGGATACATCATTGGTTCCCAATGATTTTGACCCTGTCCAGTCCACTGTGGATTCCAAGTCCAATATTCTTGATGTACCTGAAGATCTTGTTGAGGACAAATTTAAGCCTTTCATCAGTGAAGGTTTTGTTTCTTTTGTTGGCGATCCACATCTACAACCAATTAAAATCCTGCGGGATACTGGAGCTTTTCAGAGTTTGATTTTGGAAAGTGTACTTCCGTTTTCTGAAAAATCATCCGTTGGGGCCAATGTGCTCATTTCTGGTGTAGAAGGTGGCGTCGTTTCTGTCCCTCTTCATAGATTGGATTTGCATTCTGTGTCTTTTTGTTGCGTCAATCTACATAAAACATAAAAAAACTTAACACATCCGACGCACTTTTATATGACTCAACGAAACAAAAGACCCGTAAACAACAGATAGAAAGGATCCACGAATTCGAGATTATGCATCTGATTTGCGGTTCCATCCTTTAAATATAAAAAGCGGATGAGTAACCAGGATAATCACGACAATGGATAGTGTGATGGCGATGACATCAAATAGATGTACTTTTTCTGAGGGTAATGAAAAAAACAAGAATTGCTGTAAAATTAAATCTGTCAACGAAGGGAATGTAGTATCGGTTAATGGCAATAGATCCAACGATTCGTACAGAAATAAGAAAGTTAGAGTTCCAATAATTCCTCTGGTGAAAATTATCAAACATTGGCTAAGATATTTCAAAAAATAATAATGACGACCGTGTATAATAGCTGGTACACAAAAAAACCATGTATGTTCCACGACAAATCAATAATGCTTGTTTGGAGATATTTAGAACGAATTTAACCATTACATACTGACTACAGTGGGGGAAAAACTGAGTGAAGATGGAATAATTCCAATACCAGAAAAATGTATTTTCTGAATCTAAGACACACTTGGTTTGAACATTTGAAATGAATTGTTTCAACTTGCTACTTCATATAATATTGTTTATAATATTATTCTTTATCTGCGTTTTCTTAAGTTTTAATTCGCCTTGTCCAGACAATCTACAATATGACAGAAAAATGCAGCTGTGAGATTTTTAAGAAACAGGGAATTATGATAATAATTAATGAATCCTGCAAAGTTTTACTTTTCAGTGAAAACAAAATGCATAATTTGAATTCCATATGAACTATGTTTATTTACAATCAATATTATTTGAGCAAATGATTTACTGTTTCATAAAGATAACAAAAAACAAGAGAGTGACACGGAATCATCATTTTAACACACCAGGTCCAAAATTAACAACTTGTTAACATGCCCTCTATAATTGGTAAAGTGAACGCATGTAAATATATGTAGTAATTTTAATTATCTTGAAATACTTGACATAACACTCTTCCAAATAGAAATTTCGCAAGAACATTTGAACGAAAGAAGTGTTTTTGAATAATTGAATACTTACATCTGATATGAACTTCTCTAAATTGAAGAGAAACACACTTTTTATTAATTCGGTGAGCGATAATTATAATTAGTCAGAGGGCATTTAGAGCTTTGTTTTAATGGGTTTATTCATCATGGAGAAGAAATTGAGAGATATATAAATACGTAGAATATATGAAAATATTAAAGCTAAAAATTCGATTTCTAACTGACATAAGTTATACTGAATTGAGTTTAATAGATTATTTGAATGTATTATTCAAAATGTATTATGTATGTTTATATGTGTTATGTATTATGAGGTAATGTATGTGTCATGAGGTCTGGATTACATTAATCCAGAATATTTTAATTATTTATTATTTTTCTTTGCAAAATTGCTGAGCTACTTTATGGCTACAACAGTATTTGTTTCTGTTATAAACAAGGTTAATTCTTAGGATGACACCGAGGGAAGTCAACCATAAAATCATGGAACGAAAAATAAAGTGAATTAGTATAAATCTCTGATATCACTATATTTCTGTTGTCCTAATTGCACATTAACAGTTGCTTACCCAAATTACTAAAAACATGTCTTAAATGACATGTGAAGTTTTCTCTTTAATTAAAGTCCACAGTCCTTCAATTAATAAAAGCTACGTGTATAAAATTATATTTTCGCCTGCTTTCTGGAAAACCTTATGAAAATATTGTGACTAGCTATTTCATTTCATAAGGTAAAACGATTGTCGTTTGAGAGTAAAATATGAATATACGTATATCTGACGTTTGGAGTATAAACTGTGCAATTCCTTTCTTCTTTGGATCAGTCATCTATTATTTCAAATTGAAAGAAATGAAACCAGGCTATATTGTTATAAGCACACTTGAGGTATTATCATCAGATAAAATCCACCAGTTTTCTTAAACTGTTTTAGAATATTCAGCAAAGTTATTATCTAAGTGGATGAAATAAATATAAGAAGATTTCAAACTTTACATAAGAAATAAATAAGATGTCAAATTGACCAAAAATTTCTTATAAAATTTCTAGCACACTGCAATTAAGTTATTTTCTCGATCACACGACCATCAAATTTTTAGAGAAAAATTGTCAATCTATTTATGAATGAAATTGTTTGTATGTCCATGATTTTATCGTTACTAGGCTGATAACAACATATGAAATGAATGAAAATGTGAAGAAAAGTAAAAGTAATCACTTTTATTATTGCAGAGATATCATATATATTTTATGTGGGTGAGCACAGATATGTATTTATGTGGGCATTATTTTAAAGAAAACTTTTCATTTCTTATATACCAAGTGATCTTGACCACATTTGAACACTATCAGTGTTATTGGCCTAACAAAGGATATATTGTTGATATTTTCCCAGACTTATAAAATACAGTGCAAGAACTCTCGCGACTTCTGAACAGGGAGAAAGAAGCAGAAAATGGAATCCATATTCAAAGAACACAAAAATATACTTTTTCAATAATACAAATCAGATAAGCACAGCATTATAATAGAAAACACACATTCAAACACAAAATGAGAGAAGCCACACCCATACAAGAACTGAAGCCAAAAGTAAACCGATATAAATGAACATCTTTATGCCTTCTTTAAATAATAACCTAATTTCTGACTACAACGATCCCAACAACCTCACACCTACAGATAACTTCAGAAGGTCGAAAATTTGTACTGTACTTGATTTTAATTTAAGTTTTAATACCTCTACCAGCCGTGTTCACAATACATTTTCACTTCATAGGGTTTCTTTAAAATTTACTAATTAATTAGTGGACTTAGCTCATCGTATTGGATACAAAGAACAACAGAAATGACATATAATCACTACAAACTTACAATCAGAACATAAACTTATTGATATTTGCATATAATTTTTATACAGTTTTAACTTTACTGTAGAAATTAAATGGAATTAGTTTTAACTTCTAGTATTTTACGTTAATGTTAACAAAATTTCATAAATAACATTCTCACTGATAATAAGAATCGGGTTGTATGCTACACACTTTCCAATATATTGTTTATGTCAGCTGAAGATGACATTACCTGTATAATTTCAAAATTTGTTTGATTGCTTTCGCCAACGGCCTGGTCATAAAAATGACTAATATTACCAAAAGACAACCTGACGACCATACTTCGTGATCCGTAGTAAAGTGTAAATGTTGTGTATGCAAGTTATTTTCCCAAACACTTTTATAATATATACGAACTTGTAGAGCTCGGCATTCCCAGGTGGTTAAGGCATTGGACTCATAATCTGAGGGTCACGGGTTTGAATACCCGTCACACCAAAGATGCTCGCCCTCTTAGCTGAAGGATCATTATAAAATAGTAGTCCAATAGTTGGCTATGGGTAGTGACGACTAGCTGCCTTCCCTTTTGTCTTACACTGCTTAATTTTACATATCTAAATAAGGGAGCTTGTTTAAAAAGCCCTTGAGTAGCTTTACGCGAAATTAAAATAAAAAAAACAAACGAATTTGTAATGTGCAGCATATAACTTATTCTGTGTTCTATGTTTTTGTACGTAAAATACAATATTTATTATTGTGTAAAATAACTGGAAAACCAAACCAAACGAATTTGTCGTATGCAGCATATAACTTATTCTGTGTTCTATGTTTTTGTTCGTAAAATACAATACCCATTATTGTGTAAAATAGCTGGAAAATATTCTAAAGCTTTTTCATCTATTTGCAACTGTCACTCCACCCGATAATTTGTAGGTTATAACGTAAGTGTGACAGCAAATGCGAAGTGTTCACTTAATATCAAGTTTAAATTTCTTAAAGTTTAAGAAAATATAATGACGATTTCACTAGTCTCACGTAAACTGTGTGCAGATATTCAGCTATTTCTTTAGTATAATATAAGATTATATACCACGGAAAAAAATATTTCATAGTAACGACATATATCTCACCAAAATTGAATGAAATTAAGTCCGACAAAAATGCAAATTAAAGAAAAATAATTAAAGAATTATGATTAAACGATATAAGTTTAACAAATGAAATGCAAGTGCTTCGATAAAGTACATAATGTATCAATAATTTGGTAATTTGAACTGAATACTTCCAAAAATTAACTTTGCATTTGGAAAGGATCCAGTGTCAAACTGGCAAAAAGGTAAATCTTTACTTCAGAAATAAATACAATTTTAAAAATAATGCTAAACTACAAGTAAAATTTCAAATTAGTACACGTGACTTTATTATTAACTCTCGAATTATTGACTTTTAATCACATTTTCCGTGACTTAAAGTCACATTGTTACAAGAACCTTCATTGTATATGAGCCTCAAAACAATGAAAATTAAAATATGATCAACAATACTATTGACATTAATAATAATTGTTGTGGTTCATTCAGTATATCAGATAAAACTAGTGATTTTATCTGATGATAAAATGTTTCATTGAAGGCAAAAAGAGCTCAATGTTGTGAAAAATGTTGAATTCAATTTCAGCTATATTCAATCAAATCGTTGATTTGAGAAAAAGAAATAAATCAGAGCATATCGATTGATATGAGAATTCGTTCAGAAGACAATTCAGTTTGTGAAGTTTTTATAAGAATGCCAAAAATGTTCAGTAAAAATATTCAAAATAATACCTTCATCTTATCGACATAACAAAGGTGTTAATATATATCTCCCTCTTTGATAACGTATATAATAAAATTAATTTAAATAAAGAAAATTACCATGAAAAGTTTATTTAATGACTAATATGGTTCTGTGAAGTAAAATAAGAATCTGAGAGATAGGATATAAATAATAAACATTCGTCAGATTTTACATGAATTGTTTAATACAGCCGCTTTTAAACAATATTTAAAAACACTACCAACTATTTGTAAATCAGAGAACCTAAAAAGAATAGAATGTTTCAAATCAGTTTTCCCACTTTGTAATTTTGGAGTCTACCATATAGAAGATATGTATTACAAATAACAACAGTTATTTTTCTGGATATCCCCCACGCAAAAGAAAAATAATTCTCTTGATTACGTCTGAACACAGTATTCTTATATAATGACTGAAACAGATGAAAAACGAACAGGTCCATTATAGATGTAACACTTAGTGTCAAAACAAACATTAGTAAACATCTTTGTAGACTCGGTAATAATTAAAAGTCGTGTTTGAGAACAAGGTGCGTGGGAAACATCTTCTCTTCATTAGTCTAAACGGGCTTCCCTTTTGTCTGTAGGTTTTTAATAAACTGTTAAGGACACCTTCTATGTTGACTGTGTTTGAAGATCACATTAATGTTACATATCTTTATTTACTTATATTTTGTTTCATTTACTGGAACTAATGAATCATTTATTTTGGACACTGTTGAAATTTTAAAAAAATATGAAACAACCTTGAAAATTTTGCATGTTACACCACATTTCAACTAATACATATGTATGAAAAATGTATATAAACTTTACATTCGACAGATGCAAGTACGTAAAACACAATGGCAGCCACAGATTATCGTTGTGTACAAAACTGTCGTCTTTTGGGTGCTCAGAGTACGATTGAAAACTTACGACTATAAAAATTTCAGTGGCTAAGAAGAAAAGAGAATCTACTTTTTACTGGCATAAAGACGATACTCCGACCTACCTACGTCTATTATTTCATGATGGAAATTATCAGTAATCACATTAGTACCATATCTTTTATGAGAAAAAAATAGTTTTAGTTTGTCTATAGATTTGGTTTTATTAGAGTTCTAAACTGATTTTTTAAGAGATACAGACACTCTTCTCTTAAATACTCTTAAAAGGTAAATCACAGTGCTGTAAACGTACTGTCCGTTGGTAACATATTTAAGTTTATTACTTTGTGCAATTGTTGTTTTTTAACAAAGACAATTTTACTTGAATATTTTTGTGTGTAAACAGTTTCTTCATTCAACACTAATCCACACAGGTTAAAAACGTCTGTTATATTTAGTGATTCAAACTGTGTAGATTGTATATCTACTTTGTGTATTTATTTGTATATTTGGTGATGCTAAGATTATTTGCACTTTACTTTGTGCATATATAATTGTTTTGAAAAAGAACCATGTTTATAGTTTATTTATTTTCAATTTGAGATATTTATATTTTGTTTTACTTTTATCGAATTAATGATTTGTTTTATCACAGACACAAAATGGTTGCTTTTCATATCCGAGTTCCTATAAGTGTCTACTTATGTTACTCATTAAATGGTAAGTTTAAATATATCATACGCTTAAAATATGTTTCTGATAGATTCATCATTAAAAGGCTTATTTTTTAATTTTGTCGTAATTTCAATTTATGTTCAAGTATTTCTGGACTACTTCTAAATAAAACAGTGTTTCAGTGTTACTGTTATGTAAATGTTGTGTAAATGTTTTGTAAACGACAACATGTCGTGTTGTATTTAAATTTTCATTTCTATTATTTATATTTCCATGTTTATATTATTGTTTCAAAATTTAAACCAATTAAAATATGTTGTTATTCATTTAAAATAACATTTAGAAATTTCTAGAATTAGGTAGATCAATCAATTGACTATAAATGGACTGTGGCGGCCTAGTGTCTAGACGACAAGTCTCGTGCAAGAACGGACATGCGCGGATTTCTCTGGAATGTTGGGAAATTACGCGATGGTTCGAGAAGTCTAGGCCTACAAATATATAAACAGACGAAAATGCGAGAAAAAAAGAGTCATTAGTTTCTATTCGAAGAAAAGAAGAAGAGTCAGTCATTCGTTTGAGAAAGTTTAAGTGTTTGCTGTGATTTTATTCAACTTGGATTTGTAACCAGAGCTAGATCTACAGAAGCTGTGATTTGTCTCGTCAATTTTTACGATTCATTCGAATTACTAGTTATACTGAAGGTCAACACGTATAGGACTGTTTAGGGGAGACCGTAGCAAGTGGGAGAACGATAAATTTGAGACATTCATCGAAAACATCGTGAAAAGAACTTCGTCAAATTTATTGAACTGTGAATTGTTTCTGGACTTCTCCATTCAGACTTCGGAATTTCTTCGTGGGACCAAATTCACACCCTAGACTAGAGTTTTGGATTTCTGATATGGACTTTTGGACTTTCATTCTAGATCATTACATTGGACACAGGCCAGTAACATTTTGTATCGTAATTAACATTGAAGGTTGAAACTAGTACCATTTTGTATTATAATTAACTTTGAAGTTTGAAACCAGTACTATTTTGTGTTTTAATTAATTTTGAAGGTTTAAACTTAATATCTGTTATTGTTGTTATGTAATTTATGTTATATCTGTTACATATATAATAGCTTATTGTAATAAATTATACAAGCTGTTATCTGTGTCTTTCTGTTGCGTTTAGTCTACGAGAAACATAAAACATAAAAAAACGTAACAGTTACTTTTATTTAATTAAAATGTTTCCAAAATCATTTATTCGTACAGATATTTAAAAAAAATATTTAGTCTGCTGAGACATAAAGAAGTGCTCCAAATTATTGTACTTTTGTTTCTCTGTTGTTCCCACAGCAAATAGTATTTAATTTGCTCATTGATAATTTGGTATAATTTCGTACATTGGGAAGAAATACATCATGGACAACAATGTCCTTCAGTGCATAATTGTATGATACTCAGTAGTTATTCTTTTTTATTGGTATATGAGGATCACCGGATCCGTGATAAAGTGTACTTCTTTAGGGCAAAACTGGTAGAAGGAACAATTTTTAACAGAATACGAAAACTCTTGCTTTGCTATAAAAGTGAATATCTAAATGGAAATATATCTAAAATATATAAAAATGGAAATATATATAAAAAGCTATATACCATAACAACTGTTATTATTGTGAATTTATTTTCTTCAAGTGTACATTTTATTCATCCTTTGCATAAGGTATCAATCGATCAGTTAGATTTATATTTACTTTGAGATTATCCAAGCATAAGTTACAAATCAGATCTGTTTGATGTCCAAAAATATGTCAAATAATGAGCTGACGTTATAGATACACATGCACATACAATTTTACTGCAGAATTTCAGTTAGCTTTTGTCAAAAGAATTTCAGTATTTGCTAATTTCTAAATTACCAAATTTATTTTATGAAATGGTTGCTTGTGATGGGTTATGTGTGTTTTATGATGCTGATAAGTGTCCATTTTTCATTGTTACAACATTCACTGTAAGTTTGGTGAAATCATAAAGTTTCTCAGTATATGTTAACGAACGTAGTCACGAACACACAAGGAATTTAATGCATATTTTATATAGGAACATACAATGTCTATGATGAAGCAAAATAGATCTCCAGAGAAATTTTCTTTGAAAATATCAGATTATGAATCGAAGTGAAAAGAAATAACCAAACATTCTTCGATGACTCAACGGTACATCTGAGGGTTTAAAACGCTAAAAATTGGTACTTAGTTCTCGGGGTGAGTAAAAAATAGATGAATTATTGTGTATCCATTATTTTTAAATTACTTTCCTGTATAAGGAAATATACTTTGAGGAAAATCACTCATTATTTACTCAACTAGTGTCGTTTGATGAACCTCATTATTATCCTTTTATATTGTTTTTCAATAATACTGGTCATCCATTTAAGAGCATTAGTTAGACAAAAAACATTCAAAAACAGTGGAGAAAAATATTAAATTAAAATATAAAACACGAACTCAAATTGTGTTCAAATACTTCAATAATAAAACTTATAAAACTTCTGTAATAATGAACTTTTATTTACTCTAAAATAATTATTGGACTTTAATGACTAATTTCAAACTTTTTTGACATATAAGGTTAGACAAAAAGGCTTAAATTACAGTTTCTACTCTTAATTTCTCACAAATCTTAGTTAATCAAATAAAGCAAAATTAGTTAAAAGCAAGCGTTATATTAACCAAGTAGATTTTAATACTGTTATTTATCTTATGATTCAATAGTCGAAGCTACTATTCTACTTCTAAAACATCCAAAGCAAACTGTGTTTAAACCTTTGAAAAAAATTCAGGACTTTCAAAATACCATTGAAGACATGCTTTTATTATTATCGATAACGTAATAAGCAATGCACCTATCACCCTCAACAGAGTTATATCTTCACCAGTTATGGTAACCTGAAAAATGAAAGAAAAAACAATTTCCAAAGAACACACTAAGGCAACGCAATTGGCCTTTTCGACACTTAATGCGCTAATATAAAAATACTGGGAACTAAAACTAAGTATTGCAATCGCTAAGGTACAGTTCCACATTCTGGAAGTGTAGTCTCATTAACTTTTAACTGGTAACTGTACAATATTAGAGTCTGGATTAAAGCGTAATAGAAAATGTTTACAGCGAAGTGCAAACATGCCATCCGACGCACTATTACATGATTCAGCGACACAAAAAATCCACAACCAACAGCTAAGAAGGATCCACGAATTCGAGATTGCGCATCCGAGTTGCTGTCCCATCCTTGAAATATAAATGAAGGAGGAGTAATCAGGATGATCCCGGCAATGGATAACGTGATAGCAATGACATCAAAAAAAGTACTTTTTTCTCGCAGTATTAAAAACCCAAGGATTACAGTAAAAATTAAATCTGTTTTCGTAAGGACAGTAGCATCGGTTAATGGTAGAAAGACCAACGATTTAAACAGAAATAAGGTAGAGAGAGTTCCGGTAATTCCTCTGCTGAAAATGATCAAACATTGGCCAAAATTTCTCGGAAAGAAATAATGATCGCCATGAATAACAACTGGTACACAAAATATAGCCATGTATATTCCACGATCCATCAATAATGTTTGTTTGGAGATATCTGGAACGAGTTTAACCATTACTCATTGACTACAGAGGGTGAAACAACTGAGTGTAGCTAGGATAATTCCAATACCAGGAAACTGTAATTTCTGAAACGGAGACACAAATAATTTTGACATTTCAAATAAATTGTTTCAACTTGCTACTTTATGTAATACTGTTTTTAATATTCTTCTTTATCTGTGCTTTGTTAACTTCTAATTCACTTTGTCCAGGCAATCTAGAATATCACAGAAAAAATATAACCGTTTTGAAACAAGAATTATTATCATAATTCATAAATTCTGCAAAGTTTCTTTAAAAAGAAACACAAAGTACATAATTTTACCCCCACAAGAACTATGTCTATTTACAATCAATGTTGACATGCCGTCTGTAACTGGAAAAGTGAACGCATGTAAATATATTTAGTAATTTTAACTCACTTGAAATACCTTACATAACAATCTTCCAAAGAGAAATTATTCAAAAACATTAGTACGAGAAAAGTTGTATTTGAATAACTGAATACTTACCTCGTATGTGAACTACAGTAAATTGTGGAGAATTACATTTTTTTATAATTCGCTATGTAACAATTATAATTAGTCGGAAGGCATTTAGAGCTTTGTATTAGTCTTTCTCTTGTGAGTACTGATGAAGAAAAGAGGGTACTTCTACCCGAAGCACACGGTTTATTCAATACGGAAAGGTCGTACCTTACTTTATGATTTTCTGGATTATATTAATCCAGTATATTGTAGTTATTTATTATTTTTGTTAGCAAAATTGCTAAATTCCGTGGAATATTTCTAAGCTAGTTTATGGCTAAAACAATTTTTTTCTGTCATACGAAAGGTAAATTCTCAGAACGATCCCGCGGGAAGTAAACCATTACACTATGGAACGAAAAATAAAGAGAATTGGTATGAATCTTTGATATTACTATATTTCTATAGTCCTAATTGCACATTAAACGTTTCTTACCCAAAACATAAAAAATCGCCTAAAATGAAATGTGAGGTGTTCTCTTTAAATATGGAATTGTTTATAAGTCCATGACTTTGATCGTTACTAGGTGTCTTGCAACATGCGACATGAACGAAAATATGATGATAACTGCAAGTAATTCCTGTCATTATTGCTGAAATGTCATACATATTTTATGTGTGTGAACACATATATGTATTCGTCTGGACATTAATTCAACCAATACGTTTCATTTTTTTTTAAATATCAACTGACCTTGACCACATTGAAACACGATCAGTGTTGTTGTCCTGATAAAGAATATGTTATTAATATTTTCACAGACATTGAGGTTTCAAGGAGCCCACTGTTAAATATGAAGTTATGAAAGTCAAAATTTTGATTTCAATATAAATTTTAGTCCTCAAACAGTCATACATTGTGTAACTTACACAAAATGAAATAATCACAACGTGAATAAGAAAAACAGTCATATGTTTAGAAGAGTAACCAAATTTCCAAACCAGAAAAGTTTAGACCTTGCTCCTGTTTTAAAAATGGTGTATTTTGCCTTTTCATGGCAGTGCGCTTAATAATATGAGATCTGCCATCATGTACTAAATATTACACAGCTTTTCATATAGTGTATTCAATTTTGTTTTTCAACTCACTTACCTCTTGAAGTTCTTGAAATATGTTTTCAAAGTACATTTTGACTCTATGAATGATTAAACATTCTGAATAATAAAAATATTTTATCGAACACTCAAGGCGAATAATCACCCACCACATATTCCGTTTCTGTCACAGGTATAGTAAGTCAATAGTATCTCACCGAAGACGTTAGCAGAATTTTGAAGAATGTTTAGTTACGTCTTGTAATAATATTACAACATAAAGACTGAGGATACGTGATAGATAGTTAGTTAGGTTGAATGCAGCTGTAATAGAAGTTATTATGGTTACAGACTCGTCGTGAAGGTAAACAGACTCAATCACTTGTCTGTAGATGTTTTTAAGAAACAGTTTATAAATACTTCTTTGACAATAGTTTTTGAAGAACACATCTAATTTATGTATTTCAACTGAAGGATATTTTTTAATGTTTTAGTTGATGAAAATAATGAACTATTCACTTTAGACAATAGTGATATATTACAAAATATGTAAAACACTCGTTAAATACTCTACATATCACATGCATTTGAAATAATACAGATGTAAGATAAAGTATATGAATATTTCTACAAATGCATGTCCTCTACACGCACATGTTAATATCTTATCTTAGTCCTCATCTTTATCATTTTGTTTTTGCTTTTGACGACTCGCAAAAAGATATCTGAAGAAAAGTGGTTCCCTGAAAATTTTATGCTTTACTAACTAATGGATTTTGTTTAGACATTAAATGTGAAAGTAAATGTAAATTGTCTGCTCTGTAACAAAATTTGTACCTAATAGAAAAAGTTGTTCCCTGGAAATTTTATGCTTTACAAACGAGTAAACGTTTTTATGTCAGCATTAAATATAAAAGTATACGAGGTCTGTTCAAAAAATACGCGGACTGTTTAAATTGCGCGGCTCCAATTGGTTCCAAAGGAATCCGCTTGGTGTCTCTAGGTTTGCACAGATCAGCTGATTACGAAGCCATTTCCCGATTGCAGATATCTTCATTTGTATATTTGCTACGCCGTTTTAAGTGGAGTGCGATTTTCCCGTTTAGCGGATTTCAGAATAAATGATTTGAAGGAGCAACGATTTGCTGTGAAATTTTGTGTTAAACTTGAAAAATCTGCGACTGAAACTTTTGCTATGCTTAACATGGCTTACGGTGATGTTGCTATGAAGCGTACGGCATGTTTCAAGTGGCATGAACGTTTTAAGGATGGTCGACAGTCCATTGAAGATGATGAGCGTCCTGGACGTCCTTCCACGTCGACAAAATCAACACCATGGTGCAAGCAAATCGACGTCTGACTGTCAGGGAGCTTGCTGAAGAGTGTGAGATATCAGTTAGATCTTGTTCCGAGATTTTTTCAATTTCGCGCATAGCTATTCGAGGGCTATCTGCGCTAGCCGTCCCGAATTTAACAGTGTAAGACTAGAGGGAAGACAACTAGTCATCACCACCCACCGGCAACTATTGGGGTACTCATTTATCAACGAATACTGATATTGACCGTCACATTACAACGCTTTCACGGCTGAAAGAGAAAGCATATTTTGTGTGACGGGAATTCGAAGCCGCGACCCTGAGATTATAAATCAAGTGTGTTAACCACCTGGTCATGCCGGACAAAAATTAGGGTATTACCATACATGTATAGAAAAGTTCCAGTTTTCTCTGGTAATCAAACAAAAAAAGTGAGGCATTTTTAATAACTGGAATAAAAAATTGTTTTACGTTGTATTTTCAATTATCAATTTTTTTCTGGAAGTTAGATACTAAAACTAAGTAAGGAAAAAAAGGGTTTCATTCATTAATTGTAAGTTCCATGCTGGCCCAACGATAAGTCTTGATTTACAACGTTAAAATCAGGGCTTCGAATCCCTTCAGTAACTTAGCAGATAGCTCGATGTGGCTTTGCTATAAGAAAACACACACATTAATTAGAAATAGAATGTAAAATCAAAATATTTATAAGTTCTGACAAAAAAGAAACTTCACAAAGAAAAATGAGCCACTAAATATCGTAAATCGATAAACAAAGTAACATGGCAGTTTTTTATATAAAACTCACAAAGTTATCCGAAACCTCTAAGTTAATACAACACACTCACGTCTACCTTAATAACAATAATAAACTTTTATTATTATGATAAATATTTAATAATGCAAAAGTAGAGAAAAGTTTTTACTAATATTTTCATCATAAGTGAAGACAACCAAAGTCATTGATTAATTTTTCCCCATGTTGCTATTTGTGTGCAGAAAGCTAAATTAAGAACAATTATGTACTGAGAGGGAATTTTAGAATTCAGGTCTAAACACAATAGAGTTGTGATGATAAACGAAACTTTTTAATAATAAAAAAATAGAAAAAAATTATCATTGCTGTTTTAGAAATAACAACAAACTCTATCCAGCTCCATTTTATCATTTTGGCGTAAAATAGTCATTGCTCATCCTGGAACTTCACAAACTCAGCAACAAAAAATATAACTGTCTTTTTCTTTCATATTTTATATTGTTAAAAGAGGGGTTTGTAATACACAAATGCTGAACAACACTCTCACGTGAAGGGAAAATATATTCAAACAATCTTTAAAACACTTTTTAGAAGAAAGATAATATTATTTAAATATCACATTATGTAAACAAGGAAACAATTATTTTAATAGTAAATTATTGTAACTGAAAATAGTATTAAGCTTAGTACCATTTTACTTCTGTTGTTGTTTTGAATTAAACACAATGCTATTCAATGGGCTGTGTGTGTTCTGCCTATCATGGGTATCGAAACGCGGATTTTAGCGTTGTAAATACGCTGACATACCACTGAGCCACTGGGGAACTTTTACTTCTGCAGAAGAAAGATCAACCTTTTGAAAGTACTTGGGTTATACGGCTGTTATGTCATTGGTAAAATATATCACAGCGAACTTTATAAAGGTGATTATTTTATTCTGTGAGTTTTGAAACATAACTTTTCATATCAACACTAAAATCAACAGAAAATATATTGAAAGCACAAATATTTGTTTTATATTTTCTTGTTAGTTAGACAGTTTATTTAATTAGCCACATTGTTTGCTATGTTTATGTTTAATTTTGGTTCATGTGGGTATCTCGCCTTTATCTGAAGTACCATGCTGAAACAGCGCTAATATTTTGTATTTATAATATTAAAATAAGGGTTGAAATTGTTTTCGATGTTTACAGCAGATACCCTTATGTGGCTATAAGGAAAACACATGAAAGTTTGTTCGTATTTTACGAAACAGATAAATGTTTTATCACTTATACATCAAAAGTTCTCACTAAGTCTGCAATACTTAGCCAGTGTTGAATAACCACAACAAATGTACTTCGAGAACACGAGTCGGAAAAAACAATTGTCCAAACCTTATTTGCGTATATATTTATTTAAACAGTTTCCTCTCTAGTTTTGCAGAACGTTATTTACTCCAGAAGTAAAATATTTCATTGGGTGTCTGAGTTGCTTGTTGATCTATCGTTAAAAATACAAGTTTTTTTTAATTCATTATGTTAACCCACATGTATATACATTGATATTGAAATTCTATACTTCTA
Organism: Carcinoscorpius rotundicauda; assembly: GCA_011833715.1. NCBI lineage: Eukaryota > Metazoa > Arthropoda > Merostomata > Xiphosura > Limulidae > Carcinoscorpius > Carcinoscorpius rotundicauda. Next base: position 142,747,702 of record CM022393.1, read on the forward strand.
AAATATTAGACAAAAGTAACAGCTTTAGAAGAAAAACTCCTCTGTAACTCTCAAGGATTTCATTATTTTATCTTTTGTAAATAATTTTAAAAATGTAAGTGAAACAATGGCGAAAAGGAATATTTATTTCAAATGGAGATTTTTATAGTATAATTTCAAAAAATAGATTAAAATTTATACATCTGTACTTTTCTGAGTCTTTGAATTTTGCCTACAGCTACACGATGACTGTCTGAGTTAGACGTCCCTAATTAAGCAAGACGAGAGAGAAGGCAACTAATCATCTCCACCTACCCCTAACTGTTGGGCTACTCATTTTACTAACGAAGAGTGGAATTGATCTCACATTATAACACCTTAACGGCTAAAAGGGTGAGTATGTCTAGTGTGACCGGGATTCGAACCCACGCCTTTCCGACAAGGAGTCGAGTGCCTTAACCACCTGATCATGCTAGGACAAGACAATGTTTAAATCACTAATACCTTGAACGAGATGTTGTCATTGGAAATCATGAAGATTTACATTAAATAATCTTGAAGAATTAAAAATAAATAAAAAAGGTGGATACAAATTTAAAAGGTATAACGTGATTAATTTTTCTGAAACTTGAAAAAGTTTCGATTGTGTTCCAGATAATATAACATCTTTTCAGATTGAAATGTGTTTTTATGTTTTAGATACTGTCTTAAGATTCCTTTTCAATGTCATTCTTTGAGCTTAAAATACTGTGAACATTTTGCAGATGATTCTCTCACAAATCTTCAGTGTTGTACTTGTGATATATTCATTGTCATTTTGTCGAATCTTGTAAACGTTTTATCTGATATTCCTTCAATGGTATCTATTACGTTATATTTTTTCTCGGATGAGTCTTCGATTTATCACATTACATATGTAATGTACTACGATTTCAAATAGCAGGAAATTAAGTTACTTAAGTATTAATATGTAAAAAATAAACGTTTTATTTGGAAGAACATATATACTCACAAATGCATTTATTATAAAAACAACAAAACAATAGATATTTCCTTTTACTGCATTTTCGTTCTTTCATCCTTTCTTGTTTCTATTGGCTTTCTTTAGCCCTTATTATTTTATGTATATATTTAACTGAAACCGTAAAAAGTTTACTTTTTGGGTGATTTATGAAGTTTGGCAAATAGATATTTGGTTTCACATTAAAAAAAGACACAACACATATCAACAAAACGAATAAATAATTTCCAGTTAAAATTTACTTATTTATCAATATGACATCAAATTCATTATAGTTATCATTTAATCGACCAATAGAGGACTCTACCGTTATTCATTTGTACCTTGAGTGTGCGAAAAGTCGGAAAAACATCGACGCAATTAAAGTATTCACTGCCTGCCAGAAAACAACAAAAGCATATTGAACGAAAATAGTATAACTGTTTTCTGAGCCACCTCTTTATGATAAATCTGTGTAAAAAATCAGACTACTTCCCTTCCTCATAAAAGAAGAAATCTAAGAGTTTCTATTTCAACGAAAAAAGTGGAATAAATACATAATCGTATGAATGTGTATTACACAAGTACGGTGTCATCTATAACTAGCCATTGTTCTACTGTATCTAGTCGGACACAAGTTCTGCTTCCTGACCTAAATATTTTGTATGTAAGAATGAAAATTTACCAGAAATAATTTTAAATGGCAAATAGGAAATCGGGTTTTCTTTTTCAGAGTTAATAAAAGGAGAATTCCTGCTCTGAAACAAGCATGTGTTATCACTGGGTATACTTGCCCTCCATGTGAACGAGGGTATATAGATTAATCATAAAGAAATGTTTGTTTGTCATTAAGAACAGAGCTATACAATGGGGGTTGAAACCCGATTTATAGAGGTGGGAATCCGCTGATATACTGTTGTTCCACTTGGGGGAACAGTCAGCAAGAACCTTTGAAAAACATGAAATTAAGTTATTCACATGAAATAATAATAAATAAATCCGATAAAGTAAATCTAAGTAAAAAAATTAATTAATGTTCTCATATTTATTGATGTATAATAGGTTGTTAAGGATTAGACAAAATGTTGGTATATATACACACACACATGTATATTTGGTGAAAATTAATATATTTTGGTGAAGTGAAGCAAACAAATTCATTAGGAAGGACTGCGATAAAAACCGCAAATTCAAATCTCTGACTAACTATACTAGTTTGTTAATACTGTAAAGAAAAACTAAAACTCAAATAAATTAAACGAACAACGCTGCACTAATTTAAATGATCCCAGGATACAAATTCCAGTGTGAAATTATAAAATGTACCCTTGGTTTTGGAAGTGGAACACACATTGCGGTGTGGATACATCGTCTATCCATCGTAACCTTCATTCCCTAGTCTCACATAAGAAATAAAGAGAAGCAATAGATATAGAAATATAATAATCCCACATTATAGTTTGTACCCTGAGATTTTATCGGTTAAATCATCGATTTTGTTTAATTATTTTGTTTCTTCTTTTTTTGAGCTGCAACTCACTGACATAATTAGAAAAAACATTTTTATTTCCTCTTTTTCATGCACTCCTTCCTTGTGATTTTGCTTATCTAATTTTATCACAATGCTTTATTTTTTAGTAAAATATATCCAATGTAGTTGATTCGTCGCAGGCTATGTCGCATTTTCCACCACATTTTTAATCTTTAAGAAGTTAAGCGAAAAGACCTTAACTAATGTATTTCAAATTATTTAGACAATCCCACGAAAATAAAACTTTAAGTTTATTAAAGAGTCAAAAACCAGATAAAAAATAACACATGTCAAATTACTTTGTAGTATTTATTTGAAGCCAAAAGCTGCTTACCCAAAAATACAAAAAAAAAATCTAACTGATATTACAGTATCTTGTTTCAACTAAACTATGAAGTATTCTCAAAGAAAAAATTCTACAATCCTTCAAGTAGTAAAAAAACTACATGTAGAAAATTATGCATTTACTTGCTTTCGTTTAATCCTTGGATAAATGGCGGCTTGTTATTTTATTAGAGAAATTAAAACTAATGTCATAGGGGAGTGAAATCTGGATATATATCGGATATTAAGATTATAAACCATGTAATGACATATCTCGATAGTGGAAACATATAATACTTCAATTTGAAATAAATGAACCAAGGCTTCATTAATATTGCACCGTAGACGTTAATAATAACTCGTTATTAGTGAACTTCGTATGAATATGAAGATAATATAATTTAAAAATATCCAACAATTTTTCAAACTGATTTTGAATGCTTGCAAATTCGCAGTCAACGTGATGAAATAAATAAATCTGTGCTATTCATTTTTAATTTAGCAGAGTAAGACTACAATGAGAGCAGCTAGTCATTACTACCCTTCGCCAATCTTAGGGCTAATATTTTACCAACGAATAGTGAGATTGACCGTCACATGATAATGCTCCCACGGCTGAAAGATAGAGCATGTTTGGTGCTACTGGGATTCGAACCAACAACCCTCAAATTACGCCTTAACTCACGTGGCCTAAATAAACAAAACCATTAACTTTTATTTGAGATATAAATAAGGTATGAATCACAAAATAATTCAAGAAAAATATGATCCAAATTAAAATGAACCTCACAGATGTCTTACGTATATGTTGATGGTAATGTATTAGTATTTATTAGTTAAAGCTCAGAAATTAGTGATTGGACATGTAATTTAACATGTGAAACAATCCTGGGTTACTTGCTTATGGAAACTGGACCGTCACGTAAAAAAAGTCAATATATTTCTTCTCGAAAGAAATCATTCCGATTATCTATTGACTTTGATAACCTTGAAGAGCTTATGTGTGAATCTAAACCTATGTACTGAGAGGAAACATAGAATTCATTCAGAACAACATAAATACCATGTAACAGTTATTTGTCATACAAAGTAGTAAAAACTGTAACCTTCAGCTATCGTCTGCTCGACCAGTTAAGCACGTCACTGTTATTGATTCGTTTCTCTCAAGTGTGTGAAGTTACAACAAAATCAACGTGAGAAACGCATTCACTAGAACAACAAAACCAATTAGAGTGTAAACTATATAATTGTTTTCTGGATCATTTATTTATGTTAAAACAAAATATAATGAGATGGCATTCACCTCAAAGATATCTATATTAATTAAAATTTTCCCGGTATCGTAAAGCTCCTTAACATATAAGTAGTAAACGCCACTTTATCACTTGTAACTTGACAAATTGACCTCTGAACATTGTCCTTCAGTATGCAGTTTTGTTTGTTTTGGAATTTCGGACAAAGCTACTCGAGGGCTATCTGTGCTAGCCGTCCATAATTTAGCAGTGTAAGACTAGAGGGAAGGCAGCTAGTCATCACCACCCACCGCCAACTCTTGGGCTACTCTTTTACCAACGAATAGTGGGATTGACCGTCACATTATACGCCCCCACGGCTGGGAAAGCGAGCATGTTTAGGGCGACGCGAACAGAATGCAGTCAGAAACACAAGCAGCTCAATTTTGTTTCCTCCGTTTGATCCCGATTCACAAAAACTGCTTTCTAGCTTCAATAATTTGTTAAACATGATTTTAAAATTTATAAGAAATTTTTATCCACATTACTAGTATTCAAATTAATTTCAAACTAGAATTAAGTATTCAGACTTTCTCAGTGTTATAGAAAGTATAATTCCTCGTCTGATACAGGCCTGGCATGGCCGAGCGCGTTAAGGCGTGCACTCGTAATCCGAGGTTCGCGGGTTCGCGCCCGCGTCGCGCTAAACATGCTCGCCCTCCCAGCCGTGGGGGTGTATAATGTGACGGTCAATCCCACTATTCGTTGGTAAAAGATTAGCCCAAGAGTTGGCGGTGGGTGGTGATGACTAGCTGCCTTCCCTCTAGTCTTACATTGCAAAATTAGGGACGGCTAAAACAGATAGCCCTCGAGTAGTTTTGTGTGAAATTACAAAACAAAACAATCGTCTGAGACCAACAGCTTCAGAGATGCTAACTATTTCAAATGACTGAGCGTAATGATTGAGAACAGAGCCCTTTCGTAGTTTTAGTCCTTTGAGATTTGCCAAAAACAAGGCAATCTGGTGAAAGAGGCATCTTTTTTTCCAACCTTTGAACGATCGCACTGGTGTTTCTTTGCCGCTGAGAATACGTGAAATACCCATTTACGTGAGCGCTGATTGGCTGACAAGCACTGATGATGTAACTACGGATTCCTCCACGTACGCAGTATGGAGAAGCACCGCGCTCAAACTATTAGTAGACGTCGGAGATACAAATATTTTTTTATAATTTCAAGCACAAATATGATTATTGCAAGCAGCCATTTGGACTATGTCTTTTGCTTATTATCAAAATTTATTTGTATCTCACAAAAATTTTCTTTTCACCCCTTTCAAGCCCTGAGGGAACAACTTATCACTTTGTTGTGTAAACCTATATATTAAATAATAATTTTGAACTTGAAAAAAGTCGTAGTATTTGTCTGTATGAACGTAAAAAGGTAATGTATACACGAAAATCGTAATTATTACGCTGAAGTTATAATGGTTAGCATCCCTGCCACTATTATTACTATGTGAACGTGCTCACAATGTGACAGAGGTTATATAGATTTAAAACTCACAAACTTTCAAACACGAATTACATAAAATGCAACTGTAATAAGGAGAATAGTCCTCTGTGCAATTACTTGTTGGTGCAGTTAGAACATAATTAGATAAATTTTATATGCAAAAAACGGCTCTTTTGGGCTCAGAAAACACTTCAAATAGAAGAGCGAACAACGTTTCGACCTTCTTCGGTCATCGTCAGGTTCACAAAGAAAGAGGTAACTGGCCGGAAGCTGACAACATGTTTGGAAGGGGTTGTATAACTGAGTGTCGCAATGTAGAGGGCGCGGTTTGATGTTTGAATATATAATTTTATCTATAATATTAATATAGGTATAATGGCGTTCCTTTATATTGGTTTATTTTGGGTTTAAGTTGTTGTATAAGTAAGGCTTCTTTAATTTTTCGTTTGTTTATGTTTGTTTCTTTATTTAGTATTTTAGTGTTTTCTATGGTTATGTTGTGTCCATTTGACTTCCAGTGTTCGAAAACGTGTGAAGGTGACTTTTCATGTTCTTTGAATCTGGTTTCCATTTTTCTACTTGTTTCTCCTATATAGAAGTCGTGGCAGTTATCACATTGTATTTTATAAATAATGTTGGTGTGGTGTTTGTCAGTGTAGTTCTTACATAGTATAGACCTTACTTAAAGAAGCCTTACTTATACAACAGCTTAAACCCAAAATAAACCAATATAAAGGAACACCATTATACCTATATTAATATTATAGATAAAATTATATATTCAAACATCAAACCGCGCCCTCTACATTGCGACATTCAGTTATACAACCCCTTCCAAACATGTGGTCAGCTTCCGGCCAGTTACCTCTTTCTTTGTGAACCTGACGATGACCGAAGAAGGTCGAAACGTTGTTCGCTCTTCTATTTGAAGTGTTTTCTGAGCCCAAAAGAGCCGTTTTTTGCATATAAAATTCTCAACAAGTGGGTTTCTCGACATCACTGATTGTTATTTCATCACGGCGATTGTTCGAGAAGTGTAAGTTTTTTGTGTTTTTTCTCAGTGTATTTGTACTTACCTGTTTCCATTATGTCTGAACAAGCATACAGTACACCACCATTAACAGTACACGCTCACACGATCGTTAAGAAACTAAAAAATTTAAACCAACGAATCATTAATAGAAGAAATGACATCAACTTTATTCAACAATGTAGAAAGGAACAACTAACCCCTAATTTAGTAAAGGTAAAACTTTCAAAAGATTTTAATAAATACACAAACATTATCCAAAATTTACAGAAAAAACTACTTAAAGCCATGTTGAACACAAAATACAAAGAACTACATGACTTACAAAAACAAAAAATGAACTTAAACCATCAACTAGCATGCTGCATTAAACCAGAGATTTACGGACTAATACAACGAAACATAAACCAAATCAATACTAAAAACGATAGAGACAAAAAGATCCGCCACAACAAAAAACTTGAAAAACTAAGATGTAAGCAACAGAAAAGACATCAACATGACAAACCGTTGACCAACCTCATAATTAACAGATCTGACCGACAATTAAACACAGACGAGATACATCTACTTAACAAAGGACTCAACTTCGCAATAGCACCAAGGTACATTCCAACCATAGAAATCAAAACATGTTTAGAAGACCTAGCCAGGAGACTTGTGATACTTTCTACAGAAAACAAAAACAACAAACAGAAAGAAGACAACTTAGATAATTTTATTGACATCCAACAGCCAAACTTCCCAGGTAAAATTACAAATTTATATTTTCCAGAAACACCTAAAAACATTATCTTAAACGATTTTTTCAAAGAATTTTCTTACAAAACTATCAACATAATTTCACAAAACAGAAAACTAAAAAACAACCTTACAAAAAGAGACATTAATTCCATTAAAAACCTAAAACAAGACAGAAACATAAAAATTCTAAAAGCAGATAAAAATAACGCTATAGTAATAATGAACACGAATGAATACATACAAAAAATGAATAACATCCTATCAGACACGAACAAATTTAAACCAATACACACAAATCCAACAAAGACACATAACACGCAACTAAACAAATTACTACTACAAATGAAAAAAGCCAACACAATTTCACAAACAATTTATTCCTACCTACGTAAAACCGACTCACGCACACTGCAAATATACGGCATCCCCAAACCTCATAAACCAGATTGTCCATTACGACCAATAATGTCAACATATGAATCGTTCAACTGCAATCTTGGTAAATACATAGCATGGGCATTCTCCAAATATGCAACATCAGCCAGCTCATTCATCAAAGACTCTTTTAATTTCAAGTCCAATCTAAATCAACTTAATCATAAAGCCTTAATGGCCAGTTTCGATATTATATCCCTCTTCACAGAAGTTCCAACAACAGAAGCCTGCAAGATAGCCTTAGAACTCTATATTCGAGACCCTAACCCGAGTATAGACATTCCCAGTAACCAGTTAGCAACCCTCATAGAATTCACCACAATAAAGACAAACTTCATGTTCAACAACCAAAACTATATACAAACAAATGGCCTAAGCATGGGCAACCCAGTATCGCCAGTTCTAGCCAATATTTTTATGACACAAATTGAAACACAAGCAATTAATACAGCATTACATCCACCACTATACTGGTACAGATATGTAGATGACACGGTTGCGGGATTCGAATCTACAGAACACATACTTAACTTTTTAACTAACATTAACTCTATACATCCCAACATTAACTTCACATGTGAACAGGAAGAAAGCAATCAAATATCATTTCTTAACCTCAAAATTATAAGAACCGACACACAATTCAAAACAGAAATCCACCGAAAAATCACCCATACTGGACTATACATTCCTTGGGACTCAGCACATGAAACAAAACAAAAACTCAACATACTAAGAAACCAGATAAACACAGCCATAAAACTATGCTCACCAGATAAAATTAACGATGAATTAGATAAAATAAAACAATACTTCATCAACATCAATAAGTTTTCTCCACAAACCGTAGAAAATATTATACGCACACACCCAGACAGAAAGCAAAATCAACCAACAAAAGTAAATATATCTCACGAATCAAAAAATCACGAAACCATATACTGCTGTATACCATATATTCCTGACATCAGCAAACAAATAACCAACATTTGGCAAAAACTAGTAACAAAATATAACATTCCAGTTAACACTAAATTTATTCAAAAACCAGGCACAAAACTAAGGTCTATACTATGTAAGAACTACACTGACAAACACCACACCAACATTATTTATATAGGAGAAACAAGTAGAAAAATGGAAACCAGATTCAAAGAACATGAAAAGTCACCTTCACACGTTTTCGAACACTGCAAGTCAAATGGACACAACATAACCATAGAAAACACTAAAATACTAAATAAAGAAACAAACATAAACAAACGAAAAATTAAAGAAGCCTTACTTATACAACAACTTAAACCCAAAATAAACCAATATAAAGGAACACCATTATACCTATATTAATATTATAGATAAAATTATATATTCAAACATCAAACCGCGCCCTCTACATTGCGACACTCAGTTATACAACCTCTTCCAAACATGTGGTCAGCTTCCGGCCAGTTACCTCTTTCTTTGTGAACCTGACGATGACCGAAGAAGGTCGAAACGTTGTTCTCTCTTCTATTTAAAATATTTTCTGAACCCAAACGAGCCGTTTTTTGCATATAAAATATTTAACATTCAACCACAGTCTGAACGAATTTAGAAAACCCGTAATTTAAATCACATTCTTTTAGACGTATATAATAAAAACCTTTCTATATATTGTAAAGAATGGCATCATATCTTTCATCTGGGGACAAATCTATACATTTTCTGCGAATTTTTACCGTCAAAATTTTACTCTTTGGGTGACTATAATGTTTGGTGAATAAATGTTTAGTTTTATGATAATAAAGGTTATACCGAACACAATAAATACTTTAGAGATAAAATTATTTTGTATAACAGTATAACATCAAATCAATTGCCGCAAAGTAAAAAACAACGTACTGTTGGTTGTAGTTAAGTTTATCTGTTACCAAACTTTTGCAAGACGTCCGATCGTTAGTAAACTTTTACACATATTTTAGACATCTATGAGAACTCAAAAGAAGAATTAGTTTTATTTGTTATAATGTTCAAGATAAGTAATTCCAACATTAATTTTACCTCTCAGCTAACAGGGGCTCAGCGAAAAGTCTGAGGGCTTATGACAAACGCTTTGGAAGACGTCATTGCATACATCACAATACTCTCCATTTCACTTTTATATGCATTGATATTTATGCTATGTATTGAGGATAAGGTAAAGTGTGTCTGAATACTATTGAACATTCTTTAGTAATGGAAGTCGTTAAACCTTTATGGTCTAAGTTTTATAAGTTCATAAACTTACTGCTGTGTTAGAGTCAGTTTTTATTCCTTTTATTCATTTTCGTTCTTCCATCCTTTATCGTTTCTGTTGGCTTTCTTTACCTTTACCTTTTTTTGCGAATTTTCACATTTGTGCGTTGTACATCGCGTCATGAATTTTTGGATATGAGCAGCTTGGCATGTTAACAACTAATCCATGTTACGTATTTTTTATGTTTTATGTTCTTCGTAGACTAAACGCAACAGAAAAACGCAGATAACAGCTTGTATAATTTATTACACTAAACTATTAACAAATATAACAGATATAGCATAAATTATATAATAACAGTGACAGATATTAAGTTACAACATTTGAAATTAATTACAAAACAAAATAAAACTAGTTTCAAACTTCAAAATTAATCACAATACAAAATGGTACTGGCCTGTATCTAATATAATGATCTAAAATAAAAGTCTCAAATTACAGTCTAGGGTGTGAATTTGGTCCCACGAAGAAATTCCGAAGCTTAAATGAAGAAGTTCAGAAACAGTTCACAGTTCAATAAATTCGCCGACTCTCAGCACAAGCAGTAATTCACATGAATCGTAGAGATTGACGAAATAAAATCACAGCTTCCGTAGATCTAACTTTAGTCACAAATCCAAGTTGAATAATCACAGCAAACACTTAATCTTTCTCAAATAACTGACTCTCTTCTTTTGAAATAAAACTAATGTCTGACTCTCCTCTTTTCTTCGAATAATAACTGATGTCTGAATCTCTCCTTTCTTTCTTCGAATAAAAACTGATGTCTAACTCTCTTTTCTTTCTCGCATCTTCGTCTGTCTATATATTGTAGGCCTAGACCCCTCGAATAACCACGAACTTTCTACAGATCTCCAGAGCAATCCGCGCATGTCCGTTCTTGTACGAGACTACATGTCTAGACACGAAGTCACCAACACTTCATTTATAAAACATATGATTGGTCTACTTAATTCAAGAAAATTCTAAATGTTACCCTAAATGAATAACAACATATTTTATTAGTTTAAACTTCGAAACAGTAATATAAATATGGAAACATAGATAATAGAAATGAAAATTCAAACACAACATCACATGTTGTCGTTTACAAAATATTTACACATTTACATAACATCCACTTAACTTGCTTGGAGGTACAAGTTTTTATTTGTTTATTATCAAGCCAAAAATACTGTCCCGTGGTTTGTGAAACTGACAACTTGCCAACTCTTGAATAATTCTTTCACCAATGAAGACAGAAATTTACAATAATTCACATTATTACTTCTTTACTGCATGCGAGATGCCCATTTTCATTCCATTGATTCGGACATTATGTTTGTTTGTTTCTTTTTAGATTAATGCAATATTACACGAGGGCTACCTGCGCTAGACGTCCCTAATTTACCAGTGTAAGACTAGAGGAAAGGTAGCTACTCATCATCACCAACCGGTAACACTTGGACTACTCTTTTACTAATGAGCAGTGGAATTAACCGTAACTTTATAACGCCTCCACGGCTGGATTGGCGAGAATGTTTGGTGTGACTGGCCATACCAAGCACCCCAGATATGATATGCCGACAGTCCTAGTCAACACGAGTAAGGCTCAATATCAAATAATTTGAGAAATGATTACAAAACTATCACTTATATTTACGTTTAAAGGTTTTTGTTCTGTCTAAATTAATAGTCATAAGCAAAGCCCGAATGTATCAATGCATCCACTGCATACGTACATACTTGTGGCAGCTTATTTTAGTGCTTGTCTCTGTCATCTTAACCCCTGGTGAATCGCACTAGGTTTGGAAACTTTTAATTCAAAGAAGACTTAGCTCCCTGGAAACTTTATGCTGTACTAAGTGATAAACTTATTATATTGTGTAGGCATTAAATGTAAAAACAAACGTGAATTGCCTCTTCTGTAAGCGATAATACCTAACGTAAAATATTAACTGAGAAATTTGTTAATTATAGTTTTCTTGCGACAGTTGTTTCTACAAGATCTTCAGTTGTTATAAGTATTATAAATGGCATTTTAAGTCACACATAAAACTGAATTTACAATAAGAGACGCAGACTGTTTAAGTATAATCATCTGTAATTTAGGGCTTTAGACTAAAGAAAGGAAAATCAGTTACTATCGTGTACGGCTTCTCTTACAGCAATTCGGTAAAATGTGAGGTAAGTGAAAATAATGTTCAGAAGATAATATGAAGCGATTATATATATGTGGAATAAAATAGAGAAGACAATGAGTTGAGAAAATAATTTCGGTAAAAATAGATCACTTTATCAGGAGTGAACAACAATAAAATAAGATGAACAGTGAATACAACCGGTCATCAGTGTTTTAGAAAAGTAACTTTTATAAAACTATTTACTAAAATCCAAGCATACGCGATCAACACACGAATAAGATGAAACAAGATATCTAAAAGCGGTCTTGGTTCTCTTATATAGAACGCTTTGAGTGTCAAAATTTTAAAAACCGTATTCTTTCTTCAGTTGACCAATTCGGAAAGAGTACCTACATGACAGCTGCAATGTATATCATTTAAATAGAAGGTCAAGAATACTTCTTTTCGATTTAATTTTTTTACATATTAAACTCTTTTTAATATTAACATGCTTTAAAAGTTTTTATTATATTTCATTATCAGTTGTTTGTAATTTGCTTTCACATTAATAAATTATTTTCTTGTGTAATTGAGTGTAGTTTTTGTTCAAAAATATTTTTATTTGTGTGATGTATGAGCATGTTTAAAAACGTATGAAAGCTAACGCACTTCTTGGCCAAGTTCTAATTTTAAAATGATTTTCGAACTTGAAAAAATGTCTGAAGCAGAGATGGAGTGAAAATGTACAGAACAGAAATATCATGAGTTTTCACGATCTTTTAGTTGTTTTAATATTTTTATTAATGCTTTTTATATATAAACAAGTGCTTCAGAAATAGCACTCAAATATCTTTATCATTATTACTTGTAGAGAAAGTTGAGTCGAAGCTATTATTCTACTTTTATAGCATCTTCTACTTATGTTGTTCCAACTTTGAAAAACTTTCATAACGCCATTGAAAACATTCTTTTATTGTTACTGTTGCTGTAACAAACAATGCACAACCACATTCAACAAAGATACATCTTTATTGGTTATCGTGAAAGATGAGATAAGAAACAATTTCCACGGAATACACTGTATCCACACAACGAGCATTTTGATCTGGAACTAAATTTTCTTATTTCAAGGCATAGCTTCACTTTCTGAAAACATGAAAAATATGATATTCAATAGTTCTACATTGGAGGACTGACATCTGAATACGAAGTTCAATTGGATAATAAGAACAGTCTTGACACTAACTTGATAATCAAATGATATGTTTGATTTTTGTGTTATGTCTTTGGTAATGTTACATCCACTGAAAGTCTACAATGAGAAAGTATACTGGTTGATATCGATAATGTATTTGTCTGTATTTATGAACTTGCTCTTGAAAACTTAAGCAGGGTGCCTCAGAGTAGAAAGGCAAGAATGTTGAAGTTGAAACTATGAAAGTGAACACCCACGTAAATTCAACTAATGTTTCTTAGTTATTGTTGGGTAAGATACAACATTCTACACTGTGAAGCGTACCACAAATGACTCTTTCATATGAAATGATGAAGCCGTGTGATTTCTAAACACAGAATACCAATTGGTTTACCGTGAATCTTCATGTGATAATGTTTGTGTTACATATTTGTCTATTTTTATCAGAATTACTATTATGTACTTATTTTATTATCAATGTTTGTTTAAGTTAAATATATATATTTATAAATACATATGACTTATGATGTTAAATTTTTCCTAATTCCAGCTTATTATCTAAATTTGTATATTTTCAAGTGTAAGAATCAATAACACATTTTTTTACGAAAGAATTTCAAGTAATGTTGCCAACTGAACTTTTGAAAACTTTGCCTTATAATTTTTAAATCGACTTGCCGAGAGGAAGAATGAAGTATTGTTGCTGTAATTGTGATTAACGCGTGTTACTCGGAAAGCTGCAGATGGATTTCGACTACTTAAAACCATATAACTTCAGTAAGCTAACTTTTGATGTTAATATTTCTAAGAGGACATTATATAATTTCGTCGGAATAAAATAAATTTGTAAACGGCGTGTGGACAGCAAAGAAAAGAGAGCTACCTGGCTAGCCTTAAAAAGAAGTGTATAATATCTACTCGGTATAAGTTCGCTTGTCGTTAAACGTCGATAAAATATTCAGTTTCAAGTATCAGACTTTATATTCTTGGTAAGTTTGTAAAATCTTTGTATATAAAATATTATTTATAATAATCGTTATTATAAATTCTTGTATTGCAGGTAATATTTTATTTATTGAGCATAAAGCTATACATGACCTATATGTCTCGTGCCAACCCCAAGTCCAATACCCTAGTGTCTAGCGCTGTATATCATTAAATGATTCGAAATTTATTTTATTAGGTATTGTAAATAATCTCTGAAGACATCTGTGAAACTTATGTTACTCTCAAACATTCTCAAAAATAAATATGGTTCTTAAGAGCTGTACTGTATGTTTAAATATATTTAACTATAAATAATGATCATTTACTCACGAGGATCATTTGATGACATTTTAGAATATTACTGGTCATTCCGCTTTGAAAATAAATGAGAAAAATACATTGTAAGATTTGGAAACAATGTTCTATAATGGCATAGATAAACATCAATCTGAAATAACAAAAATTTAGTCAACTATGTTTATGTTGGTTTTCATCAAGTTGATTATCAACCATCAGTTGATTAGATTTGACACGATATTGAATACATTATCTACTGTGCTCTTACATTCAGGCATACTTCAATTTGGGTTGAAACATTACATTTTACATGTTGTTAAACAGGAGATGATGTTAACTGCACCTCACTAAACAAGGTCGAGTCATGTCAAATGAACAGTGTGGCTCCATGAATTGTGAAACGTCGATTTACAGTTACTGTATTGACCCTAAACCTGGAAGAGTACTGAAAAAATGAGGGAAGTGTGGCTCCATGGATTGAAACTTATAACAGGGTCTAATTTAAACCTACAATCTCAAGTGTATAGTAAATGTTCTGTCGGCTAGGGCAGGCTATACAAAAGGTACCTTTAGACCGTAACAAAAAAAGAAAGTTTTAAATATTGAAACTGCTCGTGTTTGTCGGCTTGTCGAATTATATAAAACGTATGAACATTAAAGCCTTATAACGTAAACAGGGAAACTATTTCAAGACATCCAACTTCAACTGCAATAAAAAAGCAAATTCAAACATTTGACTGATTATATAAGTTTGTTACAACTTAAAAATCAAGCTGAGACAAAAATGAAATAAACGAAACACGCTGCACCAATTGAGAAGGTTTCAGGATACAATGTGGGAAATAAAATGTACCCTTTGTTTTGAAAATGACTGAAGAAGTAGGACCCACATTTTCGTGGGGATACACGTCTATTCATCTTAACTTCCATTCGCTAGTGTCACAAAAGAAATATAAGATTATCATTAGATATAAAAATAAAACAATCCCACATTATAGTTTGTACTTTGAAATCTTTTCAATTCATCCAGCGTTTTGGTTTAATTTATTTAACTTACTTTTATAATTAGTCACATATTTTGAATTGCTGTTTTTCACGCACTCCTTCCTTGAGATTTTGTTTACTTAATTTTACCAAAATGTTGTAATTTTTAGTAGGTGATTCGTCGCATTTTTCCCCACATTTTTCAATCTGTAAGAAGTTAAGAGTAAAGACTGAATTAATGACACAGTTCAAAATTATAACGAAACCTGTTTGTTTGTTTGTTTGTTTCGGAATTTCGCACAAAGCTACTCGATGGCTATCTGTGCTAGTCGTCCCTAATTTAGTAGTGTAAGATTAGAGGGAAGGCAGCTAGCCATCACCACCCACCGCCAACTCTTGGGCTACTCTTTTACCAACGAATAGTGGGAGATAACGAAGCCTAATGAGCTGATTATAATAACTTTATTGTTGTAGAATGTAATAGCAAAAGATTTCTAACATACGCTGCTCTGAATAGTTTTCATTCTATTGCTTACACAAATTTATTTTGTAAAATTAAAAATAGGAAAAAATTCAGATAAAGTAAATAATAAATAAAAATGGTTTAATTTTTTTAAAATTTTATAGTAATTTGGATAATAAATTTTATTTTAGTTTTTGTGTACATAAAACTTTTAATAATATTCATCAACTTAATCTTCCCAAAATAAGAGCATTAATTAATATAATAAAATATTTTGATTACCAAAACAATCATGCAAAACATTTGCTTGTAAATATAAAATATCGATTAAATATCAATGATTTGTCAAGTTTTAAAAACATAAACTACAATTCAAACCTTTATATTTTGTAATTAATTTTATGCATAAATTACAAAAATCAAAATAAGTGATAAGGATATCAATTTAAATATTTTTCACAAAAGAAAATATTTTGTCTTTCTAATTTACGGTTTACCCTCTTGTAATGATAATGTACCTTACATTTGTGTTATTAGAATTATAACCTCAAAACTATTCAGATGTTGTAAAATTTATAAAAATTACAATATTTTATCAGTAATCTTGAAATATTGAAACAAAAATTAATAATTAATAAGTTTAATAAAGAAACTTTAAGTAAAATTATAAAATTATTCTGTAACAAATAAATGAATGTATTAAATAAATATAAATAAATAAGAATTAAAACGTTTCCTCAAAATTTCGAATAACTATTTATAGTTATGAATCAAGTCATTTTACAACTTGGCACTACATTATGCGTATGTACACCTTATCTAGAGCGTGATAATTACACTGAACGTAACAATTGTTGTTGTTTTGAATTAAGCACAAAGCTACACAATGGGCTATCTGTGCTCTGCCCACCACGTGTATCGAAACCCGGATTTTAGCGTGCAAGTCCGCAGACAAATACCGCTGAGCCACTGGTGGGCAGGGTGGTAATAGACGCTGGAAACTCTGCCTTAGGCGATAGCCGCACAGAATTCCTCCAATATTTGGAAATTGGCATTATGTGGCAACACCGGCATTGTCCCCACGCGCCCGTATCCGATTGGCCTAAGGGGACTTCTCTTTGGCAACCAGCGTGTGCCTGTTGCACCGACCGAGCAAAACATTAAATGGATGACATCAGCCAGCTCCTTTCGTGCTGACTCACGACGCTATTTTGGACGCGATTGTGGCGTATATGTCAGTTCACAAAATAGAACATGAGATCTATCAGACTCGCCCGTGTGTGTGTACAGGGAATCGGCGAGGACGTATGGACTCGAAAGAGCCGTTCCCAAACTTTATTACCGTCCATGGCTTCTGGGTAATGTGCAATTACCTGAGCATGCGGTGGCTGTGTCGCCGCTGTACCTTCGAAGACCACTTATTTAGTGACTGCAATGGTGTGGTCAGTGTCTGACATGTTGAATGTTGACAGCAGAGACAGGGACTGTGATATAAAGAGTGGTATTTGTAAGGTTTTTCACACGCACTAGTGTTGCCTGAGGGGTGTGGCAACGTATCAAACGGTGGATGCGCGGTGCTTTGTGTTAAGAAGAGTGTAGGGGTATGGCTTCAATTGTCCTGCCCCAAAATCAACAATTGTTGGGGTAGGGCCTTTGAAGGGACACCTGACCTTCCAAATCCTGTGGGTCGGAATATAGGGTCCAAGTCTTCTGAGAATGGTCAGGTCTTTTCTTTCCAGAGGAAGTAGATACTCCCTGAGCCATTCGGGTGGGGGTCTTTGAGGTGGCTCAGGCCCATCCTTCTGGCCTCAGCTTGGTTAGGCTCCTGAGGTGGCTTTGGCCACCAGGGAAGCCTTTGTGGGGTGTTCCTCGTCTCTGTGGAGGCTTAAGCTTAAGAGTCTGGTTGTGAGATGGTTGGAGGCTGCTTTGGCGCCCACACTCTTGCTGCAAAAGTATGTGTCGAGGTTGGATCACTTAAGGAGGGACCATTCCCTTCTGTTCTGCGTGGGTCAGCCGTGGGAGATTGTGCCTCTTAAGTGGCCCAGGCTTTCCCCGCTGGCGGGAATGTGGCCGGTAATTCTGAAGAATTCCTGCCCAGAACTCAGGTGTTGCGGGTCTTATAGCCCTCTCTCCATTGGCCGTTGCAGACCAATACCCTACATTTGACAAGCTGAGGGGTTGGGGAAGAAAGTCAGGAAGAGTGGGGGACTGCAGCCTCGTAGCTTTACCAGACATCGGTTGAGATATCCTGGTTGTGAAGTGGCCGTTGTCGGATGCTGGTGACAGCAGCTTTAAAGTCTAGGTGGGGTCGGGTGGCCTGAAAGGTTTGCTTACATTTTCGCCAGTCCATACAGACGAAGCAGCAGCGTCACTGCCCTTCTCCCTTGACTGGATAATGCATCACGTTAAACATCCGGGGAATGTGTAACATTGCGAAAGTAAGTCTACTCATTTTCTCTCTTCATCCGTTATGCGGTTGATGATATCTTTCTGCAGGATACTCATTTTGTCTATCAGGTGGACCACTTTTCATTTTCTTTACGCAATCCTGTCCATAACTTTTGGTCATTTGGAACTTCACGTGTACGTAGTGTGGCGATCCTTTTTCACCCCAATTCAATCGGCACCATTCTTGCATAACATTGTAATCCTGAGGGGCAAGTAATGTGCATTCATGTTGTTGCTCTTTATTAACATATATTGTCCATTGTCCCTTTCGCTTTATACGTTGGTGATTGAGTGCTTGATCCCTTATCTCTATCACTTGGTCTCCGTATGTGGCCTTCTGTAACCGGGGAATATGAGTTTCAAGTATGTTTCTCATGCAGACGATGTGAATCTCTTCCTTGAGAATTTCACATTGTCAGGTTCAGTACTGGCCGTTATCTATCGATACTCTCGGGCCAGTGCTGCCAACCTGAATTTTCCCAAGTCTCGTGCGCGGAGGTTTGGCAAATGGGCCTCTTTTGCCAACTCCATATTTGGTCTGGATTGGACACCCTCCTCGAAGACTTGCTTTGTTTTCTCGCGGGCCCTTGGGCTACTTGGGAGGAGGTGCTTCAGCATGTTAACCTGTTTGACAGGGCAGAGGTGGTGAGGAGGAGGATACTCCCCTTGGTCTGGTAACTGAATGTTTTTTTTCTGGATGACTACACTGCACGAGCTATCGAACATCATGTCTTTGCCTTCCTGTGGGGCGGTAAGCCTGAGACAGTGTCTCGGCTTTCCTTGACGCTGACGCCTTATAGGGGATGTCTGGGCATACCATGTTTCTGAACCCAGTGTCTTTTTCTTCTTCTGTCTACTACCTTTCGCTGTCTGTCTTCGGAGGGTCACCCCTGTTGCTACCTCACGAGATTCTTGGTTGGCACGGGGAGCAGACTCAATGGTGTTCCTTTAAGCTTGCCGACACATATGTGTTTTGACCCTTCTTCTTGGTACGTTGTCGCTGTTGCGGCAATCCGGCGATTTTGTATCTTGTCTTCCGATGTTCTGTCAGACTCCCCTTATTTCTACCGCCTGCTGGTCCTCGAATGGACCCACAGGATCAAGTAACACAAACCTCAAGATCATCAGGTTTGGCTTTGGTCATTATCCACCATCACCCTGAGACCAATGCTGCCCAGCTCAACTATGCCAAGTCCCGTGGTGTCGGTGGTTCGGCAAATGAGCCTTGTCTACCGACTTCTTATTTGGACTGGACTGGATCTCCTCCAAATAACTTGCTTTGGCGTGCCCCGAGGTGGCATGGGGTGAGATGGTGCAGCGTGTTGGTTCAGCAGTGCACGATTATCATTATTGTCCTGCCAACATTGTTGATAGAGCAGAGGCTATGAGGAGGAGAATACTCCTCTTGGTCTTGTACTTTGGAGATATTTGAACCTGCAAAAACCTATGTGTTTTGACCCTCCATTCTGTATGTGGACACTGTTGCGGCGATCCAGAGATGTCGTGTCGTGTCAGCCGATATTGCGACGCACTCCTGTTCCCTCTATCCCCTGCTGGTTTCTGAATATACCTATAGGATTAATTAACACCACCCTGCTTTACCGACGAACATTATTTGGAGCCGAAATGTGCTGCTTCATGTTGATAGCTACCTCCAGGCTCTTACCTTCACATCGTTCGAAACATACTTCCGGTGGGGGGGAGCGTACATACTTGTGGAACTTTTGTGTTATTCAGTTGTGTCCTTTCTGCCACTCTCAGGTGGAGTCTGTCATGCACAAGTTGGTTCTTTGTCTGACATCGGTGTAGATCTGGGAAAAGGTGGCCCGCTTTTTTCGGGTAGTGCTACTCTTGTCTGGGACCATCTTATACCCCGTGCCAGACCTTGTTCCCTTCGCCTTTTTCTTTCAGTATTCACCAACAGTCTTTAAATACGTCTTCCGGCTTTGTCAAAATCAACTTCATTTTGACAAGGGCCCTGTGTCGTACTGTAAGATATTGGGTAACGTAGGATATCAGCTGTTAGTTCGTTTTGAGGCGTGTTTTTGATGAGGATATGTTTGATGACTCGCAGTAGAAACCCGGCATGGCCATTCGCGTTAAGGCGTGCTTCTCGTATTCTGAGGGTCGCGGGTGTGCATTCCGGTCGCACCAAACATGCTCGCCCTTTCATCCGTGGGGGCGTTGCAATCTTTGATGGTCAATTCCACTATTCGTTGGTAAAAGAGTAGCCTAACATATGGCGGGGGGTGGTGATGACTAGCTGCGTTTCCTCTAGTTTCACACTGCTAAATTAGGGACGGCTAGCACAGATAGCTCTCGAGTAGCTTTTTGCGAAATCCCAAAAAAAACTTTTTATCTCAGTTATTTTTATTTCTTTACCTGAGATTTCATACAATACAATTTCCAACAGTTTTATTTACATTAAAGTTGTACCATTATAATAAAGAAGAAGGCAAATGAAATTTCAGTTGCATAAAATTGAATTATTTATGATTGTGTTGAATTAACACTAGAAAATAAAATTTACGTACAATATCACAGATATCACAAAATTCCATTTTTTGGTGTACTTTCTGTTGTAGTTGGTTATGATAAAATATTTGCAAACATTAGCCATAGGAAAACAAGTTCGTGTATTTACACGGAATTTTAATCACCACAACACCATGAACATATTAATGGAACTTTACGAAATTGGAAAAGCTTTTTATGAGCATCACAAATATTTTGTACAGAAAAAAAAATATTGTTTGATTTTTTCATTAAATCTTTGTTTATGTACAAGTCAAGTTAGAACATTGTATGTATATATCACAGAGTAATTTTTATGCTGGGATCAAAGTTACTTTTAATTAATTGATTTTTGTTGTTTTTTCAAAAAATCTTTATACTTTAGTATTTTTCCTTCTGATTAAAATTCAATATGTTTTACTCTCTTCTATTGCTGTTACAATTAATATATGATTGTCCTTTAAAGCTCCCTTTTCCTGAAACATACCAGAAATTTCTGTTTAGTATGTGTACTGTTTCTGATTCCATACCATAATTGGAATAGATCGATGTGCATCGTGAATGAATCAAGAAAGGATGAGTGTACTTGGTGATGCATTGAACGTGGGAGAACTTATTATGTCTGTCATCAGACTAGCCTTGTGTTCACAAAGCTACACAAAGAGCTATCTGTGGTTCGCTCACTACAAGTATAAAGAGATATTTCCTTGTAGCAAATGTCCGCAGACATACTACCGTGCCACAAGAGCCGTTAATGAGTCCCGAGATCCTCAGATTACGAATGGCGCGCTTAACACGCTTGGCCATACCGGGCCTAAATAACGTATGAATTAAGATAAAATGTACTTATATGTAAATATATTTTCAATATACATCCAAATTCTGTTTTCTTTTTTCCTACACTAACATTTTTTGGAAATTGCATTAAACAGAAATTTTTTTTCACCCAATACTTTCAATTAGTTTGAAATATCAAACAGGCTATGTATTTCTGTTAATGTCTAGTGATTTAAACTTTACAGACTGTGTGTGTGTTTGTTTTCTCATAGCAAAGCCGCATCGGGTTTTGTGCTGAGCCAACCGAGGGGAATGGAACCTCTGAAGTTATCGTTGAAAGTTAGCAGACTTCCCGTGTACTAGCTGGGGGCGTATAGATTGTGTATCTACTTTGTGTATTTAATTGCATGCTTGGTAATTCTGAGATTATTTGCTTTTCTCCTTTTCCATATATAAATGTGTGAAAAAGAAACGTGATTTGTTTTATCATAGACACTAAATGATTTATTTTTTGTTTCTCAGATACAAGGTGTTTCAATTTATTTTGCAAAAGTTTTTATTTCTGCCTTTTTATGTATATATGTATACTTACATTAAAATTATTGTGTAACGTTTTGTATTTTGTATACTATACATTTTTCAAATCTCTGAAAGGCTCAGAAATATTAATATTTTAAAAATGTAGTTAATTCTTTGTTAAGGGATATTATTTTCATTTGATAATTTCATATTGTCTGTTAAAATGCCCATTTGTAGACGAGACAGGTTATTTTTGTTTAGTTTTTTTGTTTATTCCGATAATTCCATAATGTGTTAGATTACCCAATTTATAACTGACAGATTGTATCTGGCGAATATTTATTTATAGGAATTGTTATAATTGAAGTGTATGTTCCTCTGTGTGGTTACTAATGTTGTTCATTTATGGAAACTTTACGCATTTCATACAATAAAAATATATGTACGATATGTTCATCGTGAAAGGTTTTATTGTTAAATGACAAAGTAATCTTAATTGCTAATTAATAGTTTCTATATCTCTTTTTTATAAAGTAATTTTCTGGTATTTCTTTGATCTGCTTGATTATTTTTCAAAATAATTAACTCATTTCAAAATTTTATAAATTTTTAGTAAGGCAGTCGATAAAAAAAGTGCTCGAAAAATTTTGAAATAATTTTATTATTGATAATTTCGAATCTCTATTCAGTATGCTCATTGGTAATTTGGTGTAATTTCTTGCGTTGGGAAAAAATACATCATTGAGAGCAATGTTATATAGTGCATTATTGTAAAACTCCCAGAAGCTACACTCTTTGTTTGATATATGAAAATCAAAAGACCCGTGATAAAATGCACATCTGGGAAAAAATTATATATATTTTTTTAAGAACGAAAGAACAGTTTTCATCACAATATTAAACTCGTGCTTTGCTATTGAAACAAATATTTACATAGAAATATATCTACAGTATAACGAATATTATTGTGTATTAATTTGCAACAAGTACTCTTTCCATTCATCCCTTTACATCAAATATAAGTCGATCAGTGAAATTTCTATTCACTCTGAGATTATCCAAAACTAAGCTTCCATTATAAATGAAATCCCTTTGACATCCAAAAATTTGTCAATTTTACTGCAAAATTAGCTTTTATTAACGTCTAAATAACCAAATCTGTTTTTTGAAATAGTTGCATATGATTAATTCTATATATTTTATTATGCTGATTAATCTGACATAATAGCTGTGGATTTCTTACGGGTTTATCTTTGTCAGAGAATGTGCTACAAAGTGTTCACTGTGTTTTAAACACACATAATAACATTACAAGAGTAATATTAAGACAGTGTCTAAAACAGAGTGTCCGAGATCATAAAATTCAATATTTTGGTTCCAATATCAATTAGAGGCTTCAAACAGTCACACATTGTGTAACTTTAGCACATGAAATAATCACAATATGTATTAAAAATAGTCTTATGTTTGCATGGGTGAACACATTTCCTAACATCAATAAGCTTAACCCATGCCCCTGTTTTGAAAATTGTGTGTTAAATTTTCTTATCCAACTGACGTACATTTTTAAGTATCTGATGTATATTTTCAGTGTCTGAAAATAATACTTTGTTTTTGGCATTTTAACTCTGCGATCAATTAAACAATCTGAATCATAAAAACATGTTAGAGAACAGTCAAGACATTTAATAATCCACCATTCATTCCATTTCTGTCAAAGGTCTAGTGGGTCACTACTTTCTTAAAAACCTTTTTAAGCCTCGGTTTCTCACCACACACATCAGAAGAACTTTTAAGACAGTTTGGTAGCCAGAAAGTGAATGTTACAATAATGTCAAAGTAGGTCTGCTGCTTTTATGAGTTGATATAATTGACAGTTAAAAATCATTGTTTTTTTCAATATTAAAGACTACAACTTGAATCGCTATTGATAAATAATAGTTTTCCCGCCAGAAACGGGTGAGCCTCTCAATGTATATCCGAGGAAAAAACAAAAGAACATTGAAAAGAAAAGTGTCATTATCGCATCATTTGTTGCCTTAGAACTTGATGAAATTTGACGAATAAAAAAGGAATGTTAATGAGAAAGAATAGAATCATTGACAAATTTACAAAAAACTTCAAACTGGCAAGAACATGTAAATCTTACTCTGGAAGTAAGTAAATAGAATTTGCAATATGAATTGTAAGTACTTTTTAAAGCACAGTGTATGATAATTTAAATTTTTATTAACCGTAGAATTACTGAATTTTAATCACGTATGTATAACACCAAAGAACGTAATTGCTTCTGTTACATGAATCTTTATCAAGTATCTTATTGTTTTTGTTTGTTATTAAGCACGAGGACACAAAGGGTAATTTGTGTCCTGTTTACCATGGGTATAGAAACCTAGTCTCTTGCGTTATAAGAACGTAGACATACCGACAGTGAAAAACAATAAATCAATATTATTATCCTATTTATAATAACAAACTAACTGAATGATAATTAGATTAATGTAGTTGCATTAAATACTAGCTATAAGAACATAGGACATTCGGATTACGATAAGTTTCCTGAAAGTATTTATAGTTAATAGTTGATATCATCCATCAACGAAAACAAATGTATTAAAGATAAAGTTAAATAACTCCTTCCACCTCCTTTTTTGTTATCAAGCCCTTAATTAAGGACGATAACACAACAAGCTTTAAGATGAGGAGTCCGATCGTTTGAAGATATTTATAGATATTTTACCCAATTATAAGAAAACAGCGTAATTAGTTTTATTTTCTTCAACTTATAAAGTTGTACTTTGACTTGCTTATTTTGGTTGATAATTAATATTTTCTGTATATCTGAATTTAATTTAAATTTTGAGTATTTATTCTGTATCTTAAAAGAGATTCTTTCTTGTTCTATGTCTGAAGTCTCTGCGTACCATGACATGGTCAAAGTTTGAAGGTTAATGTTGTCCCTATTTTTACTTGTTCGGTTCTTTAGTTTCAATAAAACCTCATCGTTCATTGTAGATCTTAGTCGAGCTCATTCATTTTATTCCTAACCAAGAATCTATCACAACTTATTTTATTAACGGAGAATGCCATCACTTATTATACTGAGTGAAGAATAACATATCTTTTTCGACATGGTTGGTTCGTAACATAACAATAATATTGCAGGAAATCGAAATTAAAGAAAAATTAATTAGTTATGTTAGTTATTTTGTAGAATAAATTTAAAGCCAAAAGTTGTTTACTCAAAAATACTCCAGAAAGAAAGATTATCGATACTTCATTAAGTGAAAGGTATAATCTAGTAAACGCGAAACGATTATATGAAATTAGTTGATATGAGTGTATAACCAACATATAAATCGCTTTTAGAGCCAGATGAAATTCACAAATAACTAAAACTATACTAAGAGAATATCGTATCTATTTAGACCAGACAATCTGCCACAGGTATGTAGAATTGTTGTTGACTCATTTAGAATTTACGAGAGACTGTACTTTAGCTGTGCAGTTCGTGACATAAATTGAGAAGTGAAATGAGCAATTAACAGAGATAATAGAAATAATAAACAGATTATCAATTTTATTCATCGTGAATAATACAGTAGTTATAAAACAATAATTAAAACAAACTATGATTTATTTGTATAATAGAAAAGCTACTAAACCTAATAAAATTTGGAGGTGTCATCCAAACAGAAGATAAACTTAAAAACGCCTTCATTTTTTTCTGGATATTGTTATTTTGTAGATAAAAATAAGGCTGCACGAAATATGGGTTTACAAATTACAATTGGTTGTTTGGTCATTGTGTTCTGATAAAAGAGTTAGGAAGCGTGATGGATAATAATGTTCATTACAGTTGTGACAGACGTAGACTTCTCTATTGTGTGTAGATGAGGCCTGGCATGGCCTAGCGCGTTAAGGCGTGCGCTTCGTAATCTGAGGGTCGCGGGTTCGCGCCCGAGTCGCGCTAAAACATGCTCGCCCTTCCAGCCGTGGGGGCGTTATAATGTGACGGTCAATCCCACTTTTCGTTGCTAAAAGAGTAGCCCAAGAGTTGGCGGTGGGTGGTGATGACTAGCTGCCTTCCCTCTAGTCTTATACTGCTAAATTAGGGACGGCTAGCACAGATAGCCCTCGAGTAGCTTTGTGCGAATTTCAAAAACAAACAAACATGTCTGTAGATGTTTCAACAAACAGTTGAATTATATTTCATAATGTCAGTTTTTGTATATCACATCGACTTCATATATTTTTCACGTAAGAATATTTTTTTTATTTTACTTATTGAAATTAATACACTATTCATTCTGGATGCTATTGAAACATTATTAGATATATAACATGCTTGTAAAATACTATGTACACTATATGCATTTCAAGTAACACAGATGTTAGATATATATGTTACTGTTGACTGATGTGACTTCGTTATAACAAAACACAAGCTCTGTCATTTTAACATTGTTTTCGGTGACTCGTAGTACGTAAAGAAGAATTTAGCTTAAAATATATTAGCAGTTAAAAAAAGAAAGTTATCTGAAGCTTCATGCTTTAATAACTTGTAAACTTCTTAAACTGTGTAAGCGTTAATTTTAAAATTAAATGTGAATTGCTTCCTCTGTAAGCTACAAAATTTTGAGTGAAGTATTATCTGCAAAGGCCGGGCATGGCCAAGCGCGAAAAGCGTGCGACTCGTAATCCGAGAGTTGCGGGTGCGCGCCCGCGTCGAGCCAAAAGTACTCGTCGTCCCAGCAGTGAGGGCGTTATAATAGGACGGTTGATCCCACTATTCTTTGGTAAAAGAATATCCCAAGAACTGCCGGGGGCTGGTGATGACTAGCTGCTTTCCTTATAGTTTTACACTACTAAATTCGGGACGGCTAGCACAGATAACCCGCGAGTTACTTTGTGCGAAATTCAGAAACAAACAATTATTAACAAACAATTAATCATCCACCATATATTCTGTTTTTGTCAAAGGCCTAGTAGGTCAATAAAATCCCACCAAACACGTTAGCAGAATTTTAAAGAGAGTTTAGTTCCGTCTAGTGACAGATAGTTAGGCTTAATGCAAATGTAACAAGTGTTATAATGGTTCCAGACTCGTCGTGAAGGTAAACAGTCTTAACCACTTGTCTGTAGATGTTTTTAAGAAACAGTTTATAAATTCTTCTTTGACGATAGTTTTTGAAGAACACATCTAATTTATGTATTTCAACTGAAGGATATTTTTTAATGTTTTAGTTGATGAAAATAATGAACTGGTTATTTCAGACAATACTGACGTACGAGGTCTGTTCAAAAAATACGCGAACAGTTTGAATTGCGCGGCTCCAGTTGGTTCCATGAGAGTCCCTTTGGTGTCGCTAGGTTTGCACAGATCAACTGATTGCAATGCCATTTCCCGATTGCAGATATCTTTATTTGTGTATTAGATACGCGGTTTTAAGTGAAGTGAGAGTTTTTCGTTTGGCGGATTTCATAATGAAAGACCTGAAGAAGCAACGACTTGCTGCGAAATGTTGTGTTAAACTTGGAAAATCTGCAACTGAAACTTTTGCTCTCCTTAACACGACTTACGGTGATGTTGCTATGAAGCGTACGGCATGTTTGAAGTGGCATGAGCGTTTTAAGGATAGTCGACAGTCCATTGAAGATGATGAGCGTCCTGGAAATTCCTCGTCAACTAACGACCCACACGTCAACAAAATCAACACCCTGGTGCAAACAATTCGACGTCTGACAGTCAGGGAGCTTGCTAAAGAGTGTGGAATATCAGTTAGATCTTGTAACGAGATTTTGACCGAAAAATTGAAGATGTACCGCGTTGCTGCGAAATTCAGCCCTCAAAACTCATGAGTTTTTGGCCAAACACTCGATCGCTGTTCTTCCCCACCCCCACTCACCTGACCTTTCTCCTTGCGATTTTTTTCTTGTTCCCCAAACTCAAAAGACCCTTGAAAGGAAGAAGATTTGAGACAATTTCCAAGATTAAGGCAAATGTGACGAAGGAGCTGGAGGACATTAAAAAAGAAGCGTACGAGGACTGTTTCAACAAGTGGAAACATCGTTGTCATAAGTGTGTGCGTTGGGGAGAAGAGTACTTTAAAGGGGTCCAAGTCCTGTAACTTCTAAACAAAGTAAATTTTGTTTTTTGGCGCCAGTTCGCGTATTATTTGAACAGACCTCGTATTATAAAACAAATAAATCAGTCGCGAAATACTCCACATATTACATGTACTTGAAATAACACAGATGTTAGATAAATGTATATAAATATTTCTTCTAATGCATTTACTCTACACATTCATTCTTGAACCAGTTTATCTTAGTACTTGTTTCAGTGATATTATTTTCGCCGTTTGCGACTCGCAGTACTTTTTGGAAAAAAGTATCTGAAGGAAAAGTAGTTCCCTGAAAATTTTATGCTTTACTTACTGATTATTATCTTAAAATTTCACAGATTTGTTAATTATAATTTACCTGCCATTGTTGTTTTTACAAGATTTTGTAACTGTATCAATATGTTCAGTTTAAATTACACCGTAAGTCAATAAACCCAAAATGTACAAGTTAGATGGTTCAAATAGAAACATCTGTAATTCAGCGAAGGCTGTTGATTTTGCTGCAATCCAGGGTGATCTCCGATGAATGGAAAGTAAGTGAATCATTCTTTCAAAAGATATTATGAATCATTTTTAACATGTGGGAGAAAATAAAGAATAAAATTTGTAAAAAAGATAATTTAGATGAAATCTGTCATTTTATCTGCAGTGACAAAAAATAAAATTAACAGTGAACACAAGTGATCATCAATGTTGCAAAAAAGTAAACATTACCTAATACCTTCAAATGTTGATTTTAGATAGTACTTAAGAATTCGGTGAGAACATTAATGAGAGATCAATTCGTTTTAAGAGATGGAGGCAATGTTCTTTTGTGGCAAAGAGAAAATACAAACAAAAGAAATACACCTTTACTAAAATTTCGCTCAAATAATTCAGTCATGATGCGCCTAAATTCTCTGAAATAATAAAGTTTTATCTTTTTGAAAATAATTATTGGACATCTATAAATGATTTAAAATATTTATTTTTATATAATATTGATCAAACACACTTAAATAGGTTATTAATTAATTAATTAAAATAAAGTTATGATACTTTCTTTTTTCAACATTTTAATTAATCTGATAAGAGAAAGTTACTTACAAGTAAGCTTCGATTCATAAATGATTTTTAATGCCTATCTTCATATTATAATTTCTGTAGAGAATGTTTAGTCGAAACTACTATTCGGTTGTTTCTGCTAACGTAATGAACAATGAACCTAACATATTCAACAAAGTTACATCTTCACCAGTTATCATGAATAGAGAGATGATAGAAATATCAATTTTCAGAGATGTCAATACAACTGGCTTTTTAACAAACAAGGCGTTAACGTAAAAATAATGGATACCGAGAGAAGATATTCCACTCCCTAATATAATCCAATTCACAGTTCTATATTGTCAGAATGTGGTCTCATTAATAATTTTCCTACATACTGCAATAATATTTCCTGTCTTCCTAATCCCAGAACCATCAGATTTCTACTTTTCCAGCTTCATTATGTACGGAATTGCTTTTCAATAAAAACCTTTTTTTATTGCAGTATATGAATCACAAATGAATTGCGTAAAGATATGATCAAAATTACAATGAATACCTTTCTTTACTCATGAGATGCCGTTTGTATTTAAGTTGCGTAAACATAGATATGTATACATTATTCTAACAAAAAATCTCTTTTTTGTAACAAAACACGAGATCAGAACATTAATGAGAAGTTGGCAGCCAGAAATTAAATGTTAGAATAACATAAAGTAAGCATAACACCTTCATGATTTGATGTGACTGATAATTAGATGTCTTTATCATAAAATGTGGTCGTTTTGCGTCACCCTTGAACTTTTCCCGAAACTTTGGGATACATTACATAACACGGGAGTGTTTCAGTAAAATCGGAATGTTTGGAACCTTACTATTATTTTTGGTAATCTCGAATAAAATATTTATTTTCTGATAAAATAAATGTATTTAAATTCACGTTATAAAATGAAATTTTTAAATTAATTCTTCGTTTAGATACTGATATGTTAGAAAAAAATAAATGGATTGAAGTTGAATCTTATTACAGAAATATTTGTCATATATTTATATTTTAATTTTGAAACTTTTATTCCATTGAGATTAAAATGTAAGTTAAGAGTACAAATTAACCCAAACGTTTTGTTTACTTTTGAATAATTTTATGTTTTAAAATAAACGAGCAAAAAACAAAGGTGAGTGATTGAGAACTTTATGAAATAAAACTTCGAAATACCCGTAAATTTAAGGAAACTAAAGTGTTGAGTTTAACCTTAAAAAATAAGGGATTGGACATATTATGTAAAATGCAAAACACTCCTTGTATACTTGCTTCAGGAAACTGGACCATCATGCAACGTTCTACTAGATCAATCATCATCTTTTTTTTTTCCGCAAAAAGTCTTTTCAAAGTAGTGAAGGCTGTAACCTACAGTTAACATCTACTCAACCATTTAAGGATGTTACTCTCATCGCTTTCTTTTATCTACAGTACGAAGCTGCATCGATACCAACACGAGAAAAATATTGAGCAACCAATAAAGAAAAACAAAAGCAACTAAATGGTAAACAATAAATTTATTTTTTGGACCTCTTGTTTACGTTAAATCTGTACAAAATCAAATTACATCCAATCTAAATAAATCTATATTGATTATAGAAGGTAGAATATATAGAAATCATAATGCTGCTTAACACAGAAGTAAAGTGACAAATTTAAGCACTTTATGTACATATATGTTTATGTTTGATTTTATTTATTTTCCATTAATATACTTAAATGTTCACAAACACAGTATTGATCAGCTTTCTATACGCACCTTGCATGTTTTATAAGTCTTCAATCGTTTATGAGTTAACGTTCGTTGTTTTTCACGTGTAAATAATATAAATAAGCTATTCTACTTTTAAAATTATTAACGTTTACAAAAAAATTGCAAACAATATGTATGTTAAATTTTAGTAAAGTAGCAATTTCTAATAAAGAGAAAACTAAATAGAATGACACTAGATGACAGCACAACAGGTCTAGGGGGAGAAGTTAATTTTGTATAAGTGGAAGCTGTTGAAAAAAGGCATACACAAGACGTGATGAGTTAATTGTGTGAAACTGTCCTCGTTTTCGCGTAAGCAAGTTTTTTATTGGAAGTAAAAAAATGATATATAAAATATTTTTACAGACTCATCTTGTGTTATCCCAATTACTAACAGTAAACCTCCTTGAATTTACAATTGAAGGCAAAGAGAGCTTTGAGAACATGTCTGTATCATACTAAAAATATCCCTGGAAAAATCTTAATTTACTTTATTCAGTGAACTTTCTTCAAAAATAATAACAGCTGGGGTAAAATCTTGCTATTTGCCAATCAGCTATTTAAGGAGGAAGATATACATACAAACGTGATCTCTAAGGAAGGGTACGACTAGGATTGTACAATTTGTACAAGGGATTATAACATAGGATGGGAAATCAAAAGACGGAATTTCTAACAGAAAAATGTAAAAAATTCTTAACTAAAGATAAATAGCAATGTATTAATAAACTGTTTAATCCAGATTGTTAAATCCTTATTCTTCATAATGAATAATATTATGAAATGATATAAGTAAATAACTCAAAATATTCAAATATCCTGTATCATGTTAAAAATTCAATAAATTTTCTTTTTCCTTCATAATAACTGTATTTAATAACACATTAGGACATATGATTGCATGAACAAAAGAATGGGGAACACTAAAAAATGTATCAGATAAGGATACATTACTGCAGCTCTACCAAACTATTCTTAAAACATCTCAAACTGAATGTTATGAAATAAAATCAGAAATATAATGCCACAGTAATAATGTATGTTGAATAAAGATGTAATGTTTACTTCCATAAAAAATAATTTTACGTCATTATAAGCAGAAGTATTAAATGAGAGGAACATCTTGATAGTGTATTATAAAAAATTTTGCAGACTCATCTTGTGTTAAAGTTTTTTTATTGAAAGTAAAATAATGATACATAAAATATTTTTACAGACTAATCTTGTGTTATCAACATCTAACACAACCAGAAAAATAAGTATGTTATACAGTTTCTTTGCAGCTGTTATAAGTTTATAATGATTAATAAAATATTTTCAAAATACACAAACACACACAAAAAAAGTTCTAACTTGTTTTATTTGAAATCTACTTATTAATATTATATTTTAAAGTTAGTTTCTCTGATTAATTTTTATTACTTACACAAAAGCAAAAGCATGACAATATTATCAAATTTTATAACCTTTTAACTGGTGTTAAAATCCCAATTCAGTCAAATGGTTTCAGCTGTTTCCAAAAGTGTAAAACTAAACACAGAGAAGCACTTTATAGTTCAAAACGTCAAAGCAATATACACATATTTATACTAATTATTCATGTCCACAGTAACATGCTATTCTCAAAAAAAAAAATTGCCTATGGTCAAAACAAAGTAATACAAAAGGCTGGGACAAAAACCACTAAATGGTGAACATTCAAGAGTAAGCAGTTTGAATCATGATGTGACCATTGAAGTTCAACAAAACAAAATGTATTGTAAACAACTACAAGTTTTTGTGAAAACATTTAAGAAACCCAGGGACTGATACCTTACAGTAGTTTCCACCCTTTATAATGGTTATTAGCTTACAAATATTTTGAACCCTTAAAACAACTGATGGTCACAGAAAAATTTAACCCTTATTTCTATTCTTTGTAACTGTTGAAAGCCTGTGCAAGGGAATTTGCATTATCATTAACAAATTGTTTTATATTAGTTAAAAGGCCACTCTGACTTTTTTTCACAACAAAAAAAAACATGAAAGGTTTTTACTCACTATATAAACATGGCTATCTTTTGCTTGAATTTTATATTGCTCTGTACCTTTTTCATTTGTCTGAATCTCTTGAGTATCTAATACGATTCACAATAGGTATTACATTAATTAAAAAACAACAGCAACATGATGCAGTACCATATTTGTACTGACATAAAATAATGTAAATCAAGAGCACTGAGCCTTCTGTTTACAATCAGTAACAGGAGTAATATTACAAAAATTCTTTATTAACAAATGTTTACTAGTTGTTCTAGTGCTGTAAACATCTACAAGTTTGGGACCTTCAAAATTGGTATTTCTATTTCATGTAACAAACAAAGTAAAACAAACAGAAACAGAATAGTGTTAGAGAGAAAAAAAAAACACTTAATGTTTAATTACATCTCTCCCATGAGCAGTCAAATTTATAAATGAAAAAGCATGAATGATATTAAAAATCGCAACACTTAATGACTGTAATTATGAAAAAAATGGATTTTAACATATTTTTCATGAAGTATGTATTATTCACACAAACAAGGTCAATTACATTATCTTATTATTAATTGTGATGGATTGTTTCACTAAAACCTCTTTGCAAAGGAAAACGTATTTAACTACACCATCTACCAGATAGTGTTGGGTTTATTTAATGTAAAGCAGAAAAACTCTTGAAAATTATACCCCATAATAACCTGATGATGTGTCATTCATTATGACCCTAAAATGTACAGTACAACATAGCTAATTATTATTTTATCTAATTAGTCAATTACAATTCAACAAGCAGCATACTTATATGACAAATAAAAGGCACAATTTTAAATGTTTCATAAAAGTTATGCAGAACTAACTTCTTTCAGTGTCAAATTATGAGAGAAACATGTCAAACATAATTCCCATTTTTAAGAATCTTTGAAAGTTCTTTTCCCATTTATAGACTATCCTACCAAACATTTCTTACAAGCACGAGATTTCAAAATAAACTGAACAATGGCTTTCAGATACGCAGCACGTAAATGGGTTTAATATTGAGTAAAAATTTGCTGCCAGCTATAACTGTCTGATGTAAGTAGAGGATGAAAAGTCTGTTTATACATTGACAAACAAATTATACTACATTGTAATATTACTACACACATACTTGTTTTGTATATATAACAAACAAACTGAATTATTCTATAGTAGTAACATTATATGCTCTTCTGCATTAGTTTGGTAAACAACTTTGTCAAATTATTTAGCACCACAAAACAGTCACCTCATAGTAACATCAAGGTACAGCACAGTGACAATTATTTAGCCACTTTTTCATGGTTGTAGTACTGTTTGTTTCTTCTTAGAATCTCCCACTATATTAGAGTATACCACATTAGCAGGATAACAATCACATTACCATTTTTATTCATTGTCACAGTCCTGTTTTTACTAGTGTCTACCATTAGGTTGCAGCAGTTGTTGTAAAGTAAAAATCATTTAGCCATTTTTGGATTATTATAACACGATGTATTATTATGTTACAGCATACCAGTCAACCATACCCAAATTATTGTACATAATACTAACTGTTCTCTACTGTGTTGTCTGCTAACCATTTTACTTCACCATATACCAGGTTGGCAATTTTATTTTGCATCCACGTGAAGATGTTTCTTCTGGTAATAACTGGGACCACACTTGAAAAAACTGTGTTAAGTACCATTCTAAAAATCTCATGAAGGCCCTTCATGTTTGTTTTGAAAACACATCTTTACATATATTGTTTATACAGATGACTCTCTTAAAACAACTATATCAGTGTGTTGAATCATGAAGACAAATTAGGTCTATTATAGCTGCTATTTATTAGACCACAAGGTTTGTTTATATTCTAATATGTGTATTTAACTTTACAATTTGTTGCTAAGTTATATTCAGAAAACACAAGGAATTCAGTTGTGTCACAACAGTTTATTAGATGATTCAAGTTCATTTTCTACTATCAACATATTACCTTGAGACCAAACAGTTATGAGCCAGCTATTAAATCAAATGAAAAATTAGAAGAGAACTGTTACACTGACCCGTGTTTAATGTCTTTTTTATTATTTGTGTTATGATCACAATTTAATTATAACATCAAACTTCCCTCAGAATCACTCTTTCCCTATTCTGTAACACAATAAATGGGCTAAACAAAAAGTGATTTAAAACTGAGAAATAAAGCAACACATGGGTCAAATAATTTAGTGTCATAAACGTTTTTGTCTGTCACAAAATTTTAAAACTATATAGCCAAACAATTAAAAACTGGTCAATATATTTTGTAAGAAATAAGTAGAAAGTGCACTTCTTGGCCTAATATCCCTTTATGGCAGACATTAAAATGGTAAGCTCTGCTGCTAGAACTATCCATTTTTAACAAAACTATGGTAAAAAATGATAATAATTTTTATATTTTATTAATGTTAACTTAATGCCTGGTTCACTCACTTCTCAAAATAATTGATATCAATGTTCGTGACATTGAAGAGTCACATTTTACTAATTCATTAAACACACAAAAAACTGAATGGATACTTTCCATCAAGCCAGTAATTATAGGAAACTAAAATATGTGACAAAGAAAAGAATTAAGTACAATTATACTGATCACTGTTTGATGTTAACTGTCTGAGCTGTTTCAGGGCAGTTTCTACCAACTTCTTTTTGTCTGCTTCTCTCACCCTTACGGGAGTAAAGAACATTAATTCACACTAAACGTATCGATAGGTCAAATTAAAAACATTAAAAAAAATAGTAAATTATATCATTAAAATTGTACAAATCTTTTTCATTCACATGCCTGAACAAGACCTAACTAAAAAAAACAAGTCCCTTTAAAGAAAAATGTTTCATTATTTGAAACTGGTATTTTTTAGTAATAATTTTATTTCTAAAACAACTTGAAAGGTAGTGTTACGTTTTTTGTTTTTGTTTTTTTATGTGAATTGAACGCAACACAAAAACACAGATAACAGCTTGTATAAATTATTACAATAAGCTATTATATATGTAACAGATATAACGTAAATTATATATTAACAATGACAGATATTAAGTTTAAACCTTCAAAATTAATTACAACACAAAATGGTACTGGCCTGTATCTAATATAATGATCTAGAATGAAAGTCCAAAAGTTCAGATCAGAAATCCAAAATTCTGATCTAGGGTGTGAATTTGGTCCCACGAAGAAATACCGAGGTTTGAATGGAGAACGACGAAGTTCTTTTTACGGTGCTTCTTGATGAACGTCTCAAACTTGCCGCCTTCCAATTTTTCCAGTCTCCCCTAAATAGTCCGTACGTGACGACTGTCAGCACAACCAGTAATTAGAATGAATCGCAAAAATTGACGAGACAAAATCACAGCTTCTGTAGATCTAGCTTCAGTCACAAATCCAAGTTGAATAAAGTCACAGCAAACACTTAAACTTTCTCAAACGAATGACTGACTCTTCTTTTCTTCGAATAAAAACTAATGACTCTCTTCTTTCTCGCATCTTCGTCTGTTTATATATTAGTAGGCCTCTTATTGAACAATCGCGTAACTTCTACAGAACTCCAGAGCAATCCGAGTATGTCCGTTCTTGGACGAGACTCAACGTCTAGACACTAGGCCGCCATACATTTCCGTTTATAGTCATATATTTGATCTACCTAATTCTAGAAATTTCTAAATGTTATTTTAAATGAATAACAACATATTTTTAATTGGTTTAAACTTTGAAACAATAATATAAATATGGAAATATAAATAATAGAAATGAAAATTTATACACAACACGACATGTTGTCGTTTACAAAACATTTACATGACATTTACATAACACTCTCCCCTTAAAAGCAAAAAAAAAAAGTTTGAACTTGTGAAAACCCTTTTTTCTTTAAACCATCTTAAAAGGGTTAAATCCAGTAAATTCTTTAATACCCTCACGAACTGCAAACAATAACAAGGGAACAACCTCATCCCAGTTCTTTGAGTGTTCGTGGCAGTAATTTGGTGGAAACGATCAAGAACACCTTGTGACTCAGGATGGTATGTACTGGATGAAATTTGGTGGTTGTTTAGTTCATGCATGGCTTGTTGAAATAGCCTGGACATAAAATTTGAGCCTTGATCTGATTGCACAACTTTTGGAATCCCGAACATGGTAAAGAAATTGACAAGAGCCTTGAGTATGTTGAGAGCAGTGATTTTTCTCAAAGGGATAGCCTCAGGGAAACGTGTAGAAGCACACATGATTGCCAAGAGGTATTCATTTCCGATAATGACACTTGAGAACGGTTCTTCAAAGGCAGGAATAGGCTGCAGTGGTGCTTTGGGAATCCTCTGATTTGGTTTTCCAGTCATTTGGCAAGAATGACATGTCTTACAATTGTCAACAACATCTTGGCGCATCTTTAGCCAATAGAAATGTCGTCGGATACGATCTGGGATCTTTCTTACACCTAAGTGTCCCGACAACACATGATTATGAGCAATAAATGTTATTTTAAATGAATAACAACATATTTTTAATTGGTTTAAACTTTGAAACAATAATATAAATATGGAAATAGAAATAATAAAAAATGAAAATTTAAACACAACACATGTTGTCGTTTACAAAACATTTACATAACAGGTAGTTATACTCTTTTCATAAATAAATAAACTGTTTCTTTGTTTGTTTGTTTGTTTTTGGAATTTCGCACAAAGCTACTCGAGGGCTATCTGTGCTAGCCGTCCCTAATTTAGCAGTGTAAGACTAAAGGGAAGGCAGCTAGTCATCACCACCCACTGCCAACTCTTGGGCTACTCTTTTACCAATGAATAGTGGGATTGACCGTCACATTATACACCCCCACGGCTGGGAGAGCGAGCATGTTTTAGCAATTGGATCAAAAGCATGCATTATAAAATATAAAGTGTAAACACACCATTGTTAAGTGAAAAACTAAAAAAAACTTTTCTTTCTAACACAAATTCATCAATCAATCAATTCTTTTATAAGTCTGCATACCCACAAATTTGCCCTAAACAATGTTTTAGGTAACACTGCATGAGAAATCATTCCCTACTTGAGAAAACTCGAGTGATTCTTGGTAATTAAATAGTTTTCGTTTCAGATATGTAATCAGAATTGGTCCATCACCTTTAGATTTTAAGATGCTGTAGTATCTCACTACTTTATCAACAATATGTGTGATACCATACAATCAGCTCAGTTCAGTAGGTTTATATTGTAAAATTAAGTTTACATAGATAGTTTAATGAACAAAAGGAATAACTTTTTGATAACTTCAGACAGTAACTGTATTGAATTGGTGTAAAACTCCATATATATTGTTTGTACGTGCTACTTGTTCTTGATAAAACTATAATTATTTGCACCAATTTTGCTTCATTCCCATGTTCACCTTTTCTGCCCAGGAACATTTGAGGAGTCCCTCAACTGAGCTTAAAATTGGCAGTGACACACTCACTTTTCACTCACTCACTCAGTTGGTTACTTTGTCTGGCTCTGCGCACACTCAAAACAAAGTCCATCTTCCTCACATCATACCTGTGATATGATCAAATAAAATCAATATTTTGTTTTTAAAATATTTTAAACTAGTTTTCTAAACATAATTCTTTTATATGTTTTCGAAAACTGTTTGATATACTGATTGCTTTCACTTCAAGTAAAGTCCAAAAACCACCTAAACAGTTTATGCTACATTTGTGTTGTACAGTTTCCAAATTTGGTTTCACACAGTGGCTAAATAAAAGAAGAGCAATTGTGTCATTGAAAATTTCAATGATACGGTGATGTTCAAAGATCATCTAACTCATTGTTATTTTTGCATTAATATTGCTGGATATTCAGAAAAAATTAAACAATACATTAAATATCCAAAGATTGCATCTGTGATGAAACCAGTATCTCATGGGGATGATTTTCTTGTGTCACATCCAACAGCAAAGTGGGAAATAGAAGTTATATGTACTGTTGATATTATGATGATCTACACTGAAAAAAACACCTGCAAAGAGGAACAGGTAAAGGCTGAAAAACCCAAGAATGGGGAATAGGAATAGGTGCTTGTCTTGGTTCTAATTGTGGTAAATGAACTACCAAAAACAAAGGGGTAGAGTATTGATGCAGGTGTTACCAGCATGCAATTCCAAAGTGTCTGGAATACGTTTCAAAATATACCAAGAAACAGAGCTAAACGTGATTTCCTAAGTGGGCAGCAAATAAATCCGACAGAAGGCTGCATTTTGAGCCAGTATGTTTCAACAATAGAAAAATTATGTATGCAAGGTGAGAGTAGAGAAAGAAAAATGAGTCGTCTTAGAAGTAACAAAAGAGAGGCTGTTCCTCAAAAACCTCAGGATTTTGGAACAGAGTATTTGAAACTAAATGTATGGTAGATAAATACCACAAAAGTCAGGATAAGACAGAGGCATGGGTTAAAAGTACTGGAAATCAGGGAGTACTCCCAAATTTTCAAAATAGATTCCAACGCCTGTGAGTCTAAAAACGAAAAAGCCACTTGATGGTTCGTCAAAAACACTATCCACAGCACATAGGATGCAAGACATGCTGGAACTTTCAACCAATTTTGAAGTAAAATGCTTTGTATGAACCCTGATATCCAAAGAAAGTGGGAAAACTAAATAAGGTAAAGAAGAACTAAGAACTATCATGAATATTGTAGGAAAACATAAAAAGGGATAAAACATCACATACCTGAGAAAACATTCCTAAATACGTAATATTAGACCGAGCTGACTCTACAGAAGGTGTACGGGGAAACATGAGAAAATCCTGCGGTGAAAAAAGGCTATAAAAATCTTTCTCGGAATGTACAGGTTTAAATTGTTTATGAGGTGAATAACTTCAAGAGAAAGTGGCTAACTCAAAGAACGACCAGTCTCTCATTCGATAATTGCAGATAATTCCTACAGCCATAGTTACAAAACCGGAACTCTGTGCTCTATCTACCTCGTGTGCTTTCGTAAGCACTCAATAATTTTTCAAAAACAAAGGTATAATAACATATCAACTATACTTGGCCCTCTCCATTGCCGATGACCGGACACAATATTTGTTGTTGTTTTGTTGTTTTGAATTAAGCACAAAGCTACACAATGGGCTATCTGTGCTCTGACCACCACGGGTATCGAAACCCGGATTTTAGCGTGTAAGTCCGCACACATACCGCTGAGCCACTGGGGGCGGCGACACAATATTTATATAACCAGTTTGTTACGGCAACGTTTGTTTGTTTGTTTTTGGAATTTCGCACAAAGCTACTCGAGGGCTATCTGTGCTAGCCGTCCCT
Source organism: Carcinoscorpius rotundicauda (assembly GCA_011833715.1). Taxonomy (NCBI): domain Eukaryota; kingdom Metazoa; phylum Arthropoda; class Merostomata; order Xiphosura; family Limulidae; genus Carcinoscorpius; species Carcinoscorpius rotundicauda. The sequence goes on from CM022393.1 coordinate 142,788,359, forward strand.
AATTTTGCAGTGTAAGACTAGAGGGAAGGCAGCTAGTGATCACCACCCACCGCCAACTCTTGGGCTACTCTTTTACCAACGAAAAGTGGGATTAACCGTCACATTATACACCCCCACGGCTGGGAGGGCGAGCATGTTTAGCGCGACCCTCTGGTTACGAGCGCACGCCTTAACGCGCTCGGCCATGCCAGGCCTTGTTACGGCAACGAATCTTTCGGTGAAAACGTATTCTAAACTGATAGAGTGTGATTGCAATTAATTAATACTTGTGAGAAGACATTGGTAGTAGGCCTGTGATGTTGTTAACTCTACGATTTTTATTTTCAAGCCCCTGGGTATCTTCATGAAAAAAAAAATTATTTTTTTTTTGTAATTCTGTTCCAACCAGAATGTAAACAGTTTGTTTATGATGCTTTTATTTTTTTTCATATTTTAATTCAAATTAGGGAAACTTAAGGAATGAGTAGAAACTTTTTAAATTCTGTATGTGTAATTTACCTGCCAGGCGAGTTGTTTGAACTATTTTCACAACAATAATTGTGATTATTAAGGAAGTATTATTGTGAAACAACAATACCTTATTTTGTAATAAAAATATCGTAAACATTAGATGTTTTTTCACACATTTTGAATTTGTGTTTTTAAATTTAAATCAAAGCTGTTTAAAAATGGAATTGTGGTTTCTGTAGCCTCATCATAAATTTTACAACTTTTAGTTTCTGTACTTGGTCAGCTTTTAGCATTTAATCCGTAACTTTTATCAGCTTTTAGTGTTTAATCCGGAACTCCGGAACTTTTATCAGCTTTTAGTGTTCAACCGGAGCTCCGTAATTTTTATGATATATTGTTTGTGGTGTTTCTTTGTTGCCTCTAAGCATGTTGTGAAACAACAATATCTTATTTTGTGACAAAAATAAACAGTATTCAGTTTACAAATTGCTAGTAAGTCAGTGTCGACAATCATACATCCTTAGAAGTCCGAGAACTCGTTACTTTTGCTTTTTTGTCTTATTACGAATATATTTATCTGCTGTAATAGTGGTCAGTCACGTTACGCATCAAATGATCATCCTGATTTTATATTAAAACACAGTCAGTGCATTTGGTTGTCATAAGATATGATAAATAAACATCTTTACTTGGATTATCAAGGAAGAAAGTAAATCCAAAGTGATACTTCACACGTCTTTACCCGTACTGTTTTATCCATGTGCATTAAACTTATAAGTGTTTGAATAAAGAGTGGAACTTCTTCGATTCCAGTAATTCAGAACGCAATGGTTATCTTGTTATTTTCACTGTAAGTATATCAAATGAAACGTAGCCTCCTCCAATACTATCATATAACAAAAACAAATTGCACTTAACAACCTTTTTTTTAACTTGTATTTTTTTTCATTTCAGCACCATCCATGTTAAAAAATCCAAATCCATTGGTAACAGCTGCAGTCGGAATTCCACTTTTGTTAATTTCTTTAAAGCAAGAACAAAACAGGATTTTTTTATTTTGTTGAACAGATCTTAATATAATTCTATGTTATTAATAGTTGAACCATGTGTGTATGTACTTAATATTGAATTTAAAGGGACTGAGAAATAAAAAAATGGTTACTTTATTTTAATTAGAATGATAAATAATCAAAAAGTTAAAAAAGGCTTCCATTAGAAAGAAATATATAATGGGAAATTAGCATCATTAGTTTTCAATAAAATGTATTTTAAGTGTGGAGATTCACTTAAAGTTTAAATTGTGGATCACTTTTTCCAATATTACAAGTTCTTCTGATGAAAAACATTCCTTGTAAGTATGTTATAGTTCTACCTGTTTTTTATATGTAAATACAATAAGGTAGTGTGCGTTGTAATATAAATGTCGTGTAAATATTTTGTAAAAGACAACATGTCGTGTTGTGTTTAAATTTTCATTTCTGTTTATTATATTTTCATATTTGTATTACTGTTTCAAGGTTTAGACAGTGAAATACGTTGTTCTTCGTTTAGAATAACATTTGGAATTTTCTAGAATTAGGTAGACCAATCATATGTATTTAAATGAAATGCTGGCGACCTCGTGTCTAGACATTTAGTCTCGTGCAAGAACGGACATGCGCGGATTGGTCTGGAGCTCTATAGAAGTTTCGCGGTGTTTCGAGTAGTCTAGGCCTACAATATATAAACAGACGAAGATGCGAGGAAGAAAAGAAGAGTCAGACATTAGTTTTATTCAACAGAAGAGTCATTAGAAAAGAAGAGTCAGTCATTCATTTGAGGAAGATTAAGTGTTTGCTGTGATTATTCCACTTGGATTTGTGACTGAAGTTAGATCTACGGAAGCTGTGATTTTACTTTGTCAATCTCTACGATTCATTCGAATTAGTGGTTATACTGAAAGTCAACACGTGTGGAACAATTTACGGGAAATCGGAAAAATTAAAGGCGACAATTTTGTGACGTTCATCGGAGGCAACGTGAAAAGAACTTCGTCGAATTTATTGAACTGTGAACTGTTTCTGAACTTCTTCATTTAAGCTTCGGAATTTCTTCGTGGGACCAAATTCACACCCAGACTGGAATTTGAGACTTTTATTTTAGATCATTATATTAGATACAGGCCAGTACCATTTTGTATTGTGATTAATTTTGAAGGTTGAAACTAGTAACATTTTGTTTTGTAATTAATTTTGAATGTTTAAACTTAATAGCTGTCATTGTTATTATATAATTTATATTATATCTGTTAATACTCTAGTGTAATAAATTATACAAGCTGTTATCTGTGTCTTTCTGTTGCGTTTAGTCTACTAAAAACATAAAACATAAAAAATACGTATCAGCGTTTCAATAGAAATACTTGAAATTGAAACATGTAAAATATTGGTAACCTAAATTATAAACAATTCGAGTACTTTAGATAAATATAAAAGGTATTTTCATTCAATAAAGTTCTTTAACTAATTAATGATTTTCAGTTCATTTAAATAAGGCCTTAAAATTGAAATTTATCAGCGAGTATAATAATTATTAAATTATCCCTCTTAAGCTGTAACATTTTATTCTTGTTTACATTTGTTAACTTTATTTTAGAGAGATGCAACAGCGGTCAACTTGCCATTCCACCGTGGGGAACTGAACCCACCGGTTTCAGTGTTATATGTTCATATACTTAGTGACGTTCTACTGGGAGTGAACGTCCGTGTTGCTGTCGTTGTTAAATGTTATTATATTCTATATTATAATTATATTCCACTTTTAATTGACATAACACTGATGCACAAATAAGAGTCAAATAAAATCATCCATGTTATTTATTAGCGCTTTTCTTTTGTAGTGTCATTATTTGGAAGTGCAATTGTTGTGGGAGTAAAACAGTAAAATCAGTGAACACAGAAGACCATGCGAATAAAAATCACAGAAAAAAAATTAAATATTCACTTGTACCACAAAAATACGAAGATCAGTCTGTTAATAGACGCGAGAAGAGAAAATGTAAAAGTGTAAAAGAGAAGAGGGCCAAAAAAGTTCGGAATTTTTATCTTCCTGAAGTAAGTATTGTGATAACAGGAAATGTGCCCCCCAGTGGCTCAGCGGTATGTCTGCGGACTTACACGCTAAAATCCGGGTTTCGATACGCGTGATGGGCAGAGCACAGATAGCCCATTGTGCAGCTTTGTGCTTAATTCTAAAACAACAACAACAACAGGAAATGTTATCACATTTCACTTTTTCATACCGAATGTCTGGGACTTACAACGCTAGAAACGGGCTATCGATAGCCGTAGTGGGTAGAGCACAAAGAGACGAACATAACAAGAATGTAATACACCTTCAGTCACATATATTTACTTTCTATACATTTTTATGCTAGTGTTCTGCGTGAAGATTAGACACCGATTTAAATATAATGTATTAAGGCTATAAACTTAACACTAATCTTCCACCTTATAAGAAACGTTTCAATTTCATGGTGCGGTATCGATTTTTAGAAGGAAATTGTAGTCGGTTTAAATGGATACTTGACAACAAGCTTCTAGAGACGTTGTGTGTAGATATATACACATAATACAGGTTTTTTCTTTATCATTGCAGCCATCTCAAAACATTTTCAAAATTGTTGTACTCTATTGACTCTGTTTATGAGTCGTGTTTTCACCGTTATTTCGCTGTTCACACAGTTAGGGATGAATCTTGAATTGGTATAGGTATAGCACAACAACTTTGTTCCATATCGCATAGCAACAAAAGTATAACCTGATATTCTTATTAATCTATGTACTCAAAGTATAAAGTGAAATGTATGAACAACAAAATTGTAAAAATTACATATTTTCTACTGTATTAATATTTGGGAAGATATACGAAAGATGCTTCTAATATGACCATTTTAAAACGGTTCCACTTGGATAGAAGCTGTTTCAAATTATAGTTCTAAGCCCGCTATGGGGAAAGGAAGACGTTTTATCAGTATTTTATCTCATGGTTTTCATGATCTGGTCACATATAAGGGAAACAATTTTTCATGTCGTTAGATAAATTTTCACTAATTATGAATTTACGTAAATTCCGTCCAGGGGACTGGTACTTGCGCTAGCATATAATATTTTTTTCATTACCATTCAAGCCGTCTCCAAGCTTTTAATAAATGTTTTGTCTATAGATTTGTACTGCATGACTCTGTTTATGAGTCATTACCTCGTAAAGTTAAGTTGTACTCATTTCATTTAGTAGTAGAGAGACATATATACGTATGATGTATAATGTGAGGACTTCAATCCTTCATATACTACAACTACTAATTTAGTAGTGTAAAACTAGAGAGAAGGCAGCTTTTGTTTGTTTTGGAAATTCGCACAAAGCTACTCGAGGGCTATCTGTGCTAGCCGTCCCTAATTTTGCAGAGAAGGCAGCTAGTTATCACCACCCACCGCCAACTCTTGAGCTATTCTTTTGCCAACGAATAGTGGGATTGACCGTTAATTATAATGCTCCCATGGCTGGAAGGGCGAGCATGTTTAAACAGCAGAAATTTTCTAATAAGTTTACATTTATGCTAGCTAGAAACTTTCTAATTATAAACACTGGACTCATTTACACACCACATAGAGTTAAAAATGTATTTTATTTTACTTTTTATGAAGCATCATTATTATCGTGTTTGTATTGTTCTTGAGCTTCAGTTCAAATTGATATTGATGAATTTCGCAGCGCCATCTCGATGTTAAACTCTTTCCAAACAAATATTAAAATATTCGAATTTTAAATACAAAGGCACACACAGATTAAGGACATCTGATGGAACCCAGTAATTTGATCAAACACTTATAACTCTAAAAGTCTGCGATTAATGCTCTTAGTGAGCAGACACAGATAGTCCGTTTTGACGTTTTCTGATAAAAAAATACCCAACAAAAACAACGTAGAGTAAAATTCTCGATAATTGCAGCAACTAAATTAAAATATACATCACGCAATTTATCAATCTCAAAAGTATAGTTGTTAGTACCAACGTTTTTTATTTCAATTTCTTTTTTGTTTGCTTATTTTTTTGAAGTTTTCAAATTTTTAATTACGTTTGTTAGTAATTGTTTACATTTTGTTCTGTTTAGTACTGGAGAAATATACTTTCTACAGAGTTTTTTTCCCGAAGTAAAGTTATAAATATTTCAATATGCATAAGATAAACATCCCTTCCCTTTTTACTTATTAGAAATCAATTTATAGACTGAATTAATTTGCTCAAAATTTGGATATTTCAATAAAAGTGTTCAAAAACGTATTTCAATTGATATCCACTAAATTGATATAGCCCAGTTATCGGTAGTTTCATTGTATTAATTTCCAAAGGTAATTTTTATATAATGATAACTAACATCAACCTATCCTGAATCTTGTTATTTTTAGAAAGAAACAAAGGCGAATGTTTTTACCAATAGGAAGAACAACCAAAATAGTCATGCCTCAAATAAAGTAAGTCACGAGTCTTGAAAAATCACACACAAAATATTTTATACCAATACAGCCTCATAAATATCAACCAATAATCTCATATATATCAGAAACTCTGTTAACTGAAAGGAAGAAGTTACCTTCACATTGCAGACGTTACAACAAATTTACGAAATATAAATCAATGAGACTACCTTACTTCAAAGAACTGCGAGATTTGTTTGACGAAAGAAAATCATCAGATTCAAGTGGTTCCAAGGACTAGAGTAGATAGAAAAATTGAGAAACGTAAGCTCCTGAAACATATTTAGATCCACAAGAATTTTTTTACTTGTGTTTAACCGGATAAGAAAGCCAGATGCAAGACAACAACAGAAGAACTTCTATGATCGGACAATTTTCTTTACTAATAAGAGAGAGTAGAACTCGATTTATGTTTTCTTGTCCCGAATTTTCAAAAAGAACTTCACCTCGATAAAAAATAAAATAAAATATGCGTAAATAGAAAAAAAAAAGTTATGGAGTATTTAAAAATTGCCTGTTTTATCGTTTTAAAAATCCATATTTGTTTCAAAGAAAATGATTATTTGTTACAGAAGCTTTATAAATTATAACTTTACTGTAAACACATAAGTTGGGAAAAATGATTTCAAATTAGTAATTAATATTTTTTGGACACACAAAACTGTTTAGTTTAAGAGTTATTATTCAATTTATTTGGTGAGTTAATATTTTGTTTGTTTTGGAATTTCGCACAAAGCTACTCGAGGGCTATCTGTGCTAGCCGTCCCTAATTTTGCAGTGTAAGACTAGAGGGAAGGCAGCTAGTCATCACCACCCACCACCAACTCTTGAGCTACTTTTTTACCAACGAAAAGTGGGATTGATCGTACCATTATAACGCCCCCACGCCTGGGAGGGCGAGCATGTTCAGCGCGACGCGGGCACGAACCCGCGACCCTCGGATTACGAGTCGCACGCCTTATGCGCTCGGCTATGCCAGGCCGAGTTAATACTTAATGATTTTAAAAAATCATAGCAAGAGTGTTGAAAGTAACTATTTAAGTTTGGTTGTGTGACGTGGCAGACAAACAAACTTACCACGTTGATAGCCCTTGAGTTGCTTTGTGCTAGCCGTCCCTAATTTAGTAGTGTAAGACGAGAGGGAATACAGCTAGTCATCACCACCCACCGCCAACTTATAACGCACCCACAGCTGAAAGGGTGAGCATGTTTGGCGCGACGGGGATTGAACCCGCGACCCTCAGATTACGAGTCGCACGACTTGTCACGCTTAACCAATGGGGGTCCAACGTGGTAAGAGTCATACATTGTGTGAGTCAATTATTGACGCCAAGCTACTGTATTTTGATGTTTCCTCAAGTTTGTATTGTTACACTCAAACGTCACTGCGTAGTTTCCAGAAAGTTTGAGGCCTCAATGAACAATTTATAAATATATGGGCTACCAACCAACTGTGAGCTAGATTGAGAAAAATTGTTATTTTCTCAGAAAATTAGTGAATGAGAAATAACGTGAAGCTAGCTGGTGTGAGAATAATTAACCATATCAAGCGATATGATAAAGTTAGTTTCAAAGTTTAATAAATATAATAATATTTTTTGTTAAAAGGGGATCTATATTAATTGAACCATTTTTTTGATGAGAAGTAGACAATTTTTTTTAAAGTTATGATACAACTTTTGTAACCCACGGGGTCTTTACTGAGTGAATGATTTGCTAATAGTACTGTGAGAAAAATAGTTTATATTGTCAATTATTTTCTTAAGTAATTGAATTAGCTTAAGTGGATATCTGAAAATAAAGATTAATTATTTAGAGTTTTAAATACAACTGTGATTTTTCATGATGTAAATAATTTTTGTACATACGTTTGTCTCATTTTGAAGAGATTCTTATTTGAAACAAAAACTGGTAGTTAACTAGAAACAGGAGTCTACCAAAGGTTACATGGGGTTAACAGACAAATGGGTAAAGAAATGTTATTTATAAAATATGTAACGTTGCGAAGGAATGAAAGTCCATTACTAACAAGCAAATGCAGAAATCTCAGTATGAACTTGCTATAGCAACTTGTACAAATGGTGTTGTTAAAAAACTAGAAAAATTTAATGTCAGCATAGATGCTGCTGCCAAAAGAAAGATAATCAATAAAAGACGCCAGATTTACTGTGAGAAGGAAGTTCCATTTCCATGGTTAATCAGTACACGACTAACAATCGACTGAAGATAACAAATGGATCAACAATGCCAATAGTGATGAGAGCATGTCACAGATAATCATAAGTATTAGCAAATCACAACATGCCAGTGAGTGAAGAATATGTTAGGGACAAAAGAGGAAAGTGCCTCCAAGAAATTGTTTGCAGTAGTGAGAACTAATCCACTATATTATGACCAAATGAGAGGCAAACTACACATGTGAATGTGTGAGTGTACTTATTGATTGGACAATGAGAAAGTGTCCCATAAGAAAATAAAGATAAATGCACTATATTATGTGGAAGACCTGGAGACAAAAGTATAAAACATCAATATATGATCAAGTTGTTTAAAACATACCAGCTAGTAGAAACTCAGATACCAGACCAAAAGAAGATTGACGAACCATTGGTGGTCACCAATAGTGGTCAAGAAAAGAAGAGCCAGCAAGACACCAAGACCTTACAAGTGTCAAAAAGGGGACATCCCGAATGTAGGTTTGTAGGAACTGAAGGAATCATAAAAGAAAGTCCCTTTATTGCAGAAACTTTGGGACAATACCTGGGAGAAAATTTAACTGAAGACAAAGGAAATGGTACCAATAGAATAGAGAAACAAAAGAGAGTGCTATATCAGACCTACCAAAAACTATATGTATGAAAAACATATATATTTCAACGAAGAAGCATTGGCAGTAACCAATAGAACTCAAGAAAATAAGAGCAAACATAACACGATCTTACAATGATCAAAAGGTGATATCATGAAAGTAGGTTTGCAGGAATTGAAGGAAGCGTAAAAGAAACACTTTTCACTGCACAATCTTTTTGACGAAATATGGAGAAAAATCGAGCAGAGAAGACAAAGGGGTAAAGCACTTATAGGGCAGAGTATTAGAAGGAATTGCTGCACCAAATCAAACAGATATTATACTGGGGAAGTGTAGCAAATCATAACTCTCCAGAAATTCCAAGAACAGCAAAACAGAATATCAAAATCCGCATTTGGCATACCGTCATTTACGCCAACAAACTATCTACACCAAATTAGTAATTTACCAACGATAAGAGATAGAATAACAGAACTCTCTCTCAAATATTATCTAAAAGCAGAAAAAAGAAACAAACTAACGGCATCACGACACAAATTATCAAGTGCACCAACAAAATACATTTCACCGTACAACATATTTCAAGAATCACATTCTACTTAACAAAGAATCTAAACAAATACAATCCACGTCACTAACACGAATTCTTTTTTTTTCAGATACAGGGCACACGAAAGGCAAAACTTTCGGCGCCTGTCCTGTGAAAGTGGTTTTTCCCGGAGCACTCCCGTTTCCCCCACATCAAAATCTTCAGGCATTGGATTTATAGATCCCAGCCCAGGCATCTCTTTTGCCAGACCCTGAATTATGCCGTTTGAATTGTTCTATTTTTGATCTGGATTTGAACAATATTCATGTTCACATCTGCTCAACCTCTTCCTCTCGGGACAGGTCCCGGGCTTCCTTTCCGCTGCTGCCTTTGCCTCCATCCAAGACAACATTTAGAAGAGACACTTTCGACCCAAATAGTCAAGAATAATAATTATAATATATATAAAAACACCATTTAATCTTAATAACAATCCACGAAAGGGGACGAAGAGGAACCACAATGTTCCTGAACACCCCGGTTGGGGAGAGAACTCTTCTGATTTCTCTCACTCTAAACTGAACCCCTGCCACGTTAGTTTAGTTTAAAAGGAAGTTAATAACTAGCCTTTTGTTCTCTTGTTAACGATAATAAGCTTGTCAATTTATACGTAGACCAAGACGATCGTAGAGGATAAACGCAATAAGAAACTTGATATCTAATGGCCACATACCATAAGGACGTAAACTTATTGATAGTTGCTTGTAATCTTCATACATATTTGACTTGTATGTAAAAATTCAGTAAAACGAGTTTTAATTAGCATTATTTATATAATAGTTAGAAAACCATCACGCTAATAATTTTTTTTAAATGTACACAGATGCACTTTAGAAGTGGGTTTCACGTCTTTTTTTTAATAAAGATCAGGTTGTATGCTATTTGTTTCACAGATACTGTTTGTTCTTTTATCAGTTAAAGATTTTACTGCTTGTATAACAGCAATCTGTGTTTAAACATGACATTCAAATAACCTTGTTTCTCATTGATAAAAATGCAGAGCTCGACTAAAAGTCACTCTTTATTACTCTTTGTAGTAATCTTTGGTAATTTCTCAACGTCGCGCTGTTAAAACTTTCTTTGTATCTGTATAAAATGTGTACTGATTATTATCCTCAATATTGTTTGTATGACTCACGAGCTTGTAGTGCATAGAAAATAATTTAAATTGTTTTTGTGTTGTTTAATACAGAATACAGTAGTTTTATTGTCAGGTATTGTTGAATGATATTTTAATCCTTTGTTTGTTTTCTAACGTGACTGTAAAACCAAATGTGAAGTGTTCACTTTATATAAAGAGTACAGCCACGAGTGGTTGAGTAGATAAAATGAGTGGAATTGTTGAGTGGGACTCACTTATTTCAATATAAATAGTTTATTGGAAAAATAACTGTGAGTAAACTGTAGATATATGTATATATGTATTATTTATTTATTTTTTATTATTCATTTTTTATGTTTATCTTTCTATCACACCATTAACATGATCCATCCATGCAACACCACAAAATATTTTCATTCTCGTGTTTTGCTTTATGCAAATATTTCAATATTTTACATAATAACACATACTAGAAGCTTCAGACAGACTGCCTCTGGTTTGTAAACCATTAATATGGTATCCTAAACAGGTAATCTGTACATGTTGTATCAGAAAAGCTACAGCGCCATTATAAACTGTCACCAATAAGCTATTAAATTCAATAGATTTTCATGCCAAATTCAATCAGGATTTAGCTAAACTAACACTTAAATGACAATATTCTTTCAGTCAGAATTGGTATCCGTACTGTAACCACAATATTTATCAATACACACGCAAACCAATGAAGGCTAAATATAATATATATCAGTACACAATCAAATCAACAAAGGCTAAGTAACGTGAGGTTCTCAAGTTATATTGGACAAGAATATTTCACACAGAATCCACATAATTTCTCAACGTCGCGCTGTTGAAACCTTCTTTGTATTTGTATGAAATGTGTATTGATTATTATCCTAAATATTGTTTGGATGACTCAGCAAATAATTTAAATTGTTTTTATGTTGTTTAATATAGAATACAGTAGTTTTATTGTCAGGTGTTGTTGAATGATATTTTAATCCTTTGTTTATTTTCTGACGTGACTGTGAAATCAAAGATAAAAAGTTTAATTAAAAAAACATTAGGTTTCCTTTCTCTCTTTGAGTATGAATGATTTTAGAGGTAAAATTTTACAAAACTCAGTACTCTGAGGTAGAGGTAGGAAAAGTGGAAAAGATGACACAGATGTGAACTACAATAAGCTGGAACTATTAAGTATGTTTCACGTACATACTTCTTCTGTCGAGAGTACATTTCGTATACGTTTGTCTGATATCAGTATTATTTGAAATATGTGTTACATTTATAATGTTTTTTTCACGTTTATTTTATTTAGCTTGTAACCTTTCAATAATTTTCACAGTGAGTAGTTCGTTATCTCAAACACAAAATCGAAGTAATCTTCAAGAATTATTATTAAAACATATTTTCTCAGTATTTATATCAGAGTATATTGTCATACAAATATATATATTTATTCATATTCATTTTGGTACTTTGTGAATACAACATATCACTGAATTTAAACTAATCAAATTTAATTTTTAACTTTATATTTTGTGAAGAGCTAGTTTTATATTATAAACTAATCGTATCCAGAAGTGATTAATTGTGTTATAAACGTTTATTTTATGTGTGTTTTCTGATACCAAAGCCACATCGGGCTATCTGGTGAACCCACCGAAGGGAATTGGACTCCTGATTTTAAATCCGGAGACTTACTGTTGTACTAGCAAGGGGCCAACGTTCATCTTATATGTGGTAGAAATCCTATCTTAAAAACTGGAAAAAGTAAGGTTAAAATTTCTATTGTTCTTCATAGTTTCTCCATTATATCAAGATTGAGTGGTGTTTTTAATTGTTTTCTTTTAACGGTCTTATTCCCCACCTTCAATAAATCTAATTATATGTTTAGTGGTTGTATTCTGTCTCTTAAATTATCACTTTATTTCAAAATGTCAGTTTAAGTCAAGTCGCTCTATTGCTAAAGTACTACCTTTCTTAAATTTTAAATTACTTAGAAATAAGTAGAAAACAGTTGATCTGAGCATAATCGGTAGCCAGTAGCAACTGCCAAAAATTGAATAATATTCTTAAATATTCTGTTTTTACAAAACAAACTCATTTAAAATACAAAATTTATTGAAATCAAACATCTCAATATATTCAATTCTCACGTGTAACTAGATATGCATTCATAAGGTCTCTGAAAGTGTTCTGTTTTAACAATATGAAACAAAAATAAGGAGTAAGAAATATTATTAATTCTGACTTTGAAGTTTATGCGTATTAATCTTCTCGTGAGACATATGACATCGAAAAATGACGTCAATCGTGTGATGGAACAGTAAGACGAAGAATAAAGAAAATTGTAGATTTCCCACTTGTAACAAAATAGCCCAAAAGATGACAATAAATACTATTGGCTGGTTATTTTCCACATAATTAATAATTCAAAAATATAGACGTCAAATATCAACCTTATAGTCTTCATAGACTAAAAATGAAATGGAAAATATAGAAACTTCTATCTCGAAAGGGTTGAAGTGGACTAATGGTTAACATGCCAAACTGAGAATATGTCGAAATTTCAACTGGCAATGGACAAATCGCCAATGTAAAAATGTGCAGCAAAGTTCTTTATGTATTATACAATATGTTAGAAACATGAGAGAAATTCTTTTTTCCATTAATGTCTGTTTATCAGGAGAATTGATTGAAATTGTAAGAAATTTGTATCAATGAAATTTCACCTTAACCCTTTACAGTAACCCTTAAAGCTTTATTATTTTGAAACGAATTTAATACTATTTTAATATTTTCAAATGTGTACGTAATATTATTTTGCTAAATGAGTATTGCGCAAGTCCTTCCTGTTTTCTAAAATTGTAGGAAATTCTCGAATATAAGAATCAACAATATTCGTTTTACATCGGCACTAGAGTATTTTCAAATAGTGTTGACAAGTGAAAAACTTAGAATGTCGCCTTAAATTTATAAATCGACATGTCGAGAAACAGTTACGTATAATGTAGTTGTTCTGCAACAGTCACTTTATTATAAGTCTTAAGCTATAAGTGTGACTAGAGCTCATTAATCGGAAAACTACAGATGTTTATCCAAGAACGTTTGCAGATTTCAAACGTAAGTACTTCCGTAAAATAACTTCGGATGTTAACATTTCTACAAATAAAACTTTGTCGGTAAGAAGCTACACCTCGTGAACTGTCGACAAAGTATTCAGTTCAAGACCGAAAAGAGAACTTAACGTTGTTTGTAAGTTTGTAAAACTTCTGTACATAAATTATCAGATGTAATAAACGTTATTACAAATTGCATCGTTGTTTGTATTTTAAATATATTTAATGAAAAACTAAAACTGTATGTATGATTTTTCCCTAATAACACAAGTCTAATGCATGTCGACTTTCAATTAACTTGTATATTTGTATAAAAATTTCTGACTATTTGAAGTAATAATACGTTAAGATACGTAACATAATAAATCTTAAATTTGTTCGAGATAAATGATAATACGTAACAGTTTCCATGTATATTAACATGTGAGCATAAAATTGCAATAAATTAATTATTTCCTGTGTGCATCACAAACATTAATTATTAATTCTTACACCTCTTTCCAAAGTTGTTTGATTTCGATCACTTCGTAATTACATCATTAGTCAACACGCAACGATAAATAAACGTGATTTGCACAAAACCCAGTTAGCCTGCCCGCAGAAGACAGGTTAAGTTTCTTCGATTTTATTCTTAAGCCTCCATAGAGCTTTTTTTTTCTCTCATACAAATGCTCAATGCTACTGATAGCTACGCCTAATTACCCTACGGGTACCATATGGAACCCGTATCTTCATAATATCCTCGAACATTTCTTTTGAACGATATTTCAGTATTGTCTTTCTTCATATCAGTGAGTCCATGTTTCAATGTCTTCTTTATGTTACTGTAAATCAGTTGTGTTATTCTATTTTACGTATAACTTATTTCTTTATGAAACATAAGAAACGCAACTCTTTAATTTAAAACGAAAATGTACAAAAAACTTCAAATGTGATATTTTACCTATGGACGGAACCACTGTCAAAATGGACAAAGAAAAAACCCGATGAATCTTGATTTAAAAATAATAAATAATTTAAAGGTATAATTAAATCACAATGTAATAGACTGAATTGTTTTATTAACCCTTAAAGTTTTCACTTTTAATAGTATTTTTAGGGGTGCACCTCAGAGGACCTTTCATCATGTATGAACCACTATACAGTACAAGCAGAAATAATATCAACATGACTGTTAATCCACAAAAGGATTGGTTCATTGAGTATAATATAAAAAAGCAGCGGTTTCTCCCTTACGATTGGTAGAATGTTTAGAATGTTAGACTTCATGAGGAAAAAAATCAATACAATGAATTCGTTAATTTAAGAAAAATAAAGTAATTTTAGCATCTCAATTAACGTATAGTGAGTGGAGAAGAAACTTCAGTGAGTATAGTTTTCTTTATGAATGTCCAAAACATTCCGGAACAAACCTTCAGCCCATTTCACCGCCATCTGAACAAATTACACTAAACTCAGCGTAATAATCTGCATAACGTTTACCGAATTAATCTTAAGTAGTGGTGTAGACTACCAGCCGAAAGAACAGAAAATATCCGATTTTCATAAGTTTATGGTAAGTATTTATTTTATCTTGATGAGAAAATGAATACCTTGATATGCTTAAAAATTATGGTTTGGAAACATCAGAGTCTAACGTGACATTCCAGGGCACAGTTATCCTAACCATTGCAGCCTTATCATCCGTTAGTAACAACATTTGATAAAAACTTTTACAGTAAGCGAGCCGGTAGGGTGAGGAGGATTGATCAGCACACCAGTGTTTGCTGTGAGTTTACTCAACTTGGATTTGTGATTAGAGCTAGATCTACAGAAGCTGTGATTTTACTTTATCAATATTTACGATTCATTCGAATTACTAGCTATACTGAAGGCCAACACGTGTAGGACTGTTTTAGGGAGTACGGAAAAATTTGGAAAACAACAAGTTGAGACATTCGTCGAAAACATCGTGAAAAGAACTTCGTCGAATTTATTGAACTCTGGATTGTTCCTGAACTTCTCCATTCAAACTTCGGTATTTCTTCGTGGGACCAAATAATCACCCTAGACCAGAATTGTGGATTTCTGATCTGGACTTTTGGATTTTCATTCTAGATCATTATATTAGATACAGGCCAGTACCATTTTGTATTGTAATTAATTTTAAAGGTTTAAACTTAACATATGTTATTGTTATTATATAATTTATATTATATCTGTCATATATATAATAGCTTGTTGTAATAAATTATACAAGCTGTTATCTGTGTTTTTCTGTTGCGTTTAGTCTACATAAAACATACAAAAAAAACGTAACAGAAAATTGGGGGCGCGTCCGGGATTGATTAATCAATTTAATAATATTCCAAAATTAGATTCATATTCTATACAGATCGACAGATTGTATATTCAAAATGGCATTCCAACTCGAAGATTTTATACATATACTTCATCAGAATCCCTCTTTCGAATTGATCAATGAATTAAAAAATAATCTGAATTGCATGATGTTGGAAAACATTTTAATTTGGAAGTGAAACCAGCAATAAAGAAAGCAGATATTAAACGAATTGTTGTTGAACATTTGGTCAGCCAAAAAGTTTTACCTCAAAATGTTGCACAACAATTGCCTGCCGCTCATTTTGACCGAGATTTTCAATTAAAAAGAATGGAAATAGAAATAAAATTTCGTTTAGAAATTGAAAGCAAACGTCTTGAGGCAGAACAAAAACGTATTGAGGTAGAACAGGAAAACAAACGCCTTGATGCCGAAATACAAATAGAACGCATTAAAGCTGATTAGGAAATCAGTATGAGAAAGGCACAGACAGAAGAAAAGTTTGTCCAAATGCGGTTGGATAACTTTGATGCTTCCAAACAAATTCGTTTAGTGCCTCCATTCAATGAGAAGTCTGTAGATAAATATGTTCAGCAATTTGAAAAGTTGGCCCTTAAGCTAAAATGGCCTACCGAATATTGGACAGTATTACTTCAGAGTGTTCTCAAGGGTAAGGCTCAGGAAGTATTTTCCAAACTCACGGCCGAGCAAAGTTATGATTACGAGCACGTCAAAAAATTTATTTTGAATGCTTATGAATTGGTGACAGAGGCATATAGACAAAAATTTCGTGGTTGCAAAAAGTTTGACAGCCAAAATTATGTCGAATTTCCTCGTGAAAAAGAAACTCTGTTTGACAGGTGGTGTGATTCCAAAGAAATCAAAGATGATTACTGTTACGTATTTTTCAATGTTTTATGTTCTTCGTAGACTAAACGCAACAGAAAAACGCACATAACAGCTTGTATAATTTATTACACTAAACTATTAACAAATATAACAGATATAACAAATTATATAATAATAGTGACGGATATTAAGTTACAACATTCGAAATTAATTGCAAAACAAAATAATACTAGTTTCAAACTTCAAAATAAATCACAATACAAAACGGTACTGGCCTGTATCTAATGTAATGATCTAAAATTAAAGTTTCAAATTCAAGTCTAGGGTGTGAATTTGGTCCCACGAAGTAATTCCGAAACAGTTCACAGTTCAATAAATTCGCCGTCTCTCAGCACAAGCGGTAATTCGGATGTGTCGTAGAGATTGACGAAATAAAATCACAGCTTCCGTAGATCTAACTTTTTGTCACAAATCCAAATTGAATAATCACAGCAAACACTTAATCTTTCTCAAGTAACTAAAACTGATGCCTAAATCTCACTCTTATTCTTCGAATAAAACTAATGCCTGAATCTATCTTCTTTTTTTCGAATAAAAACTGTTGACTGAATATCTCTCTTTTCGAATAAAAACTGATGACTGATGTCTATCTCGCGTCACCCTATTTTATACCGATAGGCCTACTTCTCGAGAAATCTTGTAATTTCCATACAACTCCATAGCTATCCACGCATATCCGTTCTTGCACGAGATTACACGTCTAGACAGGAAGTCACCAGCACTCATTTACAAACATTTGATTGGTTTACTTAATTCAAGAAAGTTCTAAATATTACCCTAAATAAATAACAAATATTAGTTTAAACTTCGAAACAATAATATAAATATGGAAAAATGAATAATAGAAATGAAAATTCAAACATAACACGACATGTTGTCGTTTACAAAATATATACACATATACATAACACTCTCCCCCTTAAAAGTAAAAAAAAAGTTTCAACTTGTGAAAACTTTTTTTTGTTTGTTTATTTGTCTTTTTAAACCAACTTAAAAGGGTTAAATCCAGTGGATTCTTTAATACCCTCACGAACTTCAAACAATAAGAAGGGAACACCCTCAACCTAGTTCTTTGAGTGTTTGTGGCAGTAATTTCTGGAAACGATCAAAAATGCCTTGTGACTCAGGATGGTATGCACTGGATGAAACTTGATGGAGGTTTAATTCATGTATGGCTTGTTCAAATAGTTTGGACATAAAATTTGTGTCTTGATCTGATTGCACAATTTTTGGAATTCCGAACATGGTGAAGGATTTGACAAGAGCAGTGATTTTTCTCAAAGGGATTGCCTCAGGGAAACGTGTCGAAGCACACATGATGGTCAAGAGGTATTCATTTCCTGCTTTGCTTTTTGGCATTGGGCCAACACAGTCGATAATGACCCTTGAGAACGGTTCTTCAAAGGCAGGAATAGGCTGCAGTGGTGCTTTTGGAATCCCCTGATTTGGTTTTCCTGTCATTTGGCAAGAATGGCATGTCTTACAAAAGTCAACAACAACTTGGCGCATCCTTGGCCAATAGAAAAGTCGTCGGATACGATCTAGGGTCTTTCTTACACCTAAGTGTCCCGACAATACATGGTCATGAGCAAGACTAAGAATATCATTTCGATAGCATTTTGGAATGACGATTTGGTTAATAACATTCCACTCTTCATCAGCAGCAACGTCAGGAGGTCTGTATTTTCTCATTAGCACACCTAACTTCTAGTAGTAACAAATAGGAACAGTTCCTATTTCATTTTCATCAACAGCCAGTTGTAGAAGAGAACGAGTTTCAGGATCGTTGTCCTGTTCCTCAATAAGTTTGTTTCGATGAAGAGAGTTGAAAAATGACTTGGAGTCATCAGTAGAACTTAAAGTTGAGTCAGAAATCTCATCGATGTGAGACATGAAGGTATCAGATAAAGAGAAATCCTCTTTGGACTCCTGATAACGTGTCTGATAACGAGTAACAGTACAGGCGGGAAAAACATCAGGAAACTCTTCAACGAGTTGCTCTGTACTGGGGCTAATAACAGGTGCTTCAACAACACGAACCTCTGGTACCACCTTACTACCAGCCAAATCATTCCCCAAAATTATAGACACACCTTCAACAGGCAATGAAGCTTTAATACCCACAGTCACTGGGCCCGAAACTAAGTCCGAATGCAAACCCAATCTATGAAGAGAAATAGAAACGACGCCACCTTCTACACCAGAAATGAGCACATTGGCCTCAACGGATGACTTTTCAGAAAACGGATGTGCAGTTTCCAAAATCAAACTCTGAAAAGCTCCAGTATCCCGCAGGATTTTAATTGGTTGTAGACGTGAATCGCCAACAAAAGAAACAAAACCTTCAGTCATGAAAGGCTTGAATTTGTCCTCAACAATATCTTCAGGTACATCAATAATATTAGACTTGGAATCCACAGTGGACTGAACAGGGTCAAAATCATTGGGAATCAATGATGTATCCAATAAAGGCGAAATGAAACTATGGGGTGATGGCTTGTTTTTTACCTTATAGCACTCAGAAATCAGATGGCCAGGTTTCTTACAATAAGCACATGTTTTGGATGAGAATGACACGTTTTGGGTAAATGACGAGCTTTGAGAATAAGATGGAGTCTTCGTTTGAGAATTAGAAGTTTGCTCTTTTTTGTCTCTGTCGACATTTGCATAATATTTGAATGAGTCATTGGGTTTCTTTGTTGAGTGATTTATTTTGCTTTTGTATGAGAAATCTTTGTGAGTCAAAGCATACTCATCTGCCAAGACAGCAGCATCATGAATTTTGGAAGCTTTTTGTTCATCAATATAAGTTTTTAGCTCTACGGGAATACATCTTTTAAACTCTTCGACTAACATGAGTTCTCTGAGTTTCGGATAATCATCTTTAATTTCTCTGGAATCACACCACCTATCGAACAGAGTTTCTTTTTCACGAGCAAATTCGACATAAGTTTGGCTGTCAAACTTTTTGTAACCACGAAATTTTTGTCTGTATGCCTCTGGCACCAATTCATATGCATTCAAAATGCATTTTTTGACGTGCTCGTAATCATAACTTTGCTCGGCTGTGAGCTTGGAAAATACTTCCTGAGCTTTACCTTTGAGAACACTCTGAAGTAATACTGTCCAATATTCGGTAGGCCATTTTAGCCTAAGGGCCAATTTTTCAAATTGCTGAAAATATGTATCTACAGCTTTTTAATTGAATGGAGGTACTAAACGAATCTGTTTGGAAGCATCAAAATTATCCAACTGCATTTGGACAACCTTTTCTTCTATCTGTGTCTTTCTCATATTGATTTCTTTATCAGCTTTAATGCGTTCCATTTGTATTTCGGAATCAAGGCGTTTGTTTTCTTGTTCTGCCTCAAAAACAAGGCGTCTGTTTTCCTGTTCTGCCTCAAGCACAAGGCGTCTGTTTTCCTGTTCTGCCTCAAGAACAAGGCGTCTGTTTTCCTGTTCTGCCTGAAGTCGTTTGGTTTCTTTTTCAGCCTCAATACGTTTATTTTTAATTTCTAAACGAAATTTCATTTCCATTTCCATTTTTTTTAATTCGAAATCTGGGTCAAAATGAGCGACAGGCAATTGTTGTGCAACTGTTTGAGGTAAAACTTTTTGGCTGACCAAATGTTCAACAATAATTTGTTTAATATCTGCTTTCTTCATTGTTTGCTTCACTTCTAAATCAAAATGTTTACCAACATCAAGCAATTCGGATTTCTTTAATTCATTGATAATTTTGAAAGATGGATTCTGATTAAATTCGTTTATAAAATCTTTAAGTTGGAATGCCATTTTGAATATACTAGCTGTCTATCTGTATAGAATATAAATCTTATTTTATAATAAAATTAAATTGTTTGTTCGATATCCCGGACGAGCCCCCAATTTTCTGTTACGTATTTTTTAATGTTTTATGTTCTTCGTAGACTAAACGCAACAGAAAAACGCACATAACAGCTTGTATAATTATTACACTAAACTATTAACAAATATAACAGATATAACAAATTATATAATAATACTGACAGATATTAAGTTATAACATTCGAAATTAATCCAAAACAAAATAATACTAGTTTCAAACTTCAAAATAAATCACAATACAAAACGGTACTGGCCTGTATCTAATATAATGATCTGAAATGAAAGTCTCAAATTCCAGTCTAGGGTGTGAATTTGGTCCCACGAAGAAATTTCGAAACAGTTCACAGTTCAATAAATTCGCCGTATCTCAGCACAAGCGGTAATTCGGATGTATCGTAGAGATTGACGAAATAAAATCACGGCTTCCGTAGATCTAACTTCAGTCACAAATCCAAGTTGAATAATCACAGCAAATACTTAATCTTTCTCAAATAACTAAAACTGATGCCTAAATCTCACTTTTATTCTTCGAATAAAACTAATGCCTGAATCTATCTTCTTTTTTTCGAATAAAAACTGATGACTGAATCTATCTTCTTTTTTCGAATAAAAACTGATGATTGAATCTCTCTCCCTCGAATAAAAACTGATGAGTGAATATCTTTCTTTTCGAATAAAAACTGATGACTGATGTCTATCTCGCGTCACCGTATTTTATACCGATAGGCCTACTTCTCGAGAAATCTTGTAATTTCCATACAACTCCAGAGCTATCCACGCATATCCGTTCTTGCACGAGATTACACGTCTAGACAGGAAGTCACCAGCACTCATTTACAAACATTTGATTGGTTTACTTAATTCAAGAAAGTTCTAAATATTACCCTGAATAAATAACAAAATATTAGTTTAAACTTCGAAAAAATAATATAAATATGGAAAAATGAATAATAGAAATGAAAATTCAAACATAACACGACATGTTGTCGTTTACAAAATATTTACACATATACATAACAATTACACAAAACTCAGAGAACTCATGTTAGTTGAAGAGTTTAAAAGATGTATTCCCGTGGAGCTCAAAATTTACATTGATGAACAAAAAGCTTCCAAAATTCATGATGCTGCAGTCTTGGCAGACGAGTATGCTTTGACTCACAAAGATTTGTCATACAAAAGCTAAACAAATCACACAGCAAAGAAACCCAATGACTCATTCAGGCATTATGCAAATGTCGACAAAGACAAAAAAGAACACACTTCTGATTTTCAAACAAAGACTTCATCTTATTCTTAAAGCTCATCATCTACAAAAAACGTGTCATTCTCATCCAAAACATGTGCTTATTGTAAGAAACCTGGCCATCTGATTTCTGAGTGCTATAATATAAAAAACAAGCCATCACCTCATAGTTTCATTTCGCTTTCGTTGGATACATAATTGGTTCCCAATGATTTTGACCCTGTCCAGTCCACTGTGGATTCGAAGTCAAATATTCTTGATGCACCTGAAGATCTTGTTGAGGACAAATTTAAGCCTTTCATCACTGAAGGTTTTGTTTCTTTTGTTGGCGATTCACATCTACAACCAATTAAAATCCTGCGGGATACTGGAGCTTTTCAGAGTTTGATTTTGGAAAGTGCACTTCCGTTTTCTGAAAAGTCATCCGTTGAGGCCAATGTGCTCATTTCTGGTGTAGAAGGTGGCGTCGTTTCTATTTCTCTTCATAGATTGGGTTTGCATTCGGACTTAGTTTCGGGCACAGTAACTGTGAGTATTAAATCTTCATTGCTCGTTGAAGGTGTGTCTATAATTTTGGGGAATGATTTGGCTGGTAGTAAGGTGGTACCAGAGGTTCGTGTTTTTGAAGCACCTGTTGTTAGTCCCAGTACAGAGCAACTCGTTGAAGAGTTTCCTGATGTTTTTCCCGCCTTTGCTGTTACTTGTTCTTAAACACGTTTTTAGGAGTTGAAAGAGGATTTCCCTTTATCTGATATGTTTATGTCTTACATCGATGAGATTTCTGACTCAACGTCGAGTTCTACTGATGACTCCGAGTCATTTTTCTACTCTCTTCATCGTAACAAATTTGTTGAGGAACAGGGCAACGATCCTGAAACTCGTTCTCTTCTACAACTGGCCGTTGATGAAAATGAAATAGGAACTGTCCCTATTTGTTACTACTAGACGTCAGGTGTGTTAATGAGAAAATACAGACCTCCTGACGTTGCTGCTGATGAAGATTGTAATGTTATTCACCAAATCGTCATTCCAAAATGCTATCAGGATGATATTCTTAGTCTTGCTCATGATCATGTGTTGTCGGGACACTTAGGTGTAAGAAAGACCCTAGATCGTATCCGACGACATTTCTTTTGGCCAAAGATGCGCCAAGATGTTGTTGACTATTGTAAGACATGCCATTCTTGCCAAATGATTGGAAAACCAAATCAGTGGATTCCCAAAGCACCATTGCAACCTATTCCTGCCTTTGAAGAACCGTTTTCAATAGTCATTATCGACTGTGTTGGCCCAATGCCAAAAAGCAAAGCAGGAAATGAATACCTCTTGTCGATCATGTGTGCTTCTACACGTTTCCCTGAGGCTATGCTTTTGAGAAATATCACTGCTCCCAACATTGTCAAGGCTCTTGTCAAATTCTTTAGCATGTTCGGGATTCCAAACGCTGTACAATCAGATGAAGACTCAAATTTTATGTTCAAGCTATTTCAACAAGCCATGCATGAACAGCACATCCATCAAGTTTCATCCAGTGTATAATTAATTATACAAGCTGTTATCTGTGTTTTTCTGTTGCGTTCAGTCTACATGAAACATACAAAAAAACGTAACAGCATGATTCAAATCTACAGAAAACATACTTAAGTTTCTCTATACATCCCAATATTAACTTCACATGTGAACAGGAAGAAAGCAATCAAATATCATTTCTTAACCACAAAATTACAAGAACCGACACACAATTCAAAACAGAAATCCACCGATAAATCACCCGTACTGGACTATACATCACTCGGGACTCAGCACATGAAATAAAACAAAAACTCAACATACTAAGAAATCAAATAAACACAGCCATGAAACTATGCTCACCAGATAAAATTAACGATGAATTAGACAAAATAAAACAATACTTTATCAACATCAATAAGTTTTCTCCATAAACCATGGATAACATTATACGCACACAGCTAGACAGAAAGCAAAAACAACCAACAAAACTAAATATATCTCACGAATCAAAAAATCACGAAACCATTCATTGCTGCATAACAACATCAGCAGATAAATACCAAAATTTGGCAAAAACTAGTAACAAAATATTACATTCCAGTTTATACAAAATTTATTCAAAAACCAAGTACAAAACAGAGGTCTATACTATGTAAAAACTACACTGACAAACAACTCACCAACATTATTTATAAAATACAATGTGATAACTGCCACGACTTCTATATTGGAGAAACAAGTAGAAAAATGGAAACCAGATTCAAAGAACATAAAAAGTCACCTTCACACGTTTTCGAACACTGCAAGTCAAATAAACACAACATAACCATAGAAAATACTCAAATACTAAATAAAGAAACAAACATAAACAAACTTAAAATTAAAGAAGCCTTACTTATACAACAACCTAAACCCAAAATAAACCAATATAAAGAAATGCCTTTATATCAATAATAATATAAATATAATTATATACTCAAACATCTAACACTGCCCTCTACATTTCGACAGTCTGTTTCACAACCTCTTTCAAACATATGGTCACTTCCGGCCAGTTACCTTTTTCTTTCTTTGTGAACCTGATGATGACCGAAGAAGGTCGAAATGTTTTTTGTTCTTCTATGTAAAATATTTTTTGAACCAAAACCAGCCGTTTTTGCATATATATTTCTCTACAAATGGGTTTTCTCGACATCACTAATCTTAGTATAATTTATAAGCTTATAAGAATAATGATAGTAAAGTGTTATAAATCACAAATAAAAATTCAAACCAGATTATTTTAGTCTGTGAATTTTAAAATAAATATTTTTATATCTACATTAAATTAAATAGAAATATGGAAACTGTGTTAAAAGCGCTAATATTTGTTTTATTTTATTTTATATTTTACACTAGTTTCTTATGGTATACTTTATAACATTTAAAGTATTTAATTTTTTCATTCTTTTGTAGCTTTTGGAAAACACTGTGTATATTATATCAACTTGTTTTGCATTTTTTCCAAAATAGTATGTTTAAAATGTGCGAAAAATAGACAACAATTCATGAATTAGTAATTTTATAAGTCATTGATTACATAATGAATGCATGTTTTAAAATCACTGATATCTTATGAGATATTATTGTAAATGTAATTATCTTAAGATTTTCTTTCAATGCATTTAATGAACCATCATTCTAAGAAAACGAATAGATAAAAATTATTGTAAGATTTTACGTGATTAATTTTTCTGTAACTTGAAGAAAGGGAAATATTTGTATATTTATATTATTGTGAACTCAAAAAAATGGTTGAGAAAATTTTGCATCAAGTTGTAGATGATTTTAAATCTTTACAAAATTCAGTAAAAATTATTTTTAGATACTATCTTAATATTTATTTTCAAATGTGATTGTTTGTGTGTAAAACACTGTATAATTATTTTGTATCTAATTTTAAGACAAAACTTAATAAATATACTTACTACTTTATTGTCGAAACTTAAAACGTTTTATTCAATTTTCTTTTGTGGTATCTTCATACCATTTGCAATCAATGCAAAAATATATTTTATGTGTAGTTTACACAAACTTGTAATCACCATGAAACCATGAAAATACATAAGTATTTTGAACAGAAGAAAAATTAATATTTTCTGTGGATTATTTTCACAAAAAAGTTTGGTTTGTGCATACTTAAAGAGAGAAGGTCGAGTATACCGAGTACAAAGTAATTTTCGTGTTGGGAAAAATTACTTTTTAATCATCGTTTTATTTCTCCAAAAAATCGTTGTACTTTATTCGTTATTTCCGCTATCTTAACCTTACACGAACTCCGTTGATTTGACCGACATTGTAACCACTATAAAAATAGTGAATAAACCTAAATGATTACAGATTGTGACAGAAAATTACAATGGTTTATCCTAAATAGCATAAGGATCGTTTGTCTGTAAATAATGTTATTCTTTCATTTCTGTTTATGTCAGGTCTAATAATTATAACTCTCAAAAAAGTTATGACAGCAAATGTGCTACAGTGACTAACAATCTAATGCAAGATATCCTACCGAATAAAATTTGAAAATAATTTTAATATTATTATTTTTTCTTTATCTTACTTCATCTAATTTTTACTTTAATGTTTTAAATTGATCTTTTTTACTTTCACTTCTATAATAATTAATAAAGATGATATATAAAAATAAAAATATTTAGTGTTTATGTTTATTGAAGCCTACTATGATGGTACTTTTGTTACTCACCTGATCAACGTGAAATAAACTTTCAAACAAAACGAGTAGAGATGTGGAAATGGAAATGAGGTTCATATATGTCATTCAAGATGTTGAAACTTCTTCATAAAAATGGTTGAAAACGACATTTTATAAAACCTCAGAAAAGATTACTTGCAATTTATAAAAGAGGTGTGAAAGGTGAAGTGTAACAGTAGGTTCTGAATTGCTATTTTATGACTCAATAAACAAAAAAGATTGGATGGTGTACAAGTAAGAGAGAAGTGGTTTACAAATTAGTGAAGAAAAAAGACAGGAAACAAATGTCACATTTTTTGATACTATTTTCTTATAACCTTATCCAATTGCAGGTTAGATGGTATCAATATCTGATTTATTAACTATCTTGCAGTATACAATATACTTTATTTATATAAAGTAATAAAAATGTTTTTTTTTTCAATAATTATTTTAAACATTAGCGACATGTTGATTTTGACCTTCCCATTACGAGAATATTAAGTTTTTAGGAACCTGAATAATTGTCGACCCCTATTCTTTATAACTGCTGTCAACATGATAATACAAAGAGACGTAAACAGTGTGCTGTACCAGAAATTATTAGTTATGTTCCAGTTGTCTAGCAGGGGCAGTGTAACTATGGGTAGAGTCAATGAAAAGCGTACAGAACCATATATTCTGAAATGTTTTCAGACCATTAGAAAACATATTGTACGATGATAAATTGCTTAAAATAACTTTAAATGTTTGTTAAGGTCAATACTAGATGATGAAGTTAGCTAAACTTTAAAAGATTTTTCACTCTCAGATTTAACTACAGTAAGTGTTTTTCCTTCTAATTAAGTTTCTGTATGTTTAAGTCTTTTCTTTAGTTACCATAAAAATATTCATCGTTCTTTAAAGCTCCTTTGTTCCTGAAACACATCAGAACTTGATGCATATTGTTTTCCGAAGTTAAATTTTTATTTCCATTTGATATGATATATATTAAAAAATTTTTGAAGAAATTTATATTACTGTTCTGATCGAAAAATCAGTGAAGTCTTTTTTTGTTTGTTTTGGAATTTCGCACAAAGCTACTCGAGGGCTATCTATGCTAGGCGTTCCTAATTTAGCAGTGTAAGACAAGAGAAAAGGCGGGTAGTCATCACCACCCACCGCAAACTGTTGGGCTACTCTTTTACCAACGAATAGTGGGGGTGACCGTCACATTATAACGCCCCCACGGCTGAAGGGGCGAGCATATTTGGCGCGACCGGGATGCGAAGCCGCTAACCTCAGATTACGAGTTGCACGCCTTAACACGCTTGACCTTGCCAGGCCCTCGCTGAAGTCATCTAAACAATGTATTGCAGCTAGTGACAGTGTCTGTAAAAACGTCAATAACATATCCTGTATCAGGACAATAACACTGATGATGTTTCAATGTGGTCATGCCCACACGAATACATATCTGTGTTCACACACATAAAATATGTATGAGGCTTCAGCAGTAATGAAAGAGATTACTTACAGTTTTCATCATATTTTCGTTGATTTAGAAACCTAATGACGATGAAAGTCACGGACCTTCAAACAATTTCATGCATAAATAGATTGAGAATTTTCTACAATATGTAATGTTCCTATGGGAGATAGCTAAATTTTAGTGTGCTAGAAAGTTTATAAGAAACTTTTGGTCAAGTTTTCATCTTAATTATTTTTATATAAAGTCTGATATCGTCATATATTTATTTCTTCTGCTTAGAGAGTGACATTGCTAAATATTTAAAAACCGTTTAAAAAAGTGATGAATATTATCTAACGATATGACCCAGATTTTAGTACATAGTCGCCTTACGACGAGTTATTTCTTATCTCAAGTGTGCTTATAAAAATAGAGCCTGGTTTCATTTCTTTCAAATGGAATTAATAAATATTGCTGCTGTAAAAAAAATGGAATTGCAAAGTTGCTATTCCAAACGTCAGTAATACGTATATTCATATTTTACTCTGAATTGACAATGAAATAACTAGTCACAATATTTGTGTAATGTTTGACCGAAAGCAAGCGAAAGTATCATTTTATACATGAAGCTTTTATTATTAGAAGAACTGCAGACTTTATTTAAACAGAAAACTTGATAGTTAATTTAAGACATTTTTTTAGCAGTTTGGATAAGCAACTTTTAATGTGCAATTAGGACTATAGAAATAAGCTTGACTTGAAATATTGTGATATCAGAGGTTTATACTAATTCAGTTTCTTTATCGTTTTGTGAAATGGATGGTTCTGAGAATTTACTTGGTGTGACAGAAAAAAAATCATTGTAGTCGTAAACTATCTTATCCATGTTACACATAATTTATAAATTTTGCCAACAAAAAATAACAAATAACGGAAATATCAAAATGTGTGCAGCTATATGTATACAATTAAAATAAATTATTAAAGTTAATTCAGTATAACTTTACAAAGTTACAAATCGAGTTTCAACTTTAATATGCACGTATGTTTACTTATTTATACATCTGTCAATTTCCTTTTTGTATTTATTCAGGAGTAATCACGATAGAAAGACTGATACAAAGTTCTAAATGCCTTCCGACTAATTATAATTGTTACTTAGTGAATAATTAAAATATGTATTTTTCCTAAATTACAACAGTTCATACAAAGGTAAGTATTCAGTTATCCAAACATAATTTCTCTCGTATAAATGATTTTGCATATTTTTTTCTTTCAAAGAATGTTATGTTAGGTATTTCAAGAGAGTTAAACATCTAATTATATTCACATTCGTTCACTTTACCAGTGTTTAACGGCATGTGAACAACTTGGTAATTTAGAGACTATTGTGTTTAAATGATGATTGCATATCACTCTCTTGTTTCCTGTTATCTTTATTAAACAGTAAATAATTTGCAAAAATGATATTGATTGTAAACAGATTGTGAACAAAAATAAAACTTTTCAGGATTTATAAATCATTATCATGATTCTCTTTTACTCAGAAAATTAACAGCCACTTTTTGGCATATTCTAGATTATCTGGACAAGGTGAATTGAAACATTAAAAGCACAGATAGATAAGAATATTAAAAACAGGACTACCTAACGTAACAAGTTGAACCAATTCATTTGAAATATTAAAACCATTTTGTTTCCGTTTCAGAAAATAGAGTTTCCTGGTATTGGAATTATCCCAGCATCACTCAGTTGTTTCACCCTCTGTAGTTAATGTGTAGTGGTTAAACTCAATCCAGAATCTCCAAACAAACATTATTGATTGTCGTGGAATATACATGGCTATTTTGTGTGCACCAGTTATTATTCATGTCGGTCATTATTTCTTTCCGAGAAAGTTTGGCCAATGTATGATCATTTTTTCAGAGGATTTACCGGAACTCTATTCACCTTATTTCTGTTCAAATTTTTGGACTTTCTGCCATTAATCGATGCTATTGTTCTTACAAAAAGAGATTTAAATTTCACAGCAATTCTTGGTTTTTAATACTGCGAAAAAAATTACATTTAATTGATGTCATCGCCATCACGTTATCCACTGTCACAATCATCCTACTCGTCTTAATCATGGTTACTCGTCCTTCATTTGTATTTAA
Organism: Carcinoscorpius rotundicauda; assembly: GCA_011833715.1. NCBI lineage: Eukaryota > Metazoa > Arthropoda > Merostomata > Xiphosura > Limulidae > Carcinoscorpius > Carcinoscorpius rotundicauda. The sequence goes on from CM022393.1 coordinate 142,818,145, forward strand.
AGGACAGGACAGCAACTTGGATGCTCAATCTCGAATTCGTGAATTCTTCTGAGGTGTTGGTCATGGGTTTTGTGTGTCGTTGTGTCATATAAAAGTGCGTCGGATTACATGTTTGCACTGTGCTGTAATCATTTTCAATCACATTCTTATCCAAACTGTAATATTGTACAGTTACCAGTTTATTGTTAACGAGACTTTATTTCCAGAATGTGGAGCTGTTCCTTAGATTATATTAGCAATTGCAATACTTATTTTCATGTCCCAGTATTTTCATGTTAACACTTTCTCTGTCGAAAAGGCTAATTGCGTGGTGATGGTGTATTCTCTAAAAATATTTTTTTTCTTTTTTTATTTCATTACGATAACTGATGAGGATATAACTTTGTTGAGTGTGTTAGGTGCACTGTTCATTAAATTAGCGGTTATAATAAAAGCGTGTCTTACATGGTACTCTGAAAGTTCTTAAATTTTTTTTCAAAGCTTTAAACGAAATGTGTTTTGGGTGTCTTAAAAGTAGAATAGTAGCTTCGACTCAGCATCCTCAATAATAATCATAAGATAAATAAGGGCATTAAAAACTGCTTTGTTAAAATAACGTTTACTTACAATTGATTTTGCTTTATTTCATTAACTAGGGTTTGTAAAAAATGAAGAGTAGAAACCGTAGTTTAATATGTCAAGTTGAAAAGAATTGTAAACATAATTACATTTCATGTCATTTGGGTGTTTTTTCCAACATCATATAACAAGAAATATCATAGATGTTCCAAAAGAATTTGAAAATAAATAAAAGTTTATTTTAGCAGAGGATTTAGATGTTTCATTATTCAACCAGTTAAACACAATTTGAGTACATGGTTTATGTTATAATTTAATAATTTTCTCCAACTTTAACTGTCATTGTTTTCGAAAGTATATTGTGTATCTTAAATGGATGACTAGTATTATTGAAAAACAACATTAAAAGATAATAATGACGTTCTTAAAACAACCTAGTTTAGTGAATAATAAGTGATGTACTTCAAAATGTATTTACTTATACTGGAAAACTATTTAAAATCAGTTGCTACACAATACTTTATCAGCTTTTTACTTGTCCCAAGAACAAAATACCAATTGTGAACACTCATATTTGCCGTTGAATCATCGACGAGTGCATTTTATTACTTTTCATTTCGATATTAAATCCGATATTTTCAAAGTAATTTCCTATAATATCTATATTGCTTTATCAAAAACATTGTACGTTCCTCTGTAAACTATACATTAAATTCCTTCTGTGTACTTAAAACGTTGGTTAACTCTTGAGATTTTTTATAATTTCACCAAGCTTAAATGAACGTTGTAACAATGAAAAATGTAAATCAATCAGCATAATAAAACATTCAGAAGCCATCATATGTAACAATTTAAAAAACGATTTGGTTGTATTGACGTTAGCATTTCTGTAGTAAAATTGTATGTGTGAATAATATTGGTTCATCATTGAAACAAGTGTTGGATATCAAACAAATCTGATTTATAACTTAAGTTTAGATTAGGATTTACTCAGAAGAAATATAAATCTAGCTGATGGACTGTTAATATATTCATTAATATATGTATAAACTTACCATTTAATGAATAAATATCAGTAGACACTTCTAGTAACACACCTTTCATTTGTAAAAATTCCTAATAAAAATATTTGAAAAATATTCATTGGGTACAATCTGCTTCAAATAAAATAGGTAATCTTACACATTTTGGAGTTATTGGTATAAACAAAGAAACCATAAACAAAAATAACCTGGTTCGTCTAAAAATGGACATTTTAACAGATTACATAAAATTATCACATTAAAATAAAACCCGTTGGTAATGAATTAACTGCATCATTAAAATATTATTATTTCTAAACCTTTCTTAGTTTTCAAAACAAATGTATATTATACAAAATACAAAAAAGTTACACTATAATTTTAAAGTGAATGTAGATATACATATAAACCATAAACCCTTTACAAAATAAATTAAAACTCTTCGTATTTGAAAAACGGATAAAAAAAGCTATCATTTTGTGTCTCTGATAATTTGTTTGTTTGTTTTGAATTTCGCGCAAAGCTACTCGAAGGCTATCTTATGTGATTACTGATCATTTCCCTCCCAGAATAATGGCTGTAGTGTGATCTGGGTATCATCTTTATGCCAGTAAATAGAAGTAATTTCACTTTTCTACTTAGCCACTAAAACTTTTATAGTCGTAAGTTTTCAATCGTATAATGAGCCACCAAAAGACGACAGTTACGTACACTACCATAAACTGAAGCTGTTGTTATGTTTCATGTACCTGCATCTGTCTAGTTTAAAGTTTACTTTCATCTGTGTTTGTTGAAATCTGGTGTAACATGCATAATGTTTCAGGTTTGTTTCATTTTTTATATTTCAAAATTGTCCAAAATAATAATTCTTTATTTTCAGTAAATGAACCAGAATATAATAAAATGAGATTGTAAAATTAATATGATCTTCAAACACAGTCAACAAAGATGTCCTTAACACTTTGTTAAAAACACGAAAGAAAAAAGCCAAATTAGTTTACACTATTTGCTTTGCTTGGAATTTAGCGCAAAACTAAAGCTAGAACCGCTTGTTAAAAACACCTGCAGAAAAAAAGTCAGTTCCGTGTTTTCTTTTGGATTTCTCGCAGTGTAAGACTAAGTAAAAGCAATTAGTCATCACGACCCTCCGCCAACTCATGGGCTACTCTTTTCTCAACGAATAGTGGGATTTTCCGTTACATTACTACACCCCGACGGCTAAAAAGTCGAGCATATTTGATGTGACGGAGATTTGAACCCGCGACTCTCAGATTACGAGTCAAACGGCTTAACCCACTTGGCCATGCCAGGCCGCGTTTAGACAAGAGGAGTAAATGTATCCGATCGCACCTGGTGCTCAAACACGACTTTTAATTATTGCGAAATTTTTAAGATATCTAGTAAAGTTTGTTTCACAAAAAGTGTTGTATCTATAATGGACCTATTTGTTCATTATCTATTTCAGTCATTTCTGAGAATACTGTGTCCAGATTTAATCAAGATAATTTTTTTTCTTTTGCGTAGGGAATATCCAGAAAAATAAACTGTTGTTATTTGTAATACATATCTTCTATGTGGTAGACTCTTAAATTATAAAGTGGGGAAACTGATGTGAAACATTCTATTCTTTTTATTTTTCCTGATTTACAAATAGTTGGTAGTGTTTTTAAATATTGTTTTATAGCGGCTGTATGAAATAATTCATGTAAAATCTAACATATGTTTATTTTTTATATCCTGTCTCTTAGATCCTTATTTTACTTCATAGAACCATATTAACCATTAAATAAACTTTTCATGTTACTTTTCTTTCTTTGAATTAATTTTACTATATACGTTATTAACGAAGGAGATTTATATTTACACCTTTGTTAAGTCGTTGAGATGCAGGTTCAATATTCAATACTTTTACTAAACATTTTTGGCATTATTATGAAAAACTTCACTTACTGAATTGCTCTCTGTATGAACTCTAATATCAATCGATGTGCTCTGATGTTTCTTTTTTTTTCAAATTAAAGATTTGTTTGTATATAGTAGATTGGAGTTGAGTTTAACATTTTTCATGACATTAAGCGTGTTTTTGCCTTTCACGTGAAACATTGTAAAGAACCGACCAATCATCGGAATAAAATTACTCATTTCTGTAATATACTTAATGAACCACAATAGTTATTATTAAGGTCAATACTACTGGTGATGGTACTTTAGGTTGTTTTTTTTGGCTCATATACAGTGAATCGTCTGGTAACAACGAAACTTAAATGCATAGAAAATGTAAATAAAAGTCAATAATTCTCGAGTTAATAATAAAGTTACGTGTACTAAATTTTGTTTTAAATTTTACGTGTAGTTTAGCATCATTTTTAAAATTCTATTTATTTCTAAAACGAAGATTTACCTTTTTTCCCAGTTATACAATGTATCCTGTCCAAATACAAAATTCATTTTTCGCAGTTTTTCAGTTGAAATTACCAATTTATCGATACATTATCTACTTCTACGAGCCATTTGAATTTCATTTGTTAAACTTATATCGTTTCATAATAATTCTTTAATTATTCTTTCTTTAATTTGTATTTTCGTCGGACTTCCTTTTATTATATTTTGGTGCAAGCTATGTCGTTACTATGAAAGTCTCTTTTTCAGTGGATAATGATGCAGAGATGCCAACTATTTCAAATGACTGAGCGTAGTGGTTGTAGACAGAGTCCTTTCACAGTTTTAGATTTGCCAGAAACAAGAAAATCTGGTGAACGAGGCCTCTTTTTCCAACCTGTGAACCACAGCATTGATGTTTCTTTGCGGCTTAAAAAACGAGAAATACCCATCACGCGAACGTTAATTGGCTTACAAACACTGATGACGTAACTATGGATTCCTCCACTTTCCCAGAATGGAGAAGCACCACACTCAAACTATTGGTAGACGTCGGAGATACAAATATTTTTTATTACTTCAAGCACAAACATGATTATCGCAAGTAGCCATTTCTATTATGTCTTTAATTTATTATTAAAATTTATTTGTCTCTCACTAAAATTTTTCTTTTCACCCCTTTCAAGCCCTGGGGGAACAATTTATCACTTTATTGTATAGGCCAATATAATATATAATAATTTGGGAGTTGTAACAAGTTGCAATATTTGTCAGTATGAGCCTATAGTCGTAATGAGTAAACCAAAATCGTACTGAAAGCGCTCAGAGCATCTCTGTATAATGTTATATTATATTAAATAAACAGTTGAATATCTGCACACAGATAACGTGAGACAAGTGAACTCATAATTTTATCCACTTGATGTTTGAGTAATTTAAACTTCATATAAAGTGAACACTTCGTATTTCTTGTACGTCAGAACGTACAAAGTATCGGCTGGAGTGACAGTCGCAAATAAATGAAAGAGCTTTAAAATATTTTTCAGCGATATTAAACAATAACAAATATTGTAATTTACATACAAAAACATAAATTATAAATTAAATTATGTGCTGTACAGTACAATTTCGTTTGGTTTGGTTTGTTTTAAATTTCGCGCAAAGCTACTCGAGGGCTCTCTGAGGTAGCCGTCCTTCATTTAGATGTGTAAAATTAAGCAGTGTAAGACTAGAGGGAAGGCAGCAAGTCATCACCACCCATCGCAAACTCACGGGCTACTACTTTACCAACGAATAGTGAGATTGACCGTCACATTATAATGTCCCCACGGCTGAGAAGGCGAGCATCTTTGGTGTTATGGGGATTTAAACCTGTGAACTTCAGATCATGAGTCGAATGCATAGACACCTGCCCATTCTGCGCTCTAGAAGTACATACATATTATAAGAATGTTTGGGATGTGATTGGTATACATAAAAATAGCACAAAATTTACACTTTACCATAGATTACCAAATACGGTGGTCAGAAGTGTTTTTGGTAATATTAAACATGTTATAACAAAGAAAACTGGGCCTTTGGTAACAACAATCAACCAAATTTTGAGATTATATAGGTAATGTTATCTTTAGTTGACATAAACAATATGTTGAAAAGCGTGTACCGCACAACCCGATTCTTATTGTTAGAAGCCGTCAGTGAGAATGTTTTTTGTAAATTTGATATTGAAATTCTGTTACCATTAACATAAAATACTAGAAGCTAAAACTAACTCCATTCAATTTCTACAGTTAAGTCAAAACTGTATAAGAATTATATGAAATATCAATAAGTTTATGTACTGATTAGATGTTATTTCTGCACAAGAAACTCATTTGAAGTGAAAATATATTCTAAAGACGGCTGGAAAGGGTACTAAAACAACGTTTCGACCATCTTAGATCATCTACAGGTATGAAATTATGGGGAACATTGTAGTTAGATATTAGTTTATAATTTACAGAGGCATATTATTTGTTTGTTGTTGGTCTAGGGGCGTGTGAATAACTTTTTTAACTGTTTTGGAAAAAGAAATGTTTATGTAAATGAACCGTTGTTTTATTTCATTGATTTCGTCATTATTTTAATCGTATGAACATAGTTTTGTGTTTGGTTTTATATGGTATTTTAGTATGTTGAGATTTTTGCTTTGTTTCATGTTTCATTTCCCAGGGAATAATTAGTTCAGTGTGGGTGATTTCTCTGAATATTTATATTTTAAATTCTGTGTCGGATCCTGTAATCGTAAAGTTGAGAAATATTATTTGGTTAGTTTTCCACTTGTTCACAAGTGAACGTAAGGATCGGGTGTATGAAGTTTATGTGGTTGAGAAACAAAGTGAAAGTTTTGTATATGTGAATCCATCGATTTTATTATCAATATATCTGGTGGCTGATGTTAGGTTAAATTGATTATTTGAGATTTAATCTGTGTCATGACAATGTTGGCTAGAATTGGTGATACGAGATTGTTCATACTGAAGCCATTTATCTGTATTACTTTGTGTCATTAAACATAAGATTTGATTTGGTGATAGTAAATTCAGTAGAAGTTGCTAATTGGTTGCTGAAAATGTGTATGAATGGAATGGATCTTGGATATAAAGATCTACGGTTTCCTTACATGACCGTTTATTCTGGAAAACTCACAAAAAAATGTCAGTTCTGTAAATAACTTTGTATACAATCAGTTAACCGAATGTATAGCTGCTAGATTTTATCTTGAATTTAAATGAATTGATTAATTATGAAAATCTTGAAATTAAAATAACATAAATGAAGCTATGTTAATATCCATCATAAATTTTTATCATTACAAATGTATATAAACCGATATATCCAGAAACAGCTTACTCACCTTTTAAGGCCTGGCATGGCCAAGAGCGTAAGGCGTGCGACTCGTAATCCGATGGTCGCGGGTTCGCGCCCACTCGCCCTAAACATGCTCGCCCTCCCAGCCGTGGGGGTGTATAATGTGACAGTCAATCCCACTATTCGTTGTTAAAAGAGTAGCCCAAGAGTTGGCGGTGGGTGGTGATGACTAGCTGCCTTCCCTCTTGTCTCACACTGCTAACTCAGGGACGGCTAGCACAGATAGCCCTCGAGTAGCTTTGTGGGAAATTCCAAAACAAACAAACAAACTCACCTTTTAACATACGTGAAAATATGAAAAGTCATTTATTAAACGCCTTTTTTTCCCTAACTTACTGTTTGTCTATAAACAACTAACACAAGAACAATTATACGTTCAAAGGGAATTTTGCAAAATAGGATCTAAATCTTTAGCCAGAACATAGACATAGTCTTAATAATATACGTAATTGAATAGTAATAAATAAATTCATGTTTTGACAGTGATAGTATGTCTTGTTTATGAAAACAATCTTTGTTCTTCCTGCTATTAATCGATATTACAATCCTCACAAAGACGGAACTGACAGCTACACGCAAGAACAGCCGTAATTCAACACACTTATGACGTTAAATTTAGGGTGGGCTCAGCAGATAGCCCCATGCGGGTTTGCGAAAAGAAAAACACACAAACACATACAGAGAGAAGTTATTTTCACGGTAATCGTAGGTTTTCTTAAACTGCGATAAAAGAATGAATTTGAATGCTAACCTTTATTTATGTTTAAATGATGAGACAGCAATTTATATATACAACTGCAAATTCTTTGGGTGTTAGTAGTTGTAAGTTATGGTTTTTCGGGTCGTTGACAAATATAATTGCGTATGAAATGAAATTCTTACATTATGGTGTAGCTATGTCACGTTATTTCATTATCCAAACTATAATAATTTACAGCTACAAATGTGTCGTTAAGGACACTAAATTTCCAAAATACAGAACTATTTTGGTCCCCAGTATTGTTACGTTAACGCTCTGTTTCTTAAAAAGCTAGGGATGGGGCTTTATAGGTTTGTCTGAATACCGTTTTTCCTTTGATCTTTCAAGTCACGATAACTTGTAAAGATGTAACCATGTGGAGTGTGTGAGGTGCTTTGTTCGTTACGTTAGATGAAAGCATGTCTTCAATGGTATTCTGCCCGTTGCATGTTGTATAACATAAATAGATCATCTTTATGGTATGAAAAAATTATATTTTAAGTAATAAATTGTATAAAAAAGTGTAAATATATAGATCTGTTGGGTAATTGACATTTACTTTAATATTTAATGCCAACACAAAAACTTTCACTTGTTACCAAAGCATAAAATTTCTAAGGAACTACTTTTTATTGAGACATTAAAATTCTTAGAAAAATAAACAATAAACATTTTCTTTCATATTCCATGCCAAGAAAAGAAATTTATAAGTGAATGAAACAAAATTTTCAGGAGAATCCTTTTTCCTTTATATACTAATTTTGTTACAGTAAACAAATATACATTAACTTTGAAATTTAATGTTCATACAAAATTCATTAGTCAGTAAAGCATCAAATTTTCAGGGGACTGCTTTCCTTCAGATACATTTTTCCGAAAAGTTCTGCAAGTCGCTGAGAACAAAAATAAGATAGCAGAGACAAGCACAAAGATAAGCTGTTACTATTATGTATGCGTAGAGTGCACGCATTAGTAGATATATTTATATACATTTATCTAACATCTGTATTGTTCAAATGCATGTGATATAAGAGTATTTCACGAGTGATTTATTTATTTTATAATATATCAGTATTGTCGAAAATAAATAGTTAATTATATTCAGTAACTAAAATATTAAAAAAATTCTGTTCGAAACAAAATACATAAATTAGATGTGTTCTTCAAAACTATCGTCAAAGAAGAATTTAAAAACTCTTTCTTAAAAACATCTACAGACAAGTGGTTCAGATTGTTTACCTTCACGATGAGTGTCCTACTATGATAACACCTGTTACAGCTGCATTTAACCTGACTATCTATCACGTATCCTCAGTCTCTATATTGTAATATTATTACCAGACTGGCTAAACTCTCTTCAAAATTCTGCTAACATCTTCAGCGAGATACTAGTGACTAACTAGACCTGTGACAGAAACGGAATACATGGTTAATGATTATACGCCTTGAATGTTCGCTGAGATGTTTTTATTATTCAGAACGTTTAATTGATCACAGAGTCAAAACGTCAAAAAGGTAATTTGAAAACACACTTCAGATACTTCAAAAGGTAAGTGAGTTAAAAAACAAAATTGAATATACTATATATAAAGCTGTGTATTCTATAGTACATGATAGCAGATCGGATATTATTAATCACACTGCCATGAAAGGCGCAAAGATCATTTTTAAAATAAAGGCAAATTCTAAGCTCTTTACGAATGAAAATTTGATCACTCTTCCAAACATTTATGTTATATTTATGTTGTGATTATTTCATTTACTATAAGTTACACAATGTATGACTGTATGACATATTGAAACACAAATTTGTAATTTTGTGACCTCAGGTTTACCTGTGAGCTTCTTGATATCTCAATGTCTGGGAAAATATCAACAACATATTCTTTGTTAGGCCAATAACACTGATAATGTTTGAATGTGGTCAAGGCCACTTGATATATCAGAAGTGAAAGGTTTTCGTTAAAATAATGCACACGTGAATACATATCTGTGCTCACACACATAAAATATGTATGACATCTCAGGAATAATAAAAGTGATAACTCTCACTTTTCTTCATATTTTCATTCATTTCGTATGTTCTTATAAACCTAGTAACGATGAAAGTCATGGATCTACAAAAAATTTCATTCATAAATAGATTATCAAATTTCTGTAAAAAATTGATGGTTCTGTGATTAAGAAAATAGCTCAATTGCAGTGTGCTAGAAATTTTTAAGAAATTCTCGGTCAAATTTTTCATCTTATTTATTTCTTATATAAAGTTTGAAATCTTTATATATTTAGAGAATGACTTTGCTAAATATTCAAAAACAGTTCAAGAAAACTGGTGAATATTATCTAATGATATTACCTCAAGTGTGCTTATAACGACATAGCCTGGTTTTAATTTTTTCAAATTGAAATAATAGATGGCAGTACCATAGAAGAATGGAATTGCACAATTTATACTCTAAACGTCAGATATACGTATATCCATATTTTATTCTCAAAGGACAATCGTTTTACCTCCTGAAATAAAATAACTAGCCATAATATTTGCGCAAGGTTTGCCCGAAAGCAGGCGAGAGTATCATTTCATAAATGTAACTTTTATTATTTGACGGACTGCAGACTTTATTCAAAGAGAAAACTTCATATTTCATTTTGTTAGTAATTCGGGTAAGCAACTTTTAATGTGCAATTAGGACTATAAGAGTATAGCAACATCAGAGATTTATATTGATTCATATTGCTTTTTCGTTCCATAATTTAATGGTTTATTTCCCTCGGTATCGTCCTGAGAATTCACCTTGTTTATAACAGGAAAAAATACATTCGTAGTCATACTACCTCAGCATTATTCCACAGAATTTAGCAATTTGGCAATAAAAAGTAATAAATAATTAAAATATCCAGATCATGATGTCAGGTATTATCTATTATCTTTAGGTTTTACCTGTATATTACATGTAAGTAAATATCAGAATTTCAAGCTTTAAATTTACCTTAATTAATACGATCTCTTTATTATTATTTGCTTATTAGTATATTAATTCTAAAATATATTCAGTCATATGTGTATACATTCAGAACAATCTATTAAACTCAATTCAGTATAACTTATGAAAGTTAGAAATCGAGTTTTTAGCTTTAATATTTTCGTATATTCATATATCTCTCAATTTCATCTCCACAGCGAGTAAACCGCGTGCTTTTCATCAGGAGTATTCACAATAGAAAGATTAATACAAAGCTCTAAATTAATTATAATTGTCGCTCAGCGAATTAATAAATAAGCTTGTCTCTCCTCAATTTATAGTAGTTCATATCAGATGTAAGTATTCAGTTATTCAAACACAATTCTCTCGTACAAATTTTCTTGCAAAATTTCTCTTTGGAAGATTGTTATGTTTGGTATTTCAAGATAGTTAAAATTCCTAAATATATTTACATGCGTTCACTTCACCAATTATAGAGGGCATGTTAACAAGTTGTTAATTTTGGAACTAGTGTGTTAAAATGATGATTCCGTGTCACTCTCTTGTTTCCTGTTGTCTTTATTAAACAATAAATCATTTGCACAAATAATATTGATTGTAAATCGACATAGTTCATGTGGAGGTCAAATTATGCATTTTGTTTTTACTGAAAAATAAAACTTTGTAAGATTCAATGATTATTATCATAATTCCTCTTTCCTTAAAAAACACAGCTGTATTTTTTCTGTCATATTCTAGATTGTCTGGACAAGGTGAATTAGAACTTAAGAAAGCGCAGATAAAGAATAATATTATAAACAATATTACATGAAGTATCAAGTTGAAATAATTCATTTCAAATGTCCAAACGAAGTGTGTCTCCGTTTCAGAAAATACATTTTCCTGGTATTATAATTATTCTAGCCTCACTCAGTTGTTTCACCCACTGTTGTCAGTATGTAATGGTTAAATTCGTTTCAGACATCTCCAAACAAGCATTATTGATTTGTCGTCGAATATACATGGCTGTTTTTTTGTGTACCAGTTATTATACACGGTGGTCATTATTTTTTTCCGAGAAATCGTAGCCAATAATTGATAATTTTCATCAGAGGAATTATTGGAACTTTATCTATCTTATTTCTGTAGGAATTGTTGGATGTATTGCCATTTAATTTTTACAGCAATTTTTTTTTATTACCCCGAGAAAAAGTACATTAAATTGATGTCATCGCCATCACATTATCCATTGTCGTGATCATCCTGGTTACTCGTCCGCCATTTATATTTAAAGGATGGAAATTCAAATCGGATGCATAATCTCGAATTCATGGATTCTTCCTATCTGTTGGTTATTGTTTTTTTGTTTCATTGAGTCATATAAAAGAGCATTGGATGACATACTTGCATTACGCTGTAATCATTTTTAATTACTCTGTTATCGAAACTCTAATTTTATACAGTTACTACTTTATCGTGAAAAAGACTATATTTCCAGAATGTCCAGCTGTACCTTGAATTACATTAATGATTGTAATACTTAGTTTTAGCTCCCAGTGTTTTTATATTCACACCCTTAGTGTCGGAGCCTGGCATGGCCAAGTGTGTTAAGGCGTGCGTCTCGAGATCTGAGAGTCGCGCTAAACATGATCGCCCTTTCTGCCGTTGGTGCGTTATTATGCTTCGGTGAATTCCACTATTCGTTGGTAAAGAGTAGCCCAAGAGTTGGCGGTGGGGGGTGATGACTAGTTGCTTTCCCTCTTGTCTTACACTGCTAAATTAGGGACAGATAGCCCTCGAGTATCTTTGTGCAAAATTCAAAAAACAAACAAATAAACTTTAGTGTCCAAAAGGCTAATAGCGTGGTCTTAGTATATACTCTAAAAATTGTTTTTCTTTCATTCTTGTAGTTACGATAACTTGTGAAGATGTAACTTTACTGAGTGCTTTATATTCTTAAATCATTACGTTAGCTGTAACAATAAAAGCATTTCATCCGTAGTATTCTTGTTTGTTTGTTTTGGAATTTCGCACAAAGCTACTCGAGGGCTATCTGTGCTAGCCGTCCCTAATTTAGCTGTGTAAGACTAGAGGAAAGGCAGCTAGTCATCACCACCCAGAGCCAACCATTGAGCTACTTTTTTCCCGATGAAAAGTGGAATGATCGTCACATTATAATGCCCACACGGCTGTGAGGGCAAGCATATTTGGCATGACTCGGGCGCGAACCCGCTAACATCAGATTACGAAGCGCAAGCCTTAACGAGCCAAGCCATGCCAGGCCTCGATAGTATTCTAGAATTTAAGAAAATTTTCTCAAAGCTTCTTACAAATATGTTTAGTATGTCTTTAAAAAGAGTTGTAGCTTTGACCGAACTCCTTCTATAGGAATGGTAAGATAAACAAGGGCTTTAAAAGCTGCATAGTGAAAATGACTGCTACGTTTAAGACATTTTACAACAGAAACATTTGTTTTTTATTTAAGTGGCAAAGAATAGGAATCATGTTTTGTGTCATTTAAGTGTTTTTGAATAACATTTTGTAACAATAAATGTTAATATTATTTACAGAAATGCAAGAATTATTTCAAAATAAGTAAAAACGTATCATTCAAATGCATCATAATTGTATTATTCTAACATAATTTCAGAAAATGTTATTACAGTTTAATGTTCTTCTCCACAATTGAAGAATATTGTTTTCAATGTATATTGTCCTATTAATGTGATTATTAGGATAGCCAGTAATATTGAAAACCAATCTCAAAGAATTTTGAGAAAGATCATCAAATGAAATACCTATTTTTAGCTATTGAATCCCTCAGAGTTACCAATTGGTCATCTTGAATCGTTTGTTTATTACTTTTTACTTCCGAATTTAATCCGATATTTTCAAGGTGAATTTCCTTGAAAATCTATATTCTTTTGAATTTAAATGTTATATCCCAAATAAAATTTTGAATTTAATTATTTCTGTATCCGTTAATATGTTGGTCAACAAAATGGATTACGCAATATGAACTAATTAATGCACTTTTTATGCCCCCCAGTGACTCAGCGGTATGTCTGCGGACTTACACGCTAAAATCCGGGTTTCAATACCTGTGGTGGGCAGAGCACACATAGCACAATGTGTAGCTTTGTGCTTAATTCAAAAGAACAACAACAATACTTTTTATGATACATTTATTTTTCTTTCATGCAATTGTTTTAAATACCTTATCGATGAATGAGATTTAAATTGCAAGCTTATAGAACCCATCCATATGTCTGCATACAGCAAACACGGAAGCAAGTAAAATTATCTAACCATCCTGTTTGAAAATTAATACCAATTAAACCATGAAGATCTCCCATACTGCCAAAATTTTTATCTATGATCTATCCTCCATATGCTACTAATTTTTAAAAGTTTCATCTCTTTGTATTATTAATTACCTTTAGTTCTATTAAATACCTCAATGAAATTCAATAACACCCATTTTTCCTTCAGTTCAATCATGTTTGAAGACTTCAGTCTCTCCTCATAGTAAATTCCCACCGTTTCAGGTATCATCCCAGTGAGTCGTCCCTGATCCCTTTGAAACAGTTCAGTATCTTTATAAGGAAGGAATCCCAAACTGTACACAGTACCTTCAACAAAACTTTGTAGGTGATATATACAAGAGAATCAAAAATATTTATACCTCGTGTTTATTATTTCCAAATATTTCATCCAAAGTCCTATTAGCCCTATTGCCTAGCTACAATACATTATTCAGATGACTTTAGTGGTTCTTCGATCAGAACACCAATATCAGTTTTTCAACAACATTTTCATGTCTATCATTTTAAAATGTAGTAAAAATTAACTTAATAGAACTAAATGCATGATGTTCTGGTATGGTTTAGGAAGAAGAGACGATGAAAAATTCATGGTAAACGCAAAAAAGGAAACTTTATCAAAAAGAAAAACCCTGAAGTTACTTCCAGAAGAAAAAATCTGTTTGCAAGGATCTCAACAAACGTTTAACGTCATTTATATTGACAACTGGAATATATTCAGCAATATATAGTGTAGCATACTCTTGTCCTCTCTTTGTATTTTCATGTTGGCACCAGTAATAAGGAAGAGGTGTCAACAATAACCCAGGTTCCTACACATTTGACCTTCTCAGAACTACACTTGTAGTTTGAAAGTTCATGTCATGTTCACCAGGTTGAGTAGCAAAAGTACTATCATTATTAAAAAGTAGGCTTCAATAAACATAAGCACTAAATGTCTTCATTTTCATGTGTAACCTTTATTAATTGTTGTAGAAATAACCACAATATAAAAAATAACAATATAAACTTTTTAGGTAAAAGTCAGATGAACTTCAATGTGTCCCAATCACTGAAAACACTCTAGTGTTCACACACATTAATTAATCTAGATTCAACTGAAATAATGCATAAAATTATTTAGTGTTTTATTTACGGTTTTATCGATAAATCCTTTTTACATTCCTGGTATCATCATAAGTTGCAATATTCCGTCACCATATCTACTTATATAGTTATAGTTTCCCATCCACTTTATAGTAACAAATCATTTTATAAGGTTAAGCATGCTAAATATATATATAAAATGATCTTTCCTACTATGAAAAGATGAAACCATGAGGAAATAAACATTCTGATATTATGGGAATGTTCAAAAGTCGCTTTGGTAAGACAAGCTCCCAATGATGAATATCATTATATTTTTGGTATATATGTAAGAGTATTACTGTTCTAGCACAGATTGTGAAAATTGTAAAACACAATATAGGAGCTACAGACACAGTTCTCTCATAAATCTTAAAGAAATCCATTACACTCCATTGAATTTTATTGACTGTGTTTTTCTCACTAAAGATAAATACACGTGGAATCGTTGTATCCTGTCTTTTCTCTCACTTAAAAATATTCAAAATTTCTGAATACAGTTGAATGTAAAAGAGTAATAAGATAAAATTATTTGTCAATGGTGACTGCTGTTTAAAGAAGAAGAAATATTGTAAAAACAACAACAAGAATTTGGATAGCAAAAATAAGCCTAAAATGTATGTCAATAATGATGAAACAAGGACTGGTTTCCATGAAAACTCGTATCATTCTCCTACCAAAGACACTGTTTTCTTCAAAGTTGATTTAATTTTAACTTAAACCACAGATGATTGGTTTAGAATACACACGATTCATAGAGTTTGCCAATAATAACACGAACACTGATATACAACATTACATTTAACCTAAATTGCAAGATATTCCCAGGTGCAAGATGAAACACGACATAACTTAATTAATCTGTAAAAAATACGATTCTTGACAGATTCAACATAAATAATACCATATAAATCTGATATTTGAAGATGAATACAAACGAATTAAGTAAATTCCAAAATTAGAACTCGTTACATAGTAAGCAGAAACTGAGATTGATTGAATAGATAAAATAGGTTTCACATTAAAATTCAAAACTTTAGCTGAAAGGATTTTATATCCACTGCTATTTGAGCAGCCACATGATGTTTTACAGAAAAATACAAGTAGTACATTTTGTGATTATTATTTGGGCTACTTAATAAACAAAGATGGCAACGTTACTAAAAGGGCATTGTAAGAGTTTCTAGGCCACTGAATTAATTTTATCATGATAAAATACCTCTGATGTTAAGAAAATATTTATTACAATACACTTTACTTTTGATAACCTAATGGAGAATATCATTCTAAAGTTATTACAATCTTACATGTTTGTGTGGAAAGATTTCTCGTTTGCTGAGTAGCGAGGAAGTCGTGTTTTATTTGTTTTTAGGTAGAGATAAAGAAGTTACTTAGGAATATTAATCCTACATGAGAAATCTTTGTTTTGTAACTGTCAACTCATCCATATATTGCTTGTAATTCTTTATTTTATGTCTCTTCAATGACAAATTTGTAGAGATTGAAACCTCTCAGGTGTAAATACCAACATTAATTAGATGTAGCATCCAAAGGTAATCCAACAATTACAAGTATTTCACACAAGAGATAGTGTGTGTTTTCTTATACCAAAGCCACATCTGGCTATCTGCTTAGCCCGTCAAAGGAAATCGAACATGTGATTTTAGCGTTGTAAATCCGCAGTAATATATATAGTAATTTGAAATGGTAATAAACATACTGTTGTTCTTCACTTGCGTCGAAATGTATCGTAATGAGGCCTATATAACATAAATAGCACTTAAATTTAAATAAAAGAAAATAAAAAAGTCATTAAAACATTTAAATCTTTGATCAGAATATCAAGAATGGATGTATGCAAGGTTAACTGTAATAACTGATATCGATTACATTATTTTCAAATATTTTGAGCCTGTTGTTTCATAAGTAATTGGAAGAGGTTGTTTCAACATTAACAATACCATTCTTAGCATGCAGAGAATATTTATGCAAGATATATAAAATAAAACTGAGATGCATACCGTGTGCTAAAATGTAAACATTTTTTTCCTGAGATTTCATAAAATACAATTTGAAAGTTTTCTTTACACTACAGTTTAACCAGTTTAATATAGTTGAAGAAAAATCATATTTCAGTTGTATAAAATTAAAATATCTTTGAGTGAGTTAAAGCATTACCAAAAAGTTTATGCACAGTTGCATAGACATCTTAGCAGATCATTTATTGTTGTTTTCACTGTTCTTTTGGTGACGATAAAATATTCCAAAACATGTTATTAAAAGACTGTGAAAATTTTAGTTGTACGCGAAGAAGTTAGTGGTTTTCCCGAATTTCTAATTACAATGAAACGTTTTGTTTTGAATTAAGCACAAAGCTACACAATGGGCTAACTGTGCTCTGCCCATCACGGGTATCGAAACCCGGATTTTAGCGTGCAAGTCCGCAGACATACCGCTTTGCCACTGGGGGTCTACAATGAAACCGTGAAAGTATTTAGTAAAGAAGGAAAGTTAAGACTTTCTGTGGATTACTTTTATAAAAAGTTTGGTTTGTCCATATTTGGTGTCAGAACGTTGTATGTATCGAGTACAAACTAACAATTGTATTTAAAAAAATACTTATACATCATTGTTTTATTTTCCAGAAAATCTTTACACTTCATTCGTTATTTCCGCGATGTTAACCTAACACCAACTCCGTTGATTTGACCGACATTGTAACCACCATAAAAATATTGAATAAACCTAAAAGATTGTAAATTGTGACAGAAAATTTCAAACATTTAAAGTATTTAATTTTTCAATGGTTTAAAACTATAGGAAAAATTGATGAGTGTTATATAAACTAATATTTTACTGTTTTATAAAATAACATATTCAAAAATTTGATAAATAAACTACAATGCATGTATCCGTAATCTTCTAAGTCTTTAAATGTTGCCCACATCTACACAATGGCTATCTTTGTTTGCCGTCCCTAATTTATCTACACTAGAGGAAAGACAGCTGATCATCTCCACCTACACCCAACATTTCGGCGACTTTTTTACCAACAAAGAGTGCAATTGACCTCACATTAAAATGCCTCCTCGGCTTAAAGAGTAAATATGTTTAGTGTGACCGGGATTTGAACCACCTTGTCATGCTAGGATAATTACAATGTGTGCGTAATGTTTTAAATCATTAATATCTTAAGCGAGGTGTTGTTATCATAAGATATCATACAGATTTTTATTGAAGAATTACATCATTCTTAAAAATAAATAAAAAATGTAAAATGAAGTAAAAAAATTATAAGTTTCAACTTGATTAATATTTCTGTAACTTCAAAGTATTTCCATTATATTCCAGATGATGTGAGATCTTTTCAGACTGAAATGAGATGTTGTTTTTTAGATACTGTCTTAAGATTTATTTTTCATTGTCATTGTTTGAGTTTACAATACTTTAAACATTATGTAGATGATTCTCTCACAAATTTTCAGAGTTATACTTGTGATATACTCACTTTTATTTTTTTTCGAATTTTGCAAACGTTTTATCAGATATCTTCTTCATGGTATCTGTTACTCTATATTTCCTTTCGGACGAGTCTTCGATTTGTTACATTACATATGTTATGTGTTAATTAAATGGTAATATGTAGAAAAACATTGACACATAGATATTATTTTAAAAAAATACATTTTATTATATAAACAACAATACGCTCAGAAAGTAATTAAAAATGTTTCTTATTTGTACGCGCATACACACATAAATTCACAACTGTTGTTTAAAGATGTTTAAAATAAACAATCAAATAGTTTGAGAGAGGACTATTCTCTTTGTTACTGTTGCATGTTATATAAGGACTCTCTGGGGTTAATTTCAATAATCTCATCGCAGCGGGCAATTTCTTCTTGATCATGTAAGGTAATCTTAGAGTAGGTATTCAACTTTCTGTAACTCTGAGAAAGTCTGAAGTCTTAATTGGAGTTTGAAATTAGTTTTCAAAATAAGGATGTGATTAATAGTTTCTAATAAACTATCACAGTAATATTTAATAATGATATTGAGGCTAGTGAACAGTTCACGCGCGTCGATGACACCCTGACGTAACATGTTAAGTTACTTGTGTTTCTTACTGAAAAATAGAAGGAAAATGTTTACAAAACAACTTAGCAAGTGAAAAATATTATTGTGGATTTGGAGTATTTGCCACTGTACTGTGGTGTTAAGCATCCTTATGATTTTTACATATTCTACATTCTGTAATCAATACAGATTTCTTTAAATGCGATGTAATCTGATTCTGTATAGATTTAACGTAAACAAGTGATCCACAAAATAAATTCATTGGTTACGATTTAGTTACTTTTGTGTTTCTTTATTGGGCGTTTGATATTTTTTTTCATGTGGATGTCGATGCACCTTCGTACACTGTAGATAAACAAACAGTGAAAGTAACATCCTTAAATGGTTGAATAAATGTTAACCGTAGGTTACAGCCTTCACTACTTTGTATGAGAACAAACGATTAATCGGATTGTGTATCAACCTCAATAGATCTAATGTTTTCTATTACAGAGAGCTTTGGATTCCCACAAGTAAATCTGGATTATCACATTGAATAGATATTTTAAGTGAAGAAAAACGAAACATAAAAATTTTCTCAACCCAAACCAGACGTTTTTACATTTATTTTTCTCTACCAGAGGGTTTTCACGTCATCGCCAATAATATGTACAGCATTTTACATAATATGTACAGTCCCTTATTTTCTAAGCTCAAACTCAACAGTATACTTTAATTAAATTTAGATTTACTTTGTAATTATTCTGCCCGAATCTTACTTTATAAAGTAAAACTACGAAATACCCGTGCGGGATTTAAATTTAAATTTAAAGAAATTTTGTTTTCTTACACTTAGTACAGCCATAAACATAAAACTGTAATTCGTCGCTAACTTTACCTTTTTTTCTTGACCTGGCATGGCCTAGCGCGTTAAGGCGTGCATTCGCAAACTGAGGGTCGCGGTTTCGCGCCCGAGTCGCGCCAAACATCCTCGCCCTCCCAGCTGTGGGGGCATTATAATGTACGGTCAATCCCACCATTCGTTGGTAAAAGAGTAACTTAAAAGTCGGCGGTGGGTGGTGATGACTAGCTGCCTTCTCTCTAGTCTTACACTGCTAAATTAGGGACGGCTAGCCCTCGAGTAGCTTTGTGCGAAATTCCAAAAAAAACAAAACAAACAAAACCTTTTTTCTTGTTTATTTTTAAACATAAAATAATTACATATACAATGAAGCATTTTAGGTCAATTTGTACTCTTAACTCACGCTTAAATCTCTTTTGAATAAACCTTTCAAAATTAAAATATAAATCTTTAGCAAATAGTTTTGCAATAAGATTCAACTTCAATCTCACAATTTGTTTTTTTAACATATTAACATCTAAAATGAGGAGTAATGAAACAATTTTATTTTTAATGTAGATTTAAACATTTGTTTTATCATTTGAGATTATCAAAACCACTGGTAAGGTGATCAAATATTCAATTTTGCTGAAACAGTACACAGGTCACCCAAAGTGACCATGTTTTTCGATAAAGACATCTTACAATCAGTCACATCAGATCATGAAAGTTTTATGCCTACTTTCTCTTAGTCTAACATGTATTTCTGGCTGCCAACTTTCCTTTAAATTTCTGACCATGTGATTTTTTTTAGAAAAAGAACATTTCGTTGGAATAATGGTCTGACACAACTAAAAATACACACGGAATCTTAGAAGTAAAGAAAGGTGTTCAACCTAATTTTGATTATAGTTTTGCTTGTATCTTTTATGATTCATATATATTATAACAAGTACTCTAATAAACAAAGGTTTTTAATAACAAGCAATAACGTACATAATTAAACTGGTTTTGGTTAAAATAATGTCCACACGAATACATATCTGTCTTCACGCACATAAAATATGTATGAGACATCAGCAATAATGACAGGGATGGGATTACTTGCAGTTTTTATCATATTTTCCTTCATTTCGTATGTTATTACAAATCTAGAAACGATAAAAGTCATGGAAGTAAAAATAATTTTATTCAATAACAGATTGACAATTTTATGTACAAATTTGATGGTCCTGTGTTCAGAAAGACAACTTAATTGCATGGTGCTAGGAATTTAATAAGAATTGTTCGGTCAAGTTTGACATTTTATTGATTTCTCATATAAAGTTATATAAGAAATATATAAAGATTTATATATTTATTTCATCCAATTTATTTCAAGCCTGGTTTTAATTCTTTCAAACTAAAATAATAGATGGCAGTACCATAAAAGAATGGAATTGCACAATTTATACTTAAACGTCAGATATTCGTACATCCATATTTTACTCTCAATCGACAATCGTTTTAACTTCTGAAATAAAATAACCTTTCACAATATTTGCGCAAGGTTTGCCCGAGAGAAGTTGCTAGGTTCGCACAGATCAGCTGATTAAGAGACCATTTCCCGATTGCAGATATTTTCATTTGTGAATTAACTACGCGGTTTTAAGTGAAGTACGATTTTTTTCGTTTGGCGGATTTCAGAATGAATGACCTGAAGGAGCAACGACTTGCTATGAAATTTTGTGTTAAACTTGGAAAATCTGCAAATGAAACTTTTGCTATGCTTAACACGGCTTATGGTGATGTTGCTATGAAACGTACAGCATGTTTCAAGTGGCATGAACGTTTTAGGAATGGTCGACAATCCATTGAAGATAATAAACGTTCTGGCCGTCCTTCCACGTAAACTGACGACTCACACGTCGACAAAATCAACACCCTGGTGCAGGCAAATCGACGTCTGACTGTCAGTGAGCTTGCTGAAGAGTGTGGGATATCAGTTGGATCTTGTTACGAGATTTTGACCGAAAATTCAAGATGCACCGCGTTGCTGCAAAATTTGTGACTTAGAACTCGTGAGTTTTTGGCCAAACAATCGATCACTGTTCTTCCCCACCCCTACTCACCTGAATTTGCTCCTTGCAATTTTTTCTTGTTCCCCAAACTCAAAACACCCTTGAAAGGAAGATGATTCGAGACGATTCCCGAGATTAAGGCAAATGCGACGAAGGAGTTGGAGGAAATGAGAAAAGAAGTGTACCAGAACTGTTTCAACAAGTCTAAACACCGTTGGGATAAGTGTGTGCGTTGGGGAGGAGAGTGCTTTGAAAGGGTCTCAGAACTGTAACTTTTAAATAACGTACATTTTGTTTTATGACGTCAGTCCGCGTATTTTTTGAACAGCCCTTGTGGAGTAAAAACCACAGTTTAGTAAATTAATTTGCAAGGAATAATAAACATAATTTTCATGTCATTTAGGTGTCTTTGTTCAACATTATACAACAACAAAATTTGAGATTTGTAATAAAAGTTCAAGAATTATTTAAAAGTAAATAAATGTTCTTTATTACACAGGATTCAGATGTTTCATCATTGAAGTATTTGAACACAATTTCAGTGTATGTTTTATATTTTAATTTAATATTTTTCTTTACCCCTAAGGAACATCGTTTTCGAACGTATATTGTCTTATTAATGCTCTCAAATAGATGATCAGTATTATTTAAAAACAGCATTATAGGACCACAGTTGAGTAAATAATAAGTGATTTACTTCAAACTATATTTACTTATACATTAAAGACTATTTAAAAAAAACAGTAACTACACAATAATTTATCTTTTCTTTAACTCACCTCAAGAACTAAATATCAATTTTTAGCGTTATAAACCCACAAATTTACCGTTGAGTCATCAAAGAACGTTTCGTTATTACTTTTCACTTCGATATATAATCTGATGTTTTCAAAAATAATTTCCTTGAAGATCTATATTCTTGTGTGACTTATGTCTTTTTTTTAGTTATTATGCAATAAATGCAAATAAATTAGATAAAGAAATGCCTCCAAGGGAAGATTCTGCCGAGTCAATATCTTCCGAAGATATTGACTCATGTTATTTAGGAACAAGTGGCAACGAGCCACACTAGATCACGCAAGAAGACCTGAATGACCTTGGTCGTGATTTGTATCTGTCAAAACAGCAGTCAGAGCTCTTGGCTTCTCGGCTGAAACAGTGGAACCTAGTCCAGGAAGATGTAAGGATCAGCAGTTTCAGGAATCGGAACAAAGACCTTATTTCATTTTTTGACCTGGAAAACAAGTTGTGCTACTGCAAAAATGTACCTGGCTTGTTCACTTTCCTTGGTTTGCCACATAATCCTTCAGACTGGCGTCTTTTCATAGACTCTTCCAAGCGAAGTCTCAAGACTGTGCTTCTGCACAACGGGAATAAATATCCCAGCATTCCCACTGCACACTCTGTCCATCTAAAGGAGTCCTATGACAATATGGAGCTTCTTTTAGAAGCTGTTTAGTACAACCAGTACCAGTGGAGTCTGTGTGGAGACTTCAAGGTCATTGGTTTTCTTATGGGTATGCAAGCGGGCTTCACAAAGTACTGTTACTTTCTCTCTCTCTGGGATAGTCGAGCTGTATCCCAGCATTACAAGCAGAAAGACTGGGGGTCTAGAAGCACTTTCGTTCCTGGCAAACACAGCGTCAAGTAGAATCCTCTGGTTGACATGAAGACGGTGCTTCTTCTTCCTTTTCACATCAAGCTTGGTTTTATGAAGAATTTCGTGAAGGCCATGGACAAAAATGGTGCTGCCTTCCAACACTTGTCTACTGTTTTCCCAGATCTCAGTGCTGCTAAGCTCAAAGAGGGCATCTTTGTTGGACCTCAAATCCGAGAAGTGCTGAAGGGTACTGATTTTGAGGAGCTTCTTACCTTAAAGGAACTGAGAGCATGGGAAGCATTTAAATCAGTCTGTAGTGGCTTCCTTGGTAACACACGCGTACCAAATTACCAAGCATGTATTGAGAAGTTGCTAAAGACTTATGAGGATATGGGATGCCGAATGTCACTCAAAATTCATTTTCTCCATTCCCACCTCAACTTCTTCCCTCCAAACCTTGGAGCAGTGAGTGATGAGCACGGAGAAAGATTCCACCAATACATTACGAAGATGGAGAGCAACTACCAAGGCACGTGGAACCCCAGCATGACGGGAGACTTCTGCTGGATGCTCTTGCGTGACATCCCGGAGGCAAAATACACCAGATCATCTAAGAAAACACACTTCTAACTGTCTGCGGTACTATGAATTGTGTACATTGTGTCATCCAAGTATATTTATTCCGTCAATGTTCTTTATCTATTCTGTTTTATCTGTAACAAGCTGCTGCAACTGTTGAAAGAAGCACTATATACTCTGTATATACTAAAATGAGACTATTAGAAAGCCAGAAAACTAGAGGTGATAGAGCAAAACTGTTTCTAAATTTGAATTCAGCACACCCAAATTAATAAAAAACACCCATTCGCATTCTAGCCTCAGACAAAAAATATTTTTTGTAAACTAGTATATTTAGCATAAACTGAGAAACTTTATGATTTCACTAAACTTACAATGAATGTTGTGACAATAAAAAGTGTAAATTAATCAGAATCATAAAACGTACAGAACATATCCTTTGCAACATTTTCAAAAAAAAAAGATTTGGAAATTTAGACGTTAGCAACGACTGAAATTCTATTCATAAAAGCGAACTGAAAATCTGTATTAAAATTGTGTGTGTTTTAACATCAGCTTTTCATTCGATATGTTTTTGAATATCAAACAGATCTGATGTATAACTTGAGCTTGGTACAGGGTAATCTGGGAGTAAATATATCTAACTGATTGACTGATACTTTATGTAAAAGAATGAATGGAATGAGCACTTGATTGAAATTAATGCAGAATAATCGTAGTTGTTATAGTGTGCAGCTTTCTTTTCTGCAGATGTACTTCCTTTTAAACATCCACTTCAATAGCCTTTGTGTGTTTGTTTGTTTTGGAATTTCGCTTACCTCTGTAGCAAAGACGTTTTGTGTTCGGATTAAAGTTGTTCCTTCTTACGTTGGCCTGGCATGGCCAAGCGCGTAAGGCGTGCGACTCGCATTCCGAGGGTCGCGGGTTCGTGCCCGCGTCGCGCCAAATATGGTCCCCATTTCATCCGTGGGGGGCGTTATAATGTGACGGTCATTCCCACTATTCGTTGGTAAAAGACTAGCCCAAGAGTTGGAGGTGGGTGGTGATGACTAGCTACCTTTCCTCTAGTCTTACACTGTTAAATTAGGGACGGCTAGCACAGATAGCTCTCGAGTAGCTTTGTGCGAAATTCCAAAACAAAAAACAGTAAATACCAGTTTCGCCCTGAAGAAGTACACTTTATCACCTGTCTGGTGATCATCATATATCAAACAAAAGGAATAGCTTCTGGGTATAATACAATTTTGTACTGAAGGACATTGCTGGCAATGATGTATTTCTTCCCAATGTACGAAATTATACCAAATTATCAATGAACAAACTAACTATTATTTGCTACGGAAACAACAGAGATACAAAATTAACAATAATAAAATTATTGGAACATTTTTGGAGCACTTCTTTGTGTCTAAAAATTACATACGAATAAATACTTTTAAAAAGTAATTAAGTAAATACAGGGTGGTCGCTAGAAAAGCGGAAAATTTGTCAAACAGCTATTTATTTTTACAAAAAATAACTTTTACAAAGTTTTTTAAAGGCATATATAATATTGCTTTTTGGATAAGTTGACCACAACAGCTACAAGATTTTAACGCGAGTTTAGATGAATCGAATAAATACGAAAATCTTAAAGTTAATATGACACACATTTAGCTATGTTGAAAAACGATAGCGCTTTCTCTAAAAAAGTGTAGAAATATGATTTGTTGTTCATTACACTGGATAAATTTCTAGAAATTTACAGAACTGGAGATAATTTCCAAACACACTTTTATCAAAATAAGTTACATGTATTATAAATATGTATTTAACTGAAACAAATACCATTATTAAAATAAATAAACATAAAAAATATTTTGAAACAAACAAAGAATATCAAACTTATATTCAATACAAAACAATTTATAATCTGTGTTCAGTAGAACACGGCTTTTTCCTTAGATATAGAAAAGTCACATTTAGTGAGCATCTGTGGTTTGTTCCACAAGATAAATAGATTCTTTAACACTACCCGCAAAATAAACAAGAACATTTAGTTATATTCACATGGGAGATTACTTTCCTTGTTTCAACTTCAGCTGGTCAAAATTTTAAGGCCAATGAACATGAAGAAAAAATATGCATTTAGCGTTGTTAGATTCAACCACCTAGTTACTACAGTTTCGAAAGATGAAAAGAAGAAATAAAATTATTCACAACCCGAAACATATCGGATAAACTTACGGAGAAGCACCAAACATGTCTGCAGACAGTTGTTAAAACTGTTTACCTTCACAACGAGTCTGTAACCATAAGAACACCCGTTACAGTGTGTATTGAACCTAACTATACATCACATTTTCTCAGCCTGTATATATTAATATTTTTCAAGCCAAATAACTAACATAACTAAGTATCTTTTCTTTAATTTAGCTTTCCTGCAGAGTTATTGTTATTTTACGAACAAACCATATCGAAAAAAGATATGTTATTCTTCACACAGTATAAGAAGTAGTGGCATTCTCCGTTAATAATATAAGTTGTGATAGATTATTGCTTAGGAAAAAAATGAATGAGCTCGATTAAGATCTACAATGAACGATGAGGTTTTATTGAAATTAAAGAACCGAAGAAATAAAAATATGGACAACATTAACCTTCAAACTTCGACCATGTCATGGTACGCAGAGACTTCAGACATAGAACAAAAAGAATCTATGTTAAGATATAGAATAAATACTGGAAATCTAAATTAAATTCAGATATACAGAAAATACCAATGAAAAATCAAAACAAGCTAATCAAACGGAGAGTGTCATGATGTAATCAATGACGTCTTTCAGTGACATTGTCTCGATCATCTTTTACTTTTTGAATATGTCTCGATTTTTTTAATTACAATCCCTCCTGCTTTCCACTGAACAACTGTGTAATATGGCAAAAAATAATTTTGTAATTGGGGTTAAATTAAATTTAACTTTATAAGTTGCAGTAAAAAAAAATAATTACGCTGTTTTCTTATAATTGGCCCCCAGTGACTCAGCGGTATGTCTGCGGACTTACACGATTAAATCCGGGTTTCGATACCAGTGGTGGGCAGAGCACAGATAGCCCATTGTGTAGCTTTGTGCTTAATTCAAAACAACAACAACAACAACAACTTCTTATAATTGTGTATGTATAAATACCTTCAAACGATCGGACGCCTCATCTTAAAGCTTGTTATGTTATCGTTCTTAATTAAGGGCTTGATAACAAAAAAAAGGAGATGGAAGAAGTTATTAAACTTTATCTTTGAAACATTTTTAAGTACCTTTTAGCATGCAATAAAGACTAAAGAACAAAAGTCACGATGATAGATTAATATCACCTAATTGTGCAAATTCCGTTCATGTCTCGTTTCATGAACTGATGGTTTGTTTTCGTTGGGATCGTTTTGAGAATATGAATTGTGTATGGTACAAAAATATTGATATCATCATAAAATAGCTGATAAATATTTTATAGAATTAAGCAGCTTTGAAAACAAATATAATATATTATTTAAAAAATCTCCTAGAAGTCAAGTATTGACCATTTTCTTAAGGTTTTAGCAGCATATTACACGTTAGGGTTTTTAGGGACTTCTTTATTATTATTTCCTTATAATTTATTATTCTAAAATTTCTACAACCATAAGTATATACCCGGAAAAGAAACTGTTGAAACTAGTTCAGTATAATTTTTAAAGTTATCACATAAGATTTTACTTTTAAAATTAGTACTCACAATTTAAAGACTGAAACAAAGCTTTGAATACCTTCCGTCTGCATTATAATTGTTACTTAGTGGACAATAAAATATGTATTTCTCGTGGAATCACAGTGGTTCTTATTGGACATACGTATTCTGTTATTTAAACATGACTACTCTCGTACAAATTCCATTGCAAAATTTTTATTCGCAAAATTATAATAATAAATATTAGATGTTAAAATTACTGAACATAATGAAATACATTGAATTTACCAGTTACAAAAGGCATGTTAAGAAGCTCGTAATTTAGGGACTAATGTGATACAAGAATGAATCCATGTCAGTTATTTATTTGATTCACTGTACAATACTCGTGGATAATTTTTGTGTTCCAGTTAATCAACATGGCGTCCATTACTTCTGAGAAATCTAGGCCAATGTTTCATAATTTTCATCAGATTATTTTCATCTTATTTCTGTTCAAACAATTGGACTTTTTATCATCACTCGATGGTTGAGTCCTCACGAAGTATAATAAATTTTCACATCAATTCTAGGTTTTTTAATACTACGAGGAAAAATACATTTGATTGATCTCATGGCCATCACGTTATCCATTGTCGGAATCATCTTCATTACTCGTCCTCCATTTATATTTAAAAGATGGAACAGAAACTCGGGACTCAATCTCCAATTCATAGATACTTCTTAGCTGTTCGTTGTGGCTTATATGTGTCGTTGAGTCATATCATAGTGAGTCGGATGAAATGTTTGGACTACGTTGTAATCATTTTCAATTACATTCTTATCCAGACTCTTATATTATAAGTTACTTTTTAGTTAACCAGACTAAATGTAGAATTGTACCTTGAATGATATTAGTGATTGCAAAACTCAGGTTCAGCACCCAGTAATTTTATGTCAACGTCCTTCGTGTCGAAAAGGCTTATTGCATGGCTTTGTTTGTTTTCTGAAAATTGTTTTTTCTTTCATTTTCCTAATCACAATAACTGGTGAACATGTAATTTTGCTAAGTGTTTTAGGTTAATTGTATTTTTACGTTAGCGGTAACAATGAAAGCATGTCATCAATGATATTCTAAAAATTCTGAAAATTATCTCAAAACTTCTAACAAAATATGCTTAGTATACATTAAAAGAAGAGTTGAAGCTTCGACTCAACTTCTTCTATCGGAATGATAACATAAATAAGTGTATTAAATGTTGCATTGTTGAAATAACGGCTGGTTCTCAATTTTTTATAATATTGTATTAATAAAAACAGTAGATTAACAACTTGAGTAGCAAAGAAGAGTGAGCATAATCATGTTTTGTTTCTTTTAAGTATATTTGAATAATATTATGTAACAATAATTTTTAATACTATTCACAGAAATGAAAAATTATTTCAAAATATGTAAAAGCGTATTATAACACAGGATTCAGGTGCATCATTATTCAGTTATTTTAACATTATTTGAGTAAATGTTTCGTATTTTAGTTTCATGTTCTTCTCTATAATTAAAGAATATATATTTTTAATGTATATTGTCTTATTGATGTGGTTATTTGGATAACCACTAATATTCAAAAACAACATTAAACAATATTGAGAAGGTTTACCAAATGAAATACGTATTTTTAGCGATTTAATCCCACAGAGTTACCGATGAGTCTCTTTCATCGTTTCTTTAGTACTTTTACCTTGATATTTAATCCGATATTTTCAAAGTAAATTTCCTAGAATATTTATAATCCTTTATCAAAAACATGGTATGTTTCTATGAAAATCATACATTAAATTCTTTGTGTATTCAACATTATGTTGGTTGACAAACTTTCTCATTAGAAATTAGATCACACATTATATGTATCAAAACTAGTCATACTTGTTTCAATTCAGATTTCTTAGGTATTTAACATATACTGATAAATATACCCTATTTACAATGAATGTTGTTACGATGAAAAAAATTAAATAAATCAGCATTACAAAATATACAGAATTAAATATACAACTATTTCAAAAACAGATTTGGTAATTTAGACGTTAGCAAAAGCTAACTGAAATTTTGAAGTAAAATTGACAAATTTTTGGATGTCAAAGATATTTTATTCATAATGGAAGCTTAGTACATGATAATTCCAGAGTGAAAAGAAATTTCATTGATCGACTGATAATTGATGTAAAGGGATGAATAGAAAGAGTACTTGTTGCAAATTAATCCACAATAATACTCGTTATACTGTAGATATATTTCTATGTAAATATCTGTTTCAATAGCAAAGCAAGAGTTTTGTATTGTGATGAAAACTGTTCTTTCGTACTTTAAAGAAAATATAAATTTTACCCAGAGGTGCATTTGATCACGGGTCTTGTGATCTTCATGTATCAAACAAAGAGTATAGCTTCTAGGAGTTATAAAATAATGCACTAAATAATATTTTTTCCCAACGCAAGAAATTACACCAAATTACCAATGAACAAACTGAATATTATTTGCTTTGGAAAAATCAGAGATTCGAAATTGTCAATAATAAAATTATTTCAACATTTTTCGATCAAATTTTTCTTAATTGTCTGACTAAAAATTTATAAAATTTCTTCATTAATAAATGATTTTGAAAAATAATCAAGAAGATCAAAGTCATACTAAAAATTATTTTATAAAGAAGAGATAGAGAAACCATTAAATAAATAGTAAGATTACTTTATCATTTAACAATAAACCCTTTCACGATGAACATATCGTACATATATTTTTATTGTATAAAATGCGTAAAGTTTCCATTAATGAACAACATTAGTAACCACACAGAGGAACATAACCTTCAATTATAACAATTCCCACAAATAAATATTCACCAGATATAATCTGTCACTTATAAATTGGGTAATCTCACACATTATGGAATCATCGGAATAAACAAAAATAACAAACAAACTTAAAATCTTTAAACAAAAATAACCTGTCTCGTTTACAAATGGGCATTTTAACAGACAAAGTAAAATTATCACATGAAAATTATGTCCATTAATAAAGAATTAACTACATTTTTAAAATATTAATATTTATGAGCCTTTCAGAAATTTGAAAAATAATATGGTATACAAAGAACAAAAAATTACACAATAATTTTAATGTAAGTATACATATATACATAAAAAGACAGAAATAAAACCTTTTGCAAAATAAATTTAAACATCTTATATCTGAAAAACGAATAAGAAAAGAAATCATTTAGTGTCTATGATAAACCAAATCACGTTTTTTTTCACACATTTATATATGCAAAAGGAGAAAACCGAATAATCTCAGAATTACCAAGCATGCAATTAAATACACAAAGTAGATACACAATCTCTACGTCCCCAGTTAGTACACGGGAAGTCTGCTGACTTTCAACAATAACATCAGAGGTTCCCTATACTCTCGGTGGGCTTAGCACAAAACCCGATGCGGCTTTGCTATAAGAAAACACACACACACAGTCTACAAAGTTTAAATCACTAGACATTAGAAGAACTATACAGTCTGTTTGAGATTTCAAACTAATTGGAAGTGTTGGGTGAAATTAAAAATTACTGTTTAATGCAAAATCCAAAAAAGGTTACTGTAGGTATAAAGAAAACAGAATTTGGATAGATATTTAAAATATATTGACATATAAGTACATTTCATTTTCATTCATGCGTTATTTTCACACATTATTTGAAGAGAAAATGGTACATGTAATGCCACCTATAAATTATAACGTTACAACTTATCCTATAACGTCTCACAAGTAATGTTTTGTTTGTTTGTTTGTTTTAGAATTTCGCACAAA
Organism: Carcinoscorpius rotundicauda; assembly: GCA_011833715.1. Lineage (NCBI taxonomy): Eukaryota > Metazoa > Arthropoda > Merostomata > Xiphosura > Limulidae > Carcinoscorpius > Carcinoscorpius rotundicauda. The sequence continues at coordinate 142,849,844 of CM022393.1, forward strand.
GCTACTCGAGGGCTATCTGTGCTAACCCTCTTTAATTTAGCAATGTAAGACAAGAGGGAAGGCAGCTAGTAATCACCACCCACCGCCAACTCTTAAGCTTGTCTTTTACCAATGAAAAGTGGGACTGACCATCACATTATAACGTCCCCACGGCTGGGAGGGCAAGCATGTTTGACGAGACTCGGCGCGAACCCGCGACTCTCAGATTACAAAGCGCACACCTTAACACGCTCGGCCATGCCAGGCCCCACAAGTAATGTAAAAAAGAGAAAACATATAACTCATTAATGGCTCTTTTGGCACGGTGGTATGTCCGAGGACATTTACTACAAGGAAATATCTCTCTATACCCGTAGTGGGCGAACCACAGATAGCTCTTTGTACAGCTTTGTGAACACAAGGTTAGTCTGATGACGGACACAATAAGTTATTCCATGTCCAATGCATCACCAAGTATAGTCATTCTTTGTTGATTCATTAACGATGAACATCGATCTATTCCAATTGTGGTATGGAATCAGAAACACCACACATCAGAAGGAAAAATAGTTGTTGTAGTTAAATCTCTACCTTAATTACTGAAAGCGCAAATATGTTTAAATTTAGCTAACTGCATCATTTGGCGAGGATCTGAATAAACATTCAGACATGAAATTTAACTGGGTTATTGTTCCAAGTAAATTATATTGAATTTGTTTGTGTTCAACATTATATCATCATACAATAACTTTTCTAATGATCTGAGAACTTTTCAGGAGACACTCTTCTGCAAGTTTCTGATTGACTCTACCCATAACTACACTGCCCCTGCTAGAAAACTTTTTGTTGTATTTGTATTGTCAGCAATAATAAAGAATAGGGATCGACAGCTACACACGTTACTTCACAATAAACCTTCACGTAATGGGAAGGTCAAAATGAGCATGTCACGGACTTTTGAAAAAAATATATTCAGAATTAACCTCAAATTTTCATTAAAATAAATAATCTGCATACCTCAACGTGGTTAATATGCTAAAAATGATTTTTTTTTTAAATGTGGCATTTGTTCTCTAGGCCTTCCTTCTTCTCTAATTTGCATAATCCTCAATAAATTGTACAGCATATAACCTTATTTGCTTAAGAAATCATAAAATAGAAGAAAACAGACTAACATACACTGTCTCATCCCTGTTATACAAACTGCTAGAAATTGTTTTTGATGCTTTATATTATGTCATTTCAAGCTTCGATGTATCGAATGACATATTTCCAGGACACAGTACTGTGAAGTACGTCTTCACTTTGAAAGGTTATTTAACGTTCTTTATGTCGAGCAGCAAAAGTAATTAATATATTACTGTCTTTGTTAAAAAGTACGCTTCAATAAAGAGAAACACTAAATTTATTTATTTTAATATAAAATCTTTATAAATTATTACAGAAGTAAGAAATGTGTAAAAAAGAACAATTTAAACCTATTTATTCGTTTATTACGTATTTTTATGGTGGTTACAAGACGGATCAAATTAACCGTGTCCGTGTAGGAATAGGATAACGAGAAGAACAACTGAAGTACCAAGATTTTTTGAAATAAACGATGAAGTAAAAGTAATTTTGATCTCAGCATAAAAAACTATTTGAACTCGATACATACAACGTCCTAACTTCACATGTACGTAAACATAGCTTTAATGATAAAAATCAATAAAAATATTAATTTTTCTTCTGTACAAAACGTTTTTAATGCTCACCAAAAGCTTTTCAAAGTTCATTAAGTTCCCTTAATACTTTCATGTAAATTTTATGTATATTTTCATGGTTTCGTTGTGATTGATAAGACGAATTGCACTGGTATCAAGCGTTTCATCAAGTTATCTAAACAAACAATTATGACTTTTTAATTTATTTATAACAAAAAAATGAGAGTAAAAATGAATTATGACAAAAAGAAAAACACGTGGTATACTGTAAAAAAAAACAAATAAAAACGTACATACCATTTTCAATATATACAATATATTTATACATAAATAATAACAAGAAAATAAATGAGGTTTATATATATATATATTCACAAAGTAAAAAAAAATAGAATAATAACAATAAAATAAATTCCATATGTATACAAATTGAGAAAAAACACATACAAAGTTTAATAATAATAATAACAGCAACAAATTAATCACATGCATACACAAAGTAAAAAGAATTGAACAACGTAATTATGATAAACATACATGTATATTAATAATGAAAATAAAAACAATAATAATAATGAGGACATAAATACACTCGTATATACAAAATAATAATAAGAAAAATACCTGTATATAGAATAATTACAAGTACAGGGATTGGGAATAGGGTGACTCCAAACCCAAGCTCAACCCGACTCCCAACAACGTACAGATAGGCGAAACATCCGGCCGCTATTGATGGAAAAAGTCGGTGAAGCTCAGCCATCAAAAACACTCCTCGAGACGTACTAACAGCTGATATCCTACTTACCCAATATATTACGACACAGGGGCCTGCTCAAAAAGAAGTTGATTTCGAAGAAGCCAGAAGACGTACTTAAAGACAGGTGGTGAATACTGAAATAAAAAGGTGAAGGGAACAAGTTCCGGCACGGGGTATAAGATGGTCCCAGACGAGAGTAGCACTACCCGAAAAAAGCGGGCCAACTTTTCCCAGATCTACACTGACGTCAGACAAAGGACCAACTTGAGCATGATAGACTCTACCTGAGAGTGGCAGAAAGAACACAACTGAATTACACAAAAGTTCCACAAGTATGTACGCTCCCCCCACCGGAAGGATGTTACGAACGATGTGAAGGTAAGAGTCTGGAGGTAGCTATCAACATGAAGCAGCACATGACGGCTCCAAATAATGTTCGTCGGTAAAGCAGGGTGGTGTTAATCAATCCTGTGGGTATATACAGATACCAGCAGGGAATAGAGGGAACAGGAGTCCGAGGCAACATCGGCTGACACGACAGGATATCACTGGATCGCCGAAGCAGTGTCCACATACCAGGATGGAGGGTCAAAACACATAGGTTTTTGCAGGTTCAAATATCTCCAAGGTACAAGACCAAAGGGAGTATACTCCTCCTCATAACCTCTGCTCTAACAACAAATAATGGTAATCGAGCACTACTGAACCAACACGCTGCCCATTTATCAGTTCTTTCTGATTTAAGTTGTTTATGTTTTTTCGTTTTATCATAATAATTCAATTATTAAGGCCCGACCTGGCCTAGCGCGTTAAGGCGAGCGCTTCGTAATCTGAGAATCGCGGGTTCGTGCCAAAGTCGCGCCAAACATGCTCGCCCTCCCAGCCGTGGGGGCGTTATCATGTGATAGTCAATCCCACTACTCGTTGGTAAAAGATGTAGCCCAAGAGTTGGCGGTGGGTGGTGATGACTACCTGCCTTTCCTCTAGTCATACACTGCTAAATTTGGGACGGCTAGCCCAGATAGCCCTCGAGTAACTTTGTGCGAAATTCCAAAACAAACAAACAAAGATTCAATTATTTTTCTTTACGCTCTTTTTTATTTCTAGCTATATTATTTCATTGAATTCCAGGGCAACAGATGCCGCCACTATAAAATCACATATATGTATTTACAGTTCACTCTGCGTCAAAGTTGTTGTTTTTTCAATAAAATGAAGAACTAAATATTTGCATAGCTTACAGTTAAACAATCGAACCCATCATTGTATCCATTTAACCATTAATAACTGCACTCTTGATATAAAGTTAACACTTCATATGTGATTGTGCAGCCACATTGGACATACAAAAGGTTGGAGTGACAACTAACGTAAATCTATCACAAAGCTTTTAAATATTAGTCAACAATATTACACAACCACAGCAATTGTATATTGTATACCACAACATATAAACAAATTTATTTATTTGCTATGCAATAAAAGCTCGTCAGTTGTAAAATCATAATGATGTTTGGGGTGATAATTTACTTTACGTGACCACAAAGAAAGTTATAACAGAGAAACTTTGAAAATTTGTCGCAGTTTACCACAGAGTGTGATAAAGGGTGTCTTTAATATATAATGATCTCTTGATTTGAAATATTTTCTCATTAAACTACATCCCATAATTATAAAATTTTATCTAATTATGTTCTAACTGCACAAACAAGAAATTGCACCGAGGGTTATTCTCTTTATCACCGTGGCATTTTCTGTAATTCATGTTTGAAGGGTTGTGAGTTTTAAATCTATATAAACTTTGTAACATTGTGAGCACGTTCACATTGTAATAATATTTGTAGGGATGTCAACCATTATGATTTCAGCGTAATCATTACGATTTTGGCGAACACATTACTACTATACGCTCATACAGAAAAATATTACGACTTGTTGCAAGTTCAAAATTATTAAAAATTATATAGGCCTTTACAATAAAATGAAAATTTGTTCCCCAGGGCTTGAAAGGGTTTAAAAGAAAATTTTTAGTGAGATAAAATAAATTTTGATAATAAATAAAAGACATAGTCCAAATGGCTACTTGCGATAATCATGTTTGTGCTTCAAATAATAAAAAGGTATTTGACGTCTACTAATAGTTTGAACTCAGTGCTTCTCCGTACTGAGTACGTGGGGGAATCCATAGTTACGTCATCAGTAATTGTCAGCCTATCAGTGCTCGCGTAAATGAGTGTTTCTCATTTTCTAAATGGCATAGAAACACCAATGCGATAGTTCACAAGGTGAAAAAAAAGAGGCCTCCTTCACCAGGTCTTTTTGCCTTGTTTCTGGTAAATCTAAAAAGACTAAAACTGTAAAAAGATTCTGTCTACAATCATTACGTTCAGTCATTTGAAATAGTTGGCATTTTTGAAGCTGTTCGTCTTAGACGAGGAATTATACTTTCTATAACACTGAGAAAGTCTAAATACTTAACTCTAGTTTGAAATTAATTTGAATAATACTAATGTAGATAACAATTTCTTATAAATTTTGGAATTATGTTCAACAAATTATTGAAGCTTGCGAGCAATTCTCGTGAATCAGGGACAAACTGAGGTAACAAAATTAAGCTGCTTGTGTTTTTGACTGAATACAGAGGGACAATGTTTAGAGACCAATTTATCATGTTATAAGTGATATGGTGGCATTGTCTGCTTCTGTACTTATGTGTTAAGAAGTTTTATGTTAGCTATATATTCTAATTAATATCGATTTTTTTAGGTAAATTCAATCTAATTATATTCTGTTTTAACATAAACAAATAGTACAGAAAACAATTATATAGTTTACACTCTGGTTGGTTTTGTTGCTCTAATGAATGCGTTTCACACCTTGATGTTGTTGTAACTTCACACACTTGAGAGAAACAAATCAATAACAGTGACGTGCTTAACTGGTCGAGCAGACGATAGCTGTAGGTTACAGTTTTCACTACTTTGTATGACAAATAACTGTTACATTGTACTTCATGTTATTTTAAATGAATTCTATGTTAAGAACGTCTTTTTCATATGGTCTTAAACTTTTGACCAGCTTTTATTTTTGCTAACTTCAGAATAATATTTACATTTTCCTTATTAAATGGGAAAACAAATAATTTTCTTATTTTAATCTTTCGAAGCTCTACTCAAATAAGTGGTTGAGTCTAACAACAAAAAAAGCATATTTGTTTCTTTCTGGTCACTGGCATAAAGATTTTGGCCAGCAGTGTATGTCATTACTTCAGTCTTTCACGCTTAAAGATTGAAAAATGTGCGGAAAATTGCGAAATAGCATGCGACGAATCACCTACATTGATTTTCACAAAATTAGGTAAACAAAACTACAAGGAATGAGTGCGTGAAAAACAGCAAATTAAAATGTTAGCCTAATTTTGTCAGTAAGTTAGAGCTCAAAAAACGAAGAAACAAAAAATAAACATAATCGATTCATTAATTGAAAAGATCTGAGGGTAAAAACTATAATGTGGGATAATTCTATTTCAATATCTATTGATTTCTTTTATTTCTTATGCGAATGGAGGTTAGATGGATAGTTGGTGTATTTCCATCAAATGCGGGTTCCACATAGTTATAACAAACTAATATAATTAGTCAGAGGTTTGAATTTGCTGTTTTTATCGCAGTCTTTCATTGCTAATTTGTTTACTTAACTTTATCAAAATATGTTAATTTTCATCAAATATATATGTGTATATATATATATATATCAATACCTTGTCAACTGAACATATCCAAAAACTTCAAATTAACCAAATTTCATTTTTAACTTCATATTTCATGTAGAGTTATTTCTATTTTACGAACTAACCATATCCAAAAGAATCTAATGGTGTTTGTAACATATGTGGTAGAAATCCTAATTTAAAAACTGGAGAAACTTACGAATTTTTGTTGTGCTGCATAAACAGAATAATCTTGTTTGTTTTGGAATTTCGCACAAAGCTACACGAGAGCTATCTGTGCTAGCCGTCCCTAATTTAGCAGTGTAAGACTAGAGGGAAGGCAGCTAGTCATCACCACCCACCGCCAACTCTTGGGCTACTCTTTTACCAACGAATAGTGGGATTGACCGTCACATTATACACCCCCACGGCTGGGAGGGCGATATTGTTTAGCGCGATGCGGGCGCGAACCCGCGTCCCTTGGATTACGAGTGCACGCATTAACGCGCTCGGCCATGCCAGGCAGCAGATAGCTCGACGTGACATTGCGATAAGACAACATACATACAAGAAACGTGAAATCTTGTATTCACAAAGCACGCATGTAGATATGTGTATATGTGACAATTTTCTATTATAGATATTAAGAAGGTATACTTTGATAGTAATTTTTCAAGATCCCATCGACTTTTTTTTAAGACACTGATCATATTTAACTATTTATTGTGAAAATTTTTGAAAGGTTAGAAGATAAATAAAACAAACGTGAAACAAAACATTATACATGTCAAACGCATTTTAAATAATACTTATATCGGACAAACGTAGATGAAGTGTACTCTCGACAGACACGTGTACATGAAACATGATTAACATTTCTAGCTTATCGTAGTGCACATCTGTGCCGTATTTTCTGTCTTTCCTTCCGTTGTGTCACAGTACTCACTTTTGTAACTAAAATATCAAAAAAATATCCTTGAAACGAAATACATGAATTAGATGTGTTCTTCAAAAACTGTTGTCAAAGAAGAATTTATAAACTGTTTCTGAAAAACATCTTCAGACATGTGGTTAGCACTGTTTACCTTCACGGTGAGTGTCTAACTTCTGTGACAGCTGCAATCAACCAAACTCTCAATCACGTATTCTCAGTCTTTATATTGTAATATTACTAGACGTATCTAAAAGTCTCTTAAAAAATCTGCTAACGTCTTTGATGTTCTTTTCAGGTAATTTGGAAACATACTTCAGATACTCAAAATGTAAGTTTGTTAAAATACAAAATTGAATACACTACATGTAAAGCTTTGTATTCTGTAGTACACGATCGGATATTATTAATCACACTGCAAACAAAAGGGGCAAACACCATTTTTAAATTAGGGGCAAATTCTAAGTTCTTTTCGTTTGAAAATTTGGTCACCCCCCTAAATATAAGACTGTTTTTCTTATTGATGTTGTGATTATTTCATTTACAAGAAGTTACATAACGTATGACTGTATGACATTTTGAAACACAAATTTTGAATATTATGACCTCAGGTTTAAGAGTGAGGTTCTTGACACCTCAATGTCTGTGGAAATATCAGCACCATATCCTTTCTTAAGCCATGACACTGATGGTGCTTCAATGTGGTAAAGGCCAGTTGATATTAAAAAAATGCCCACACGAATACATATCTGTGTTCACACACATAAAATATATATGAGATCTCAGCAATGATGAAAGTGATTACTCTCACTTTTCTTCCCATTTTAATTTATTTCGTATGTTGTTATAAACCAACTAACGATGAAAGTCATGGACCTACAAATAATTTCATTCATAAATAGATTGACAATTTTTGTAAAAATTTGATGGTCTTGTGATAAAGAAGAAAGTTTAATTGCAGTGAGCTTGAAACTTTTAAAAAATTCTCGCTCAAATTTAACATTTTATTTATTTCCTATATAAAGTTTGAAATATTCTTATATTTATTTCACCCACTAAGAAAATAACTTTGCAAAATATTCAAAAACAGTTTTTGAAAAACTGGTGAATATTATTTGATGACATTACCTCAAGTGTGCATATAACAATGTATCCTGGTTTTATTTCTTCAAAATTGAAATAACAGATGGAAGTACCATAGAAGAATGGAATTTCTCAATTTATACACCAAACGTCAGATATACGTATATCCACATTTTACTCACAACCAACAACCGTTTTATCATCTGAAATAAAATAACCTGTCACAATAATTGCGTAAGGTTTGCCCGAAAGCTAGGGAAAGTATCATACATGTAGCTTTTGTTAATATAAGGCCTGAAGACTTTATTTAAAGAGAAAACTTCATATTTAAGACGGTTTTTTTAGTAATTTGGGTAAGCAACTTTAAATGTTGAATAAGGATAATAAAAATATTTTAATATCAGAGATTTATATTAATTCAGTTTGTTTTTCATTCCATAATTTAAAGGTTTACTTTCCTCGGTATCGTCCTGAGAATTTACCTTGTGTATAAGGAAAAAATTCTTTTCGCCATAGACTAGCTTAGCAATATTCTACAGAATTTAGCAATTTTGCCAACAAAAATAATTAATAACTCTTTTGTTTCCTATTCTCTTTATTAAACAATAAATCATTTGCAAAAATAATATTAATTATAGATAGACATAGTTCATGGGGAGGTAAATTATGAACTTTGTTTTTATTGAAAAATGAAACTTTTCAAGACTCGTTAATTATAATCAAAATTCATTTTTCCTTAAAACAACCCACATCTGTATTTTCTCTGTCATATTCTAGATTGTCTGGATAAGTTAAATAAAACTTTAAAAAGCGCAGATAAAGAAGAATATTGTAGACAGGATCACATAAATTAGCAAGTTGAAAAAATTCATTTGAAATGTCAAAACCATTTGTTCCTCTGTTTCAGAAAATACAGTTTCCTAGTATTGGAATTATTCTAGCCTCACTCAGTTGTTTCACCCACTGTGACCAATGTGTAATAGTTAAACTTCTTCCAGACATCTCCAAACAAACATTATTGATTTATTGTGAAATACACATTGGGATTTTTTGTACACCAGTTATTATTCATGGCGGGCATTATTATTTTCCGAGAAAGTTGGACCAATGTTTAAACATTTTTATCACAGGAATTACAGGAACTCTATCTATCTTACTTCTGTACAAATCGTTGGACTTTTTACCAGTAATCGATGCAACAGTGCTAACGAAAACAGATTTGATTTTTACTTCAATTCTAGGTTTTTAATGCTGCGTGAAAAAGTACATTTCATTGGTGTCATTGCCATAACGTTATCCTTTGCCGGGATCATCCTGATTACTCGTCATTCATTTGTGTTTGAAGGATGGGACAGCAACGTAAATGCGCAATCTCGTACTCGTGGATCCTTCTTAGCGGTTGGTTGTGGAATTTGTGTTTCTCTGAGTTATGTAATGGTGCGTCGAATGACATGTTTTCACAATGCTGTAATCATTTTCTATTGCTCTTTAATACAGACTTTAATATTTTACAGTTACCAGTTTATAGTTTACGAAACTATATTTCTAGAATGTGGAACTGTACCTTGGATTATATCAGCAATTGCAATACTTAGTTTTTGTTTTCAGAATTTTTATATTAGCGCATTAAGTGTCGAAAAGGCAAATTGCGTTGTCTTAGTGTATTCTCTGGAAATTGTTTTTTATTTTATTTTTCAAGTTACGATAACTAGGGAAGATATAACTCTTTGGAGTGTGATAGGTGCATTGTTTATTACGTTTGCGATAATAATAAAAGCATGTCTTCAATGGTATTTTGAAATTCCTGAACATTTTTTCAAAGCTTTAAACAAAATATGTTTAGGGTGTCTTAGAAGTAGAAAAGTAGCTTCAACTCAGCCTCCTCTCTAAAAATGATAAAATTAATAACAGCATTGATCACCTGTTTTTCAAAATAACATTTACTTTTGATTAGTTTTTTCTTTATTTGATTAAGTAAGTCGTGCACTCGTAATCCGAGGGTCGCGCTAAACATGCTCGCCCTCCCTGCCGTGGGGATGTATAATGTGACGGTCAATCACACTATTTGTTGGTAAAAGAGTAGCCCAAGAGTTGGCGGTGGGTGGTGATGACTAGCTGCCTTCCCTCTAGTCTTACACTGCAAAATTAGGGACGGCTAGCACAGATAGCCCTCGAGTAGCTTTAAGCAAATTTCCAAAACAAACAAACAAACAATTAAGTAAGATTTGTAAAAAATGAAGAGTAGAAACCATAGTTTAGTAAATTAATTTGCAAGTAATAATAAACATAATTTTCATGTCATTTTGGTGTCTTATTCCACCATTATATCATCACAATTTTCGAGATTTATCATAAAAATCCAATAATTATTTGAAGTAAATAAACATTCAATATTACAGAGGATTCAGATGTTTCATTATTGGAGTATTTGAACACAATTTCAATATATGTTTTATATTCTAATTTAATATCTTCTCAACCTTTAAACAACATTGTTTTCGAATGTATATTGTTTTTTAATGCTTTTAAATGGATGACTAATATTATTTAAAAAACAGCATTATAAGATAATAATGAGGCTCATCAAACGACACTAGCTGAGTAAATAATGAGTGATTTTCCTCAAAGTATATTTACTTATACAGGAAAGCAATTTAAAAATAGTGGATACACAATAATTCATCTATTTTTACTCACTCCTAAAACTAAATACCAATTTTTAGCGTTGTAAACCCTCAGATTTACCGTTGAGTTATCGAAGAACATTTGTTTATAACTTTTCACTTTGATATATAATCTGATTTTTTCAAAAAAATTTTTTTTCAAGATCTATATTGCTTTATCAAAGATATTGTATGTTCATATGTGTGTCTAAACTACTTTGGTCAACTCGTTAGATTCCTTAGATATTTATCATAAACTGAGAAACTTTATGATTTCACCAAACGTACAGTGAATGTTGTGACAATAAAAAATGTAAATTAATCAGAATCATAAAACATACAGAACATATCACGTGCAACATTTTCAAAAAAAGAGATTTGGAAATATAGACATTAGCAACGACAAAAATTCTTGAGTAAAATCGTGTGTGTTAATAGCATTAGCTTATCATTCGATATATTTTTTGGATATCCAACAGATCTGATTTAAAACTTAAGCTTAGTACAGAATAATCTGAGAGTAAATATATATCAAACTGATCGACTGATACTTTATGAATAGAATGAACACTTGATTGAAATTAATGCAGAATAATAGCAGTTGTTACATTGTTTAACATTCTTTTCTGCATATGTATTTCCATTTAAATATCCTCTTTATAGGAAAGTAAGAGTTTTTGTGTTTGGATTAAACTTGTTCCTTCTTACAAAACAGTAAATACCACTTTTGCCCTGAAGAAGTTCACTTTGTCACTGATCTGGTGATCGTCATATACCGAACAAAAGGAATAGCTTCTGCGTACAATAATGTACTGAACAACATATCTGGCAATGATGTATTTCTTCCCACTGTACTAAATTATCCCAAATTATCAATGAACAAACTAAATATTATTTGCTAGGGAACAACAGAGATACAAAATTAACAATAATAAAACTATTTTAACATTTTTGAAGCACCTCTTTATGTCTCAACAGACTAAATAAAGAATTTTAAAATTTATATACGAATAGATGATTTTAAAAAGTAATTAAGTAAGTGAAAGCTACTTTATTAAGAAGTGAGAGAGAAGCCCTTGAACATGTATTAAATTTCTACGTAATTTAAAAAGAAACCTTTAACGATGAACATATCACAAATATGTTTTTAGCGTATGAAATGTATAAACTTACAATTTGATTAATAACAAAAGTAGACACTTTAAACAAAAATTACAAATGAAATTCCAAGAGTTTACACATAATTATCACATAAAAATAAAACCCGTTAGCAATGAATTGACTACATAATTAAAATATTAATATTTATAATCCTTTAGGTTTGAAAAAGATATAATATAAAACATACAAAAATATTACACTATGATTTTAAAGTGAGTGTAGAGGAATATAAAAAGGTGCAAAGTAAAACCTTTGCAAAAAAATTTGAATCGCCTTGTTTTTGATAAACGAATAAGAAAAGCAATTATTTGATGTCTGTAATAAAACAAATCATTTATTTTAAAAATAAAACAATATGAAAATGTTCCAAACTGAAAATCGTATTTATGCCAGTGAAAAAAAACAAGAAATTCCTTTTTTACTTGGTCACTGTAATTCTTTTAGTCGTAAGTTTTCAATCGTACTGTGAGCCACCGAAAGACGACAGTTACGTACACAACGATAATCTGTAGCTGCTGTTATATTTCATGAACCTGCATCTGTCGAGAGTGATGTTTATATACTTATTTTTTACATCTAAGTTGGTTGAAATATGGTGTAAGATGAATAAATGTTTCAGGTTTGTATTATTTCTTAGAATTTCAACATTTTCCAAAATAAATGATTCATTTTTTTCAGTAAATGAAACAAAATGAAACTAAAGAAATATATGAAAAATTAATATGATCTTCATACACAGTCAACAAAGAAGATTACCTTAATAGTTTTTCAAGAACACCGACAGAAAGAAAGCAAAGCACGTTTAGACTCTTTGTTTTATTTGGAATTTAGTGCAAAGCTACACGAAGGATATTTTGCGGTTGTCGTCCCCAATTTAGCTGAAAACGCAAGTATGTTTAATGCTCGAACACGCAACCCTCAGATTACGTTTGTTTGTTTTGGAATTTCGCACAAAGCTACTCGAGGGCTATCTGTGCTAGCCGTCCCTAACGTAGCAGTGTAAGACTACAGGAAAGGCAGCTAATCATCACCACCCACCGAAAACTCTTGGGCTACTTTTTTACCAATGAATAGTGGGATTGAGTGTAACTTTATAACGCTTTCACGGCTGGAGGGCGAGCGTGTTTAGCTCAACTCGAATGCGAACACGCGACCCTCAGATTACGAGCGTAAGCTTTAACGCGCTCGGCCATGCCGAGTCGATCACTTTAAACCACTTGGACATGTCCCATCGCCCTTATACTAAAGAGGAGCAAATATTTCCGACTGCACCTGGTTTCTTAAACACGACTTTTAATTTCCACCAAGTTTAGAAAGATTTCTAGTAAAGTTTGTTTGATTCTAAGTGTTACATCTCTAATGTACATCTTTGTTCATCATCTATTTCAGTCATTATATAAGAATTCTGTGTTCAGATTTAATCAAGAAAATTATTCCTTTTGGTTGGCGAATATACAGAAAAAGATACTTGTTATTTTTAATATTTATCTTCTACGTGGTGGACCCCAAAGTTACAAAGTGGTAAAACTGATTTAAAACTTTCTGTTCTTTTGAGGTTCTCTGTTTTACAAATTGTTGGTTGTGTTTTTAAAGACTGTTTGGTAGCAGTTGTACTAAAAAATGTATGTAAAATCTGATGGTATGTGTATCATTTATATCCTGTATGTTAAATACTTATTTCATTATACAGAACCACGTCAACCATTTTCATGTTACTTTTCTTTCTTCCAATTATTTTTATGATATAAATTTTTAAAGATGGAGATTCATATTACCATCTTTGTTAATTCGTTGAGATGCAGATTGAATATTGAATATTTTTTTGCAAAACATTTTTGACATTTTTATGACAAACTTTACCAACTAAATTGTCTTCCGAACGAATTTTAATATCAGTCGATACACTTCGGATTTATTTCTTTATCTCAAATTATAGATTTGTTTGTATATGGTAAATTGGAGTTGAGTTCAACATTTTTAATAACATTGATCATTTTTTGCCTTTTACATGAAACCTTGTAAAGAACCGACAATCATCGTATAAAATTACTCATTTCTGTAATATACTTAAGTGAACTACAACAGTTTTTATTAAGGTCAATAGTATTGAAAATAATACTTTACTTTTCAATGTTTTGTGGCTCATATACATCGAAGTGTCTTCTAACAATTAAACTTAAAGTCATAGAAAATGTGATTAAAAGTCAATAATTCTGGAGATAAGTCACGTGTACTTAATTGTGCTTGAAACTTTGCTTACAGTTTAGCATCATTTTTAAAACTATATTTCGTTTCAAAACGAAGATTTTCCCTTTTTTCCCAGTTTTAGATTGGATCCTGTCCAAATATAAAGTTCATTTTCGGCATATTTCAGTTAAAATTACCAATTTACTAGTACATTATCCACTTCTGCGTCCATTTGCATTTCAATTGTTAAACTTACATTGTTTAATAAAAATTATTTAATTATTGTTTCTTTAATATGCATTTTTCGTCGGATTAAATTTTACTCAACTTTGGTGCAACATGTATCGTTGCCAAGAAAGCTTTTTTTTAGTGGTTTATAATGTAATATTATATTAAATAAATAGTTAAATATCTGCATGTGGATTACGTGAGACAAGTGAACTCATCATTTTATCCACTTGATCATTAAGAAACTTAAACTTCTTATGAAGTAAACACTTCGCATTTGATGTCACAGTCACGTTTGAACGTACAAATTATCGGCTGGAGTGACAGTTGCAAATGGATGAAAGAGCTTTAGAATATTTTCCAGCGATCTCACACAATAATAAATATTGTAGTTTACATACAAAAACATAGAGCAAAGAATAGGTTGTATGCTGCACACTACAAATTTATTTGTTTTGGTTTTAATTTTGCGTAAAGCTACTCAAAATCTCTCTAAGCAAGCCGTCCCTCATTGAAATGTGTAAAATTAAGCATTTTCCGACTAAAGGGAAGGCAGCTAGTCATCACCACCCATAACCAACTCTTGTGCTATTATTTTCCCAACGAATAGTGAGATTAACCATCACATGGCCATGACTGTCCATGATGGGCTCTTCAAGTTCGTACGAATTATAAGAATGTTTGTTTTAATGACTAGTATCAACAACAAAAGCACAACATTTACACTTTGTAATAGATTATCAATTACGGTAGTAAAGTGTGTCTTTTGGTAATAACCGGACCTTTGGTGAGAACAAACAAATTTTAATATTATATAGGTGATGTCATCAGTAGCTAATATATATTATATATTGTACGTTTAACGTACAACCCAATATTATTGTTAGAAGCAGTTTGTGATGATGTGTTTTTGTGAATTTAATATTGAAGTTCTGTTAACATTAATGTAAAATACTACAAGCTAAAATTAGTTCTATTTAATTTTTGCAATTGAGTCAAAGCTGTATCAGAATTATATGCAAATATCAAAAAATTTATGTACTGATGGTAAGTTTGTGGTGAATAGATGTTATTTCTCTTATCGTTAGTTTGTCTAACCATTTAAACTGAAAATATATTCTAAACACTGCTGACATGGATACAAAAACTAAAATTAAAATAAAGTACAGAACAACGTTTCGACTTTCTTAGGTTATCTACAGATGTAAAGTTGTAGGGATTGTTGTAGTTAGATATTAGGTTATTATTTAAAAAAGGCATAAAGGTGTTCATTTATACAGGTTTCATTTTAGCTTAAATTTTTGGGTAGGTTGCCTTCTTTATGTTTTAAATGGTTGTGATGTACTTATTTAATTTACAGCATTTAAAAAGTGTCTTTTTGTGCTCTTTCAATTAGGAATCCATTTTTTCTGCTTGTTTCTCTCTGTTTAGAAGTCGCGGGAAATGTTTTACTGTGATTTATTTGTAATGTGATATTTATATAGTGTATAAATGGTAAGCAACAATATAATGTTTTACAGTTAGTTGTTTCATTGAATTTATTATTATTTGTTTGTTGTTGATTGTGTTGTTGGTTTAGATGTGTGAAAATACTTTTTTACCATGAATTTAGATGAACGGAATAGATATGAAAAACAGTGAAGCTAACATAACACACATTTCATTCAATCATTCATTCACCACTCGATCCCATCAAGGAACATAGGGCCGCAATCACTTGCGGATTCTTCAAGAGGTTTTTAAGTGAGTAGGTTGTTAGCCCACTGCACCGAGCCGTCCCTAATTTAGTGGTGTAAGACTAGAGGGAAGGCAGCTAGTCATCACCACCCACCGCCAACTCTTGTGCTACTCTTTTACCAACGAAAAGTGTGATTGACCGTCAAAATATAAAGCCCTCACAGCTGGGAAGGCGAGCATGTTTGGCGCGACGCGGGCACGAACCCGCGACCCTAGAATTACGAATCGCACGCAGATCTTAGAAAACGATAGCGCTTTCTCTAAAAAAGTGTAGAAATATGATTTGTTGTTTATTACTTTGGATAATCTTCTACATATTTAAAAAACAGGAGATAATTTCCCAACACACTTTCAACAAAATAAGTTATATTTTTTTCTAAGTACGTATTTAACTAAAACGAACACCAATATTAAAATAAATAAATATGAGTAAAGTTTTTGAAATAAACAAAGATTATCATACTTACATTGAATATAATATTTAATCTGTGTTTGGAAGAACACGGCTTATTCCTTAGACATAGAAAAGTCACTTACATTTAGTGAATATCTGTGGTTTGCTCCACAAAATAAACACATTTTTTAAATTTACCCGCAAAATGAACAAGAACATTTAGCTATATTCACATGGGAGATAACTTTCCTTGTTTCAACTTCGACAATCTGGTATTTCTCAGCTGACGATGTACCTTGCTCATGTTTTCAACAGCAAACTTTGACAAACGAACAAGGACAGCATGAATATAAACCACAACACTTCCTCATTGCACACCTTTCATCGTCTATGACATTAGCCGAGACATAAAACAAGACTCAAAGAAATAATTTCATGAAGTTAGTTTCCAGGCTGTTCTTATTAATCATTTGAATACTTTCGTATTAAAATGCAAGTGACGAGTAATTGGATAACATTCAATAGATCCTAATGTTTATGTTTTCAGAAACTGGAACTGCGAAATAATTTATATTAGTGATTAGAATATTGAGCTCTGGTACATTGAGGTTCTTTGCACCAACCGTCCCTAATATAGTAGTGAAAACTAGAGGAAAGGCAGCAAGTCACAACCCACCGTCGATCTTTGGACTACTCTTTTCACAGCGAGTAATAGAACTGACCATCACATTATTACGCCATTACATGACTTCTGTTGAGCCTTTTGAGTTGTACATTCAGGTTTATTGATTGACAATGCCATTTAAGGTGATACTAATACAGAATATTAGAAAAACAATAGTGCAATGTAATCTATAATTAATTAAAAATTATAAATTTTCAGACAATACTTTAATCAACGTTTTATAGCTTACAGAGGAAGCAATTCACTTTCAATTTTAAACTTTACGCTTACACAGTGTAAAAAATGTACTAGTTAGTAAGCATGAAGCTTCGAAAGGACTCTCTTGCCTTCAACTGCTAATGTATTTTGAGTTGAATTTCTCCCCACGAACTTGGACTCACCGAAAACAAAATTAAAAAGACAATGTGTGTTTTGATATAGCAAAGCAATATCGAACTATCTGCTCTTTCCACCAACGGAAAGAATGTGACGAATAACGATAATCTTTTATTAAAATACGTAAACAGAGAAACAGTGGCTTATTCTCGAGTTTCCCAAAGTGAGATAATCCATATTCTTGTCTTTTTTATTTTTTTAATTCAATAAAAAGGAGGAGGTGGTCAGAATTCACAAATGTCGGAAATCATGGTGGTATTTAAAAAATAAATATTGAGTAACCTATCGTAATTTGGTTTGGTTTAATCAAATGTTTGTCACTTACAAGGTGTCTTAATTGTCTGCTCTTTCAACTTTACTCAGAGTAAATTTAGCTCGCAACCCCCAAGACAGCATGGGCATGGAAGGAATTTAGCCTAAACCTTCCTCTACGACTCCACACTTGGACGAAAAGTAACCAAATGCATACGGAACATTAACCAGGCTTCCGTCCATTGATCTGCTACTGGACGTACAGTTCGGCGTTGGTTTGAAAGGTTTTGACAGATGAAAGTCTTTAAAACCACGAAGATCATGGATGGAAGTCATCCTTAGATTAAAATATATTAAGAAAAGCAATTGAGATAAACCTCCACACAACAGTACCTGAACTTGTTGAAAATCCAGGCACAAGCAAAAAAACACCACCAACCATCTGAGTACGATTGAAAAGACAAAAAGTCATGTTGGATAAATGGGTTCCTCACCAACTGACTGAAAATGAATGAAATCGGCTTTAAGAGACTTGCTATTGCGAATCCAGAATTATCCATTTCTTGAACATTCAATGAAAAGTGGATTCTGCACGACAATCGGAAACGACTTGAGAAATGGATAGATCGCACAAAAGCATCAATACATTTTCCAAAGCCCAAGTTTTACCAATTAAAGTTCACAGTGACTATATGGCAGACTGCGGCCGGTATCATTCAAATCAACTTTTTAGTCCAGGGGAATAAGCACAATGCACAAATACTGTCAATAAATGGCCAAAATGCTTCGAAAGTTGCGCGAAAAACAACCAACTCTGGTCAGTTAAAGGGACCGTATTCTTCTTTATGACAATGATCATCTCAACGTTTTTAAAACTAGGCACGTCTGGAAGACGCTTTTTGGGATTTATTGACCATAAAATCTTTGATTTCTACATCAGAACCGCCCCCCAGTGGCTCAGAGATATGTCTGCGGACTTACACGCTAAAATCCGGGTTTCGATACCCGTGGTGGGCAGAGCACAGATGGCCCATTGTGTAGCTTTGAGCTTAATTCAAAAAACAACGACAACTACATCAGAACCATAAACAGCATCGTTGCTCGTTGGCAAAATTGTGTTGAAGCATGTTGAAGCAAGTAGTGTTTACTATGCTTAAAGTTATGAACTATCTGGATACACTGTCATTTACATAAAACTTGTTCTTATCGAGTCTACATTGCCTTATTACTGCTGAGTGACCACAATAAATATACTCTACAAGACGAGACGGAAAAACAACTGATCAAAATTTATTTGGATTTCGATATATTTATTAAAACTGTTTTCTTTCTCGTCTTGTAGGACATTATTTACTTAATCAATGATGTCGTGGACTAGGTGTATAAAGTAATATTTAACTATAGTTAAAAAATACAGCAAATTTAACTTCACGCTTTTAACCCACAATATGCATGAGGTGTCATGATGAATGAAAATATCCAATACCGTATCTGTTGTGTGAAATCTTTTTTAAAGTATGCCTGTATATCTTTCATGATGTTAAAGTTATACTGTTAAAAACTTTTGACAAAATTAATACTTTCAGAGGAAAACATTTTCTGAGACTTTGATATTTTGGTGGTTCTTAATCTTTATCTGATAGGTTTAATAATGTAAGTAAAAGAATGATGATGAGGAGTATTTATTGTGTATGGAGGTTTTTATGATATGATTTCAAACATGTAAGGTACTGTTTGGGTGTTTTGTACCTCTATAGTATCTCTCTATGTATTGTGATATATCGTCTTGCTTTGCAACGTTTTCTGAAAACGTATATTCCAAAATTACTGAGAAAAAGACAATTTTTGTATGAGTAATCTTTTAAGTATTAGAAATAAAGTATATGTCAATATTCAAATTATTATTATTAGACGAGATCGTTTGTTTCTTTTTGAAATTTGCACAAAGCTACTCGAGGGCTATCTGTGCTAACCGTCCCTAATTTAGCAGAGTAAGACTAGAGGGAAGGCAGCTAGTCATCACCACCCATCGCCAACTCTTGGGCTATTCTTTTACCAACGAAAAGTGGGATTGACCGTCACATTATAACGCCCCCACGGCTGAGAGAGCGAGCATGTTTAGCGCGACTCGGATGCGTATTAAAAAAGAAATCATTGTATACAACGTAAATATTCTAAGATTTTCATGAAAAAATATTGAAAAATCTCTTCATTCTTAGAATGCGAGCAGATCTAGGATGATATACGTTTTAACTTATCTTTAACTTGAAAAAGGACAATATTTTTATTGTTGTATAATTGTGGAATCAAAATATATGGTTGAAGAATAATTTTATCTTGTTCTAGATAATGTATGATCTTACGAAGATTAAGTCCCACACTCTGTTTTAGACACTGTCTTAATATTACTCTTGTAATGTTATTATGTGTGTTTAAAACACAGTGAACACTTTGTAGCTGATTCTCTGACAAAGATGAACCCGTAAGAAATCCACAGCTATTATGTCAGATGTCAGATGTAACAAACAATTTATTAAATATTCTTATAAGTTATCCCCATTTCACTATAAACTGAAGCAAAAATAGTTTGTTTATATATATTTATATATCTTCAGTCTCATGTAGAAATCTATTAAATATATTCTTTGATAAACTTTATTTCCAGTTATTCCTATTTCTTATATCACACCTGCAATAATTATTTTGAACTTAATAAATTAGAAAACACATAAAAATGTCATAATAATAACAAAATGTTACATTTTGAGGAAATTGACTGTTATCAGTTGTTTTATGATGTATAACACTAAATCATTCTTGTTTTTCTAAAACATAAAAAATGCAACAATTCGCGTCACACATGTTTTAGTCTCGATTAGAGTACAAATTACTTCAGAAAGATTTTATTACATAGAAATATAATTTTTAACAAACTTAATAAAATTAAAAATGACATTGTCGAGAAATATTATGATATACCAGAATGTTTCCAAAATCCATAAATAACAATGAGAATTTTGTTTTTATAAACTTGTAAATAAAAATGCGTAATAGGAAGTTTAAGATATTTCTAATCCGAGTTCATAAAACGCATCTCGATCTTTTATTTTTATTATAGTTTTGGTAACTTTTTGTAATATGCATTGTGACTTTTAAATCTTACTTGCTCTGGAGCTTTGTTAAAGTTTATTTGCAACCAGGACTTAAGTAGAAATATAGTAATTTGCAATAGTGACTTCACAATTGGAGAATGTGGTTTGTTTTGAATCCCGCGCAAAAACAGAAGATCCTAATTTAGCAGTATAAGACTACAGGGAAGGCAGCTGGTCATCACAACGCACCGCCAACTGCTCTTTCACCAGAGAACAGTAGAATTTACCGTCACATTAAAACGCTCCCACGTCTGAAAGAGCGAGCATGTTTGCTGTAACGGTGATAAATTATCGATAGTAGAATGTCCTTAGTAAAGTATGTTTTTAATCTAGTAACGCTTTTCAAAATCCTTTAATTAAACATAACAGTATTTGTTCATTGTTTCAGACTGGATTATAATGTTATAACTCTCTCTTCATTTGTACAATTGATTTTCGGATTATTTAAAATCAAAGGGCAACATATTTTGCGAATAAGTGAAAGCTACTATTATTTATCGTATGTATGTTTAGAATTAAGCACGAAGCTACACAGTGGGTTGTCTGTTTTTAACTTACCATGAGTGAAAAAACTTAGTCTATTAAGTGCAAATCTAAAACCATGCCTTTGTGCCACAAGATGGTGAACCTTTGGAGATTTGGTGAGAGAGTTTCTGCAGACACCCAAATATAATGAAGCATTTTATCAAAATTACGAATGCTTTTAAGAGAGAAGATTGAATCTGCTATGTATGCAATACACACTCTTTTTCTTAACAAGAATATGTTCATTAACCATTGTTACGTATTTTTTATGTTTTATGTTCTTCGTAGACTAAACGCAACAGAAAAACGCAGATAACAGCTTGTATATAAAATTTAAGTCTTGATCTGATTGTACAACTTTTGGAAACCCGAACATGGTAAAGAATTTGACAAGAGCCTTGACAATGTTTGGAGCAGTGATTTTTCTCAAAGGGATTGCTTAAGGGAAACGTTTAGAAGCACACATGATCGTCGAGAGGTGTTCATTTCCTGCTTTGCTTTTTGGCATTGGGCCAACACAGTCGATAATGACCCTTGAGAACGGTTCTTCAAAGGCAGGAATAGGGTGCAGTGGTGCTTTTGGAATCCCCTGATTTGGTTTTCCAGTCATTTGGCAAGAATGGCATGTCTTACAAAAGTCAACAACATCTTGGCGCATTTTTGGCCAATAGAAAT
Organism: Carcinoscorpius rotundicauda; assembly: GCA_011833715.1. Lineage (NCBI taxonomy): Eukaryota > Metazoa > Arthropoda > Merostomata > Xiphosura > Limulidae > Carcinoscorpius > Carcinoscorpius rotundicauda. Next base: position 142,872,043 of record CM022393.1, read on the forward strand.
ATCGTCGGATACGATCTAAGGTCCTTCTTACACCTAAGTATCCCGACAATACATGGTCATGAGCAAGACTAAGAATATCATTCCGATAGCATTTTGGAATGACGATTTGGTGAATAACATTCCACTCTTCATCAGCAGCAACGTCAGGAGGTCAGTATTTTCTCATTAGCACACCTGACTTCTGGTAGTAAAAAATAGGGACAGTTCCTATTTCATTTTCATCAACAGCGAGTTGTAGAAGAAAACGAGTTTCAGGATCATAGTCCTGTTCCTCAATAAGTTTGTTTCGATGAAGAGAGTCGAAAAATGTCTTAGAGTCATCAGTAGAACTTAAAGTTGAGTCAGAAATCTCATCGATGTGAGACATGAACGTATCAGATAAAGAGAAATCCAATTTGGATTCCTGAGAACGTGTCTGAGAACGAGTAACACCATTCTACAGGCGATTATTCAAATGAGGCAATGATTTTTAAGGTGCAAAGTACAAGTAGACTGAGATGCGACATTGGTGCTTTTAATAACGCGATGTCAGTAAGTTTATTTTACATATAAAAATAGAATCGACAGCAGAAATTATAAATTCTTAGAAAATATTACGTTAATTTTATTAAATACGAAAATATATTCATAAAAACGAAAAGAAAATGAATGATATAATTTGCGTCCTCTTTTGTAACAATATCAGTAGTAATTCAGCAAAATTAAACCAGTTACAGTTTGAGGATTGAACTTGCGATATTGATTGATAAATCAGTGATGTCGAGAAACCCACTTGTTGAGAACTTTTATATGCAAAAACGGCTGTTCTGGGCCCAGAAAACACTTCAAATAGAAGAGCGAACAACGTTTCGACCTTCTTCGGTCATCGTCAGGTTCACAAAGAAAGGGTTACTGGTCGGAAGCTGACCACATGTTCGGGAGGGGTTGTATAATTGAGTGTTGCAATGTAGAGGGCGCGGTTTGAATATATAATTTTGTCTATAATATTAATATAGGTATAATGGTGTTCCTTTATATTGGTTTATTTTGGGTTTGAGTTGTTGTATAAGTAAGGCTTCTTTAATTTTTCGTTTGTTTATGTTTGTTTCTTTATTTAGTATTTTAGTGTTTTCTATGGTTATGTTGTGTCCATTTGACTTGCAGTGTTCGAAAACGTGTGAAGGTGACTTTTTATGTTCTTTGAATCTGGTTTCCATTTTTCTACTTGTTTCTCCTATATAGAAGTCGTGGCAGTTATCACATTGTATTTTATAAATAATGTTGGTGTGGTGTTTGTCAGTGTAGTTCTTACATAGTATAGACCTTAGTTTTGTGCCTGGTTTTTGAATAAATTTAGTGTTAACTGGAATGTTATATTTTGTTACTAGTTTTTGCCAAATGTTGGTTATTTGTTTGCTGATGTCAGGAATATATGGTATACAGCAGTATATGGTTTCGTGATTTTTTGATTCGTGAGATATATTTACTTTTGTTGGTTGATTTTGCTTTCTGTCTAGGTGTGTGCGTATAATGTTTTCTACGGTTTGTGGAGGAAACTTATTAATGTTGATGAAGTGTTGTTTATTTTATCAAATTCATCGTTAATTTTATCTGGTGAGCATAGTTTTATGGCTGTGTTTATCTGGTTTCTTAGTATGTTGAGTTTTTGTTTTGTTTCATGTGCTGAGTCCCAAGGAATGTATAGTCCAGTATGGGTGATTTTTCGGTGGATTTCTGTTTTGAATTGTGTGTCGGTTCTTATAATTTTGAGGTTAAGAAATGATATTTGATTGCTTTCTTCCTGTTCACATGTGAAGTTAATGTTGGGATGTATAGAGTTAATGTGAGTGAAAAAGTTAAGTATGTGTTCTGTAGATTCGAATCCCGCAATCGTGTCATCTACATATCTGTACCAGTATAGTGGTGGATGTAATGGTGTATTAATTGCTTGTGTTTCAATTTGTGTCATAAAAATATTGGCTAGAACTGGCGATACTGGGTTGCCCATGCTTAGGCCATTTGTTTGTATATAGTTTTGGTTGTTGAACATGAAGTTTGTCTTTATTGTGGTGAATTCTATGAGGGTTGCTAACTGGTTACTGGGAATATCTATGATCGGGTTAGGGTCTCGAATATAGAGTTCTAAGGCTATCTTGCAGGCTTCTCCCGAACATGTGGTCAGCTTCCGACCAGTAACCCTTTCTTTGTGAACCTGACGATGACCGAAGAAGGTCGAAACGTTGTTCGCTCTTCTATTTGAAGTGTTTTCTGGGCCCAGAACAGCCGTTTTTGCATATAAAAAAATGATTGATAAATCGTAATAACTTAAATTGAGGCCAGCCAAGCTGCCATAATTTTCTCAAAAAAAGCCATGAGATACACCACACAACCATTTTGATGAAGATGACAACCTTACAACTACTCCACCATTTTCAGCGCGTGAACTTGCTTTATGAGATACGGTTAACATGATCTTCTGTCTAACAACGTGAAAAAATTAATATTTTAATGTAGACTGGGGTATGTCTGAAAGTAAGAGCTCAGGGGATAATGTATTCAACAGAGTGTAAAATCTCATCAACTAAAAGAGGTTTACTTGATGAAAAACAAAATAAACATGATTGATCAAATATTTCTTATTTCAGATTGATGTTTTTCTTTGCCATTAAATAATATCGTTTCCAAATTTACAATGTACTTTTCTCATTAATTTTCTCAGTGGAATGACTAGTAATATTCAAAATCAGTTTTAATGGTATAAAAATTTTTTATCAAAGATTCTTGACGAGCAAGTGATCATTCCTTGTAGTTAAATATATTTAAATATATAGTACAGCTCCTAAAAACCGTAGCTATTTTTGAGAACGTTTGTTGAGCGTAAAGCTACACACGGCCCACCCCCAGTCCAATAACACAATGACTAGCACTGTATATCATCAAATGATTCGAAATTTATCTTGATAGGTATTGTAAGTATTCTTGGTAGATATTTATCAAATTTATTTTATTTTCAAACACAACACACATTTTTTGACACAAATATATTTTATTTACTGACAAAAAGAGAATCTATGATAACGATTATTATAAATAATATTTTATATTCGAAAGTTTCACTAACTTACAAAAAATATTAAGTCTAATACTTGAAACTAAATATTTTATCGACGTTTAACAATAAGCGAATTTATTTTGAATTGATATTGTAATCTATAAACGTTCTCATTCAAGTGTCTGTAAATTTCCGATTAATAAGCGTTAATAACAGTTATAGCAACAATACTTCATTCTTCCTCTCGGCAAGTCGATTTAAAAGTTATAAGACGAAGTTTTCAAAAGTTTAGTTGGCAACAATACTTGAAAAATTTTCAAAAAAAGTGTTACTGGTTCTTACGCTCGAGAATCTTCAACAAATTTAGATGCTAGTTTGGATTTTGTAATACACATTTAGCAATATAAGTCATATGCGTTTCTAAGCATATACATTTCACTGAAACAAAGATTGATATTAAAATTAGTACATAAAAGTAATTCCGATACAACACACAAATATTTTCACATATAGATTCACAGTAAACCAGTTTGTTGTTTTCGTTTAGAAATAACACGGCTTCATCACTACATACAAAAGAGTCTTGTGTGGTACGCTTCACAGTGTATACAGAAATGTTGTTTCTTACCACACAGTGACTAAGAAATATCAGTTGTATTCACGTGGGTGTCCAATTTGCTAGTTTAAACTTCAACATTTCTGCCTTTCTCATTTGAAGAAGTACCCTGCTTAGGTTTTGAACAGCAAGTTCGCACATACAAACAAGGACATCATCGGTATCAACCAGGATACTTTCTCATTGCAGCCCTTACACTCAAATCCACAAGAATTCTGGTAAAATTAAATTACAAACAAATGCAAGTGAAATAAAATATAAACTTTCAAAGCATGTTAATATAAAAATAAGTATCAGATATGAAGACATACCTTGCAGCTGTCATATGGGTAATATTCCTGAATTGGTCAGCTCAAGAAAAAATACAGTTTTTGAAATTTCATCACACAAAGCGTTCTATGAAAGAGAACCGAGACCGCTTTTAGATATCTTGTTTTAACTTGTTCGTGCGTTATTGCGTATACTTAGATTCTAATAAACTAATTTATTATAGCTACTTTTCTGAAACTTGGATGACCGGTTGTATTCACTGTTCATTTTTTCTGTTCACTCCAGATAAAGTGATCTGTTTTTACCAAAATTATTTTCTTAACTCACTGTCATCTCTACTTTACTCCACATATACAAAATTGCTTCTGAACATTTTAATCACTAACCATACATTTCAGTAAAAAAATGAATGGAATTGCTGTAAACGTTCCGAATACGATAGTAACTGATTTTTCTTCCTTTCTTCAAAAGCCCTAAATTTCAGATGATTATGCATAAAATGTCTGGGTCTCTCATTATAAATTAAGATTAATGAATGACGTAAGATGCAATTTTAAATACTGATAACAATACAAGATCTTACAGAGACATTGTATGCGTTATCTACCAAAACATCTGCAGACAATCGACAAGTGTACTTCAACGACAAGTCTGTAACCACGGTAACACTTATCACCGATTCTATGGAAGAAGTTATCCATCACAATTTCTATTTTTATATCATAATACAATGGGCATACTTAACCAACCGTAATTTAAAGTTTATTTCGTTTGACGTTACTATAACTTTTTGAAGTATCCATACTCAAAAAAAATAATTTTATAATATTTATATTATATGTTGTCGATACTACAAATTTATTTTCTTTTTCTTGATCTTTCCATTTTTAGGAATTGCTTGCAATATTTCTTTCAAATATTGTTTCATAGCGACTGTATTTCTCACCTTATATAACAATGATGATGTGTCTAATGTTTGAATTATATCTGCTAAATACTCGTTTTGTGTTTTGGAACCAGTTCAAGACAGTTATTCTATTGTTACAGCACTATCTCTCGTTGACTTTAAATGAGTGAACAATAAGTTCAGCACACTTGTGGCACATGGTACGGGCTAAACAACTACAAAACTGTCTTTCTGTTGGTTCATTCATTTATAATTTTTTTGTGAGTCTAAACAAACGAACTTGGTATTTATTATATACCTGGGAGCGTTTTAATGTGACGATCAGTCTCACTATTTGTTGGTAAATTAGTGGCCCGAAAGTGTGGATGGGTAGTGATGAATAACTTCCTTTTCTCTTCTCTCACACTTCTAAGTTAGGAACGTCGAGCACATATTTATTTATTTCATCCACATTAACTGTGAATTTTCTTGGCATTCAAAAACAATTTAAGAAGAGTTATTTCTAACGTCTACTGTGCAATATTGATGTAGCCTTGCTTCATTTATTTCAAATTGAAGTGATATACGCTGCTACTATAGAAATGTGTAATTTCATGGTTTATGATCTTAACGTCAGATGTATATCTATTTTTCTCTCTCAAACGACAGTCGTTTTTACTTCTCGTTACACGAGATTTGCATGACAGCAAGTGAAAGCATCATTTCTACACGTTGTTTTTATTACTATTTGAAGGACTGCAGAATTTTTATAAAGAGGATGCATCATATTTCAGTTAAAACAAAGTACTGTAACATTAATTAAACTTTCTTTTGGCTTCACATTTATTCTACAAAATAAATTTAATATATGTTATACTTAACTGATATCTCGCTCTTTAATAAACTATAAGTTTTCTTTCCATGCGATTGACTTGAGAATTTGAAATACAATGCTGGTCAAAATCTTAAGGCAATGAACATAAAGAAAAAATATGCATTTTAGCGTCATTAGATTCTACCACTTAGTTACTACAGTTTCGAAAGATGAAAGTAAAAAAAGGAAAAATAAAAAAAAATATTTTAAGCATATAATAGGGAAAATGTGAACCCTATGAAATTTGTCTAAATACTAGCTGGTCAAAAGTTTAAGACCACACTGCAACGAAGCATTAATCAGTAATACCATTTTGGCATTTGTGTTCAAGCGCTAGCGTTGTCAACATCTCCATCTGACATCTATTGTCTTACATTGGTTAAAACATGACAAAGGCTTAAAAGTAAATAAAATTTGAACGTGGCGTAACAAAACTGCTTAAAAGAACCTGAGGAATACGAAATGAGAATATCAAGTGGTTGGACCAAGATAATTTCGCCAGCGTAATGTAGGAGGATTCAACGGGTTATCCAGCAAGACACCAGGTGATCGTCGAACCACATTAAGACCCTTACGAACGCAGAATGCCGCTCAAGAACAATAAGACGGCATCTAAAAAATTTAAAAATCGTAAACGTCTTCAAAGACCACGCCGCCGTCCACACCTCGAAACATATCGGTTAAACTTACGGAGAAGCACCAAAAATGGGATGCAGAAAAGTGGACGAAGGTTTTGCTCTCTGATGAGAAAAAAATAAAAATGGAGCTTCAGGTTACGCAATGGTGACACACAGCAGCTGACGATGTTGGCATGTTGAAGAGAGCATCCTTATTCAATGAAAGCGTTTGTCGAAATGACTGGATCTTTCAGCACGACAATGCAACAATCCAAAATGCCGGCAGGAGAAATTGTAAAAAAACATTTTATCCAAAACTAGCCGTGTTTACATAGATACTGTTGTCAGACACTTCTACACTGTTTAAAACATCTGCAAACAGATGTTAAAACTGTTTATTTTTACAACGAGTCTGTAACCATAAGAACACCCGTTACAGTTGTATTGGACGTAACTACCCATCACATTTTCTCAGCCTTTATATATTATTATTTTTCATGCAAAATAACCAACGTAACCAAGTAATTTTATTAATTTCGATTTTGGGTAGCGTTATTGTAATTTTACGAACTAACCATGTCGAAAAAGATATTATGTCATTCTCCGTTAATAATATAAATTCTGAGAGATTCTCGGTTAGAAATAAGATGAACTAGCTCGACTAAAATCTGGAATGAACGATGAGATTTTATTAAAACGAGAGAACCAAACAAGTTAAAATATGGACTACATTAACCTTCAAACTTCGACCATGTCATAAATCTCTGTTAAGATGTAGAATAAATACTGGAAATCTTAATAAATTCAGATATACAGAATATATTAATGATAAACCAAAATAAGCAAGTCAAACGGAGAGTGTCATGATGCAAGTAATGACGTCTTTCAGTGACATAATCTATAATATATACCCCAAAAAAGCTGTTGAAGCTAGTTCAGTGTAAGTTATCACATGAGATTTTATTTTTCAAACGTTCGTATATTTTCCAACTAATACATCTGTATTCATCATTTTCGTGCTGAGCAGATCGAGTGATATGAAAAAATTACCTTCTTTCAAAGACTGAAACAAAGCACTAAATACCTTCCGTCTACATTATAATTGTTACTTAGTGGACAATAAAATATGTATTTCTCGTTAATCATAGTGGTTTATATTAAACATACTATTCTGTTATTTAAATATGAATACTCTTGCAAAATGTTTTTATTCGAAAAATTATAATAATAAATATTAGAAGTTAAAATTAGTGAATATTATGAAATACGTTGAATTTACCAGTTAAAAAAATACTATACTTCCTCAAAGTAGAACTGCACCTTGGATGATATTAGTGATTGCAATGATTTGTTTCAGCACCCAGTATTTTTACGTTCACGCCCTTAGTGTCGGGCGTGTATACTCTAGAAATTGTTTTTTCTTTCATTTCTCTTGTCACGATAACTGGTGAAGATGTAACTTTGCTAAGTGTTTAAAGTTCTTTGTTCATTACCTTAGCTGTAACAATGAAAGCATGTCATCTGTGGTAATCTGAAAATCCTGAAGGTTTTCGCAAAGCTTCTTACAAAATATGCTTAGTGTTCATTAAAAGAACAGTTCTGGCTACGACTCAACTGCCTCTGAAGGAATGGTAAGATAAATAAGGGCTTTAAACGCTGCATAGTTAAAATGACAGCTAACGTTTAATACATTTCACAATATTTTATAAACAGAAACAATAGTTTTTAACTTATGTTTGCATACAGCATACATGAAAGAACGTAATATCATCTAACAACCCTGTTTAAAAATCAATATTATTTAAAATGTATATATCTTTCAAACTGCCAAAATATTTATCTATGGTCCCTTCCATATTTACTACTAATCCTAAAACAGTTTCACGGATCTATATGATTAATACCCTTTGTTATATTAAATACCTCAATGAAATTCAATAACACCCATCTTCTCTCCAGTGGAAACATGTTTAAAGACGTTAATCTCTCCTCATAGTAAATTATCACCGTTCCAGGTGTCATCCTAATGGGTCTTCCCTGATCCATTTGCGACAATTGAGTATCTTTCTTAAGACACAAGTCCCAAACTGTACACGGTACTCTCAACAAGGCCTTGTGGGTGATACATACAGAGAATCAAAATTATTTATACCTCGTTTTTATTATTTCCAAATATTTCATCCAAAGTCCTATTAGCCCTATTGCCTAGCTACAATACATTATACAGATGACTTTATTGATTTCTCGATCAGAACACCAATATCAGTATTTTTAAAAACATTTTCATGTCTGTCATTTTAAATTGAAAAAAATTTAACTTGGGAAAACTAAATGCATGAAATTTGGGTAAGTTTTAGGAAGAAAAGAGCTTTAAGGGACGATGAGAAATTCATGGTAACAGAAAAAAAGGAAACTTTGTCAAAAAGAAAAACTAACTGAAGTTAAATCTAAAAATGAAAACTCTGTAAAGAATCAGCAAACTATATCTGTTAGCACGGATCTCAACAAACGTTTAACATCATTTATATGGACAACTGGAACATGTTTAGTAATATATAGTATAGCATACTGTTTTTTCTCTCTTTGTATTGTCATGTTAGCAGCAGTAATAAGGAAGAGGTGCCAACAATAACCCAACTTCCTACACATTTAACCTTCTCAAAATTACACTTGTAGTTTGAAAGTTCATTTCACGTTCACAAAGTGGAGTAACAAAAGTACTATCATTATTATAAAAAAGCACATTATAATAAACATAAGAACAAAATGTCTTCATTTTCATGTGTAACCTTTATTAATTGTTACAGAAATAACCACAATGTAAAAAAGAACAGTATAATTTTTTTAGGTAAAAGTCAGATGAACTTCAGTTTCCCAATCACTGAATACACTCTAGTGTTGACACACATTGATTCATCTAGATTCAACTGAAATAATGCATAAAATTATTTAGTGTTTCATTCACGATTTTATCGATAATCCCTTTTATATTCCTGATCTCATCATATGTTGCAATATTTCGTCATCATATCTACTTATATAGTTATATTTTCCCATCCACTTTATAGTAACAAATCATTCTATAAGGTTGAGCATGCTAAATATAAAAATAAATTGATCTTTCCTTCTGATGGAGAGATGAAACCATAAGGAAATAAACATTCTGATATAATGGGAATGTTCAAAAGTCGCTTTGGTAAGACAAGCTCCCCATGATGAATAGCATTATATTTTTGGTATATATGTAAGAGTATTACTGTTCTAGCACAGATTGTGAAAATTGTAAAACACAATATAGGAGCTACAGACACAGTTCTCTTATAAATCTTAAAGAGATCCATTACACTGCATTGAATTTTATTGACTGTGTTTCTCTCACTAAAGACAAATACACGTGGAATCGTTGTATCCTGTCTTTTCTCTCACCTAAAAATATTCAAAATTACTGAATACAGTTGAATGTCAAAGACTAATAAGATAAAATTATTTGTCAATGGTGACTGCTGCTTGTAGAAGAAGAAATATTGTGAAAACAACAACAAGATAACAAAAATCAGCCTAAAATGCATATCAATAATGATGGATATGATAAAACAAGGACTGGTTTCCATGAAAACTCGTAGCATTCTCCAACACAAGACATTGTTTTCTTTAAAGTTTATTTAATTTTAACTTAAACCACAGATTGTCCATTCAGAATACACATGATTCATAGAGTTTGTCAATAATAACATGAACCCTGATATACAACATTACATTTAACCTAAATTGCAAGATGAAGCACGAAATAACTTAATTAATTTGTGAAAAATACGATTCTTGACTGACTCAGCATAAATAATACCATATAAATCTTAACTTTGAAGATGAATACAATCGAACTTAGTGCATTTAAAAATTAGAACTCGTTACATAGTAAGCAGAAACTGAGATTGATTGAATAGATAAAATACGTTGCACATAGGAATTCTAAACCTCAGCTGAAAGGGTTTTGTGTCCACTGCCATTTGAGCTGCCACATGATGTTTTACAGAAAAATACAAGCAGTACATTTTGTGATTGTAATTTGGGCTACTTAATAAACAAAGATGGCCACGTGACTAAACGGGCATTGTGAAATTTTCTTTGGTCCAATCTCATTACACTCTCATACAATTGTGTGGAGTGGCGAGGAAGTCGTGTTTATTTGTTTTCAGATGGAGATATAGAAGTTAATTAGGAATATTAATCCTATAAGAAAAACATTTGTTTTGTAATTGTCAACTCATCTATATATCGCTTGTAATTCTTTATTTTATAATGTCTCTCCAATGAAAAATTTGTAGAGACTGAAACCTCTCAGGTGTAAATACCAACATTAATTAGATGTAGCATCCAAAGGTAATCCAATAATTAGAAGTGTAAAATACACGAGAAATGGTGTGTGTTTTCTAATACCAAAGCCACATCTGGCTATCTGCTTAGCCCATCAAAGGAAATCGAACACTTGATTTTAGCGTTGTAAATCCGTAGAAATATATATTGTAATTTGAAATGGTAATAAAGATACTGTTGTTCTTCACTTGCGTTGAACTTTGTCGTAATGAGGCCTATATAACATAAATAGCTATTTAAATATAAATAAAAGAAAATAAAAAGTCGTTAAAACATTTAAGTCGTTGATCAGAATATCGAGAATGGATGTATGCAAGGTTAACTGTAATAACTGATATCGATTACATTGTTCTAAAATATTGTGAGCTTGTTGTGAAATGGGATAATTTTATTTTTATTTTTGATGTACATACAATATCTAATCCAGAAACAATTTAGACGGATAAGATGTAATATAGTGAAGTTTTAAGATATATTAATCAGTATTGTGTTTCAATAGATTTTAGATTATTATTTTCCTTAGATGTCTTGACACTTCTGTATTTATACCCATTTTTGAGTATTTCACGTAATATTTTATTTTTTGATAATTTTCAACTTACCAGTGACGAAATGTTTATGAAAAGTATAATAAATAAACTATTTTCACACTCACAAGGTAAGTTATTAACTTTATCAAAATCTGGATAAGTCATAAAACTTTTATATCCATACAGTAATGGACATTTCAGACTTCGTATTGAAATTTCAACAAGGAAAAATACTGTTTTTTAAAGATTAACAAATAATTTTAAAATTCTGCATCTCATTAAAAATTTTATGCATAATATTAATTCCCAAATATTGTGGTTTGAACTTAAGTTGTTTTTTTTTAAAACGTAATCAATCATTGATATTTAATCGATATTTTATAATATTTACAAGCATATGTTTTGCATGATTGCATCGATAATCAAAATTTATTTGCACATACACACATATTTTCATGAGTGTTGTTTTAAAATATTTCAAATACACAATCAAATAGTTTGAGAGAGGACTTTTCTCTTTTGTTATTGTTGCATGTCATATAAGGCGTGTTATAAGGGCTCTCTGGGGTTCATTTCAATCATCTCGTCACAGCGAGCAATTTCTTCTTGATCATATGAGATCATTTTAGAGTAGGTATTCGACTTTCGATGACTCTGAGAAAGTCTGAATTCTTAATTGGAGTTTGAAATTAGTTTTAAAAATAAGGATGTGATTAATAGTTTCTAATAAACTATCACACTAATATTTAATAATGCTATTGAGGCTAGTGAACAGTTCACGCGCGTCGATGACACACTGACGTAACATGTTAAGTTACTTGTGTTTCTAACTGAAAAATAGAAGGAAAATGTTTACAAAACAACTAAGCAAGTGAAAAATATTATTGTGGAGTTGGAGTATTAGCCACTGTACTGTGGTGTTAAGCATCCTTATGATTTTTACATATTCTACATTCTGTAATCAATATAGATTTTTTTGGATAGAATGTAATCTGATTCTCTATCGATTTAACGTAAAAAAGAAGTCCACAAAATAAATTCATTGGTTTCGATTTAGTTACTTTTGGTTTTCTTTATTGGGCGTTTGATATTTTTTTTCATGTGGATGTCGATGCACCTTCGTACACTGTAGATAAACAAACAGTGAAAGTAACATCCTTAAATGGTTGAGTAAATGTTAACCGTAGGATACAGCTTTCACTACTTTGTATGAGAACGAAAGGTTAATCGGATTGTGTATCAACCTGAACAGATCTAATGTTTTCTATAACTAGAGAGTTTTGGAGCAAAGTAGACTTAGGATTCTCTAGAAGTTGAATAGTAGCATCGAGTAAACGTTTTCTACACGCAAATTAAATAAAAATAAAGTCATTACAAATCACTAAGGTGAACGATACCTACTTCTTATTAACTTTCTTTATCTGATTAAATAAAATGTTGAAAAAGAAAGTATAATGACTTTAGTTCAATTGCTTACCTTACAAATAAATTGATAATTATATTTGTGTCATTTGAGAGTTTCTGTTTTACACTATATAATGATAAATATTTTAGATCATTTATAGACGCCAATAATTATTTTCAAAGAAATAAATGTTTATTATTACATAGAATTAAAGTGCATCATCAATAAATTATTTGAGAGTAAAGTTCTCTGACTCCAGTTGAAGTTTTTCTTTGCCATCAAAAAACATTCCCTTCAGCTCTGAAAATGAATTTATCCCTCATTAATGGTATCATTAAATTCACGAGTACTATCTAAAATCGACATATGAAGGTATTAAGTAATGTTTACTTTCTGCAACATTGATGCTCACTTATATTCACCATTAATTTTTAATTTTTGTCACTGCAGATAAAGTGATAAATTTCATCTGAGTATATGTTCTTAACATATTTTATTCTTTCTTTTCTCTCACATGTAAAAAAAAATATTCGTAACATCTACTAAACATATGGTTCAGTAACTTTCTATTCATGGGAAGTTACCTTGGATTCTTCTAGAAATATTCCATCTTACAGAGTAAGCACATGACATTTACTTTCATGCTTGATGCCAACACAAAAACCTTCGTTAGTTCGTAAAACATAAAATTTCCAGGGAACTACTTATCCTTCAGACACTTTTTTCCGAAAAGTTGTGCGAGTCGCCAAAAGCAAAAATATGATGACAAAGACAAGCACTAAAATAAGCTGTTACTAGTATTTATGTGTAGAGAAAGGCATTACTAGGAACATTTATATACATATTTTACATATATCTGCCATCTGTATTATTTCAAAGGCATGTAATACATAGAGTATTTTACAAGTTTTATTTATTTTCTAATACGCCCCCAGTGGCTCAGCGGTATGTTTGCGGACTTACACGCTAAAATACGGGTTTCGATACCCGTGGTTGGCAGAGCACAGATAACCCATTGTGTAGCTTTGTGCTTAATTCAAAACAAACAACAACAATTTTCTAATATATCAGTATTATCCAAAATAAAGAGCTCATTATTTTCAGTAACGAAAATATTGAAAAATATCCTTTAAACGAAATACATGAATTAGAAGAGTTCTTCAAAAATTATTGTCAAAAAAGAATTTATAAACTGTTTCTTAAAAACATCTACAGAAAAGTTGTGAAGACTGTTCACCTTCACGATAACCATGATAACACCTGTTACAGCTGCATTAAACCAAACTATCAATTACGTATCCTCAGTCTTTATATTGTAATATTATTACTAGACGTAGCTGAATTCTCTTGAAAATTATGCTAACGTTTTTGGTGAAATACAAATGACTCAATAGACCTGTAACAGAAACGGAATATCTGGTGAATGATTACACACCTTGAGTGTTCGCTGAGATGCTTTTATTATTCAGAACATTTAATCGATCACAAAGTCAAAACGCCGAAAAAAAGGGTTCTTTTCAGGTAAATTGGAAACACACTTCAGATACTTCAAATGGTAAGTTAGTTAAACACAAAACTGAAAACACGACATGTAAAGCTCTGTATTCTATAGTACACGATCGGATATTATTAATCACTCTACCATAAAACAAACATTTTAAATCTTATGACGAAGGGTTTACCAGTCAGCGACTTGAAATCTCAGTGTCTGTGAAAATATCAGCACCATATCCTTTCTTAGGCCAATAACACTGATGGTGTTTTAATGTGTTCAATGCCAGTTGATATTCAAAAAAATGAAAGGTTTTGGTAAAAATAATGTCCACATGAATACATATCTGTGTTCACAGACATAAAATATGTCTCAGCAATAATGAAAGTGATTACTCTCACTTTTCATCATATTTTTCTTCATTTCGTATGTTGTTATAAACCTAGTAACGATAAAAGTCATGGACATACAAACAATTTCATTCAATAATAGATTGATAATTTTCTGTAAAAAATTGTTGGTCATGTGATTAAGAAGATAACTTAATTGCAGTGTGCTAGAAATTTTATAAGAAGTTTTCGGTCAGTTTGACATCTTTTCTATTTCTTATATGAAGTTTGAAATATTCATATGTTTATTTCATCCACTTAGAGAATGACTTTGCAAAATATTCAAAAACAGTTTAAGAAAGCTGGTGAATATAATTTAATGATATTACCTGAGATGTGTTTTTACGACAAAGCCTGGTTTTATTTCTTTCAAATTGAAATAATAGATGGCAGTACCAGAGAAGAATGGAATTGCACAATTTACACTCTAAACGTCAGATATAGTATATCCGTATTTTACTCTCAAACGACAATCGTGTTACCTTCTGAAATAAAATAACCTGTCACAATATTTGCGCAAGGTTTGCCCGAAAGCAAGCGAGAGTGTCATTTCAAACATGTACTTTTTATTATTTGAAGGACTGTAGACTTTATTCAAAAAGAAAACTTCATATTTCATTTTTTTAGTAATTTGGGTAAGCAACTTTTAATGTGCAATTAGGACTATAAGAATATAACAACGTCAGAGATTTATACTGATTCGGTGTTTTCTTCGTTCCATAATTTAACGGTTTAGTTCCTTCAGTGTCTTTCTGAGAATTTACCTTATATGCAACAAAAACAATAAATAACAAAAATATCAATGGATTAATGTAATCCAGACAATCCTGGAGTCAGGTATTATCTATTATCTTCAGGTTTTACCGGTATATTACATTTTAGTAAATATCAGAATTTCAAACTTTAGATATACCTTAATTTATGGGATCTCTTTATTATTATTTGCTTATCAGTATATTTTAATTCTAAAATATCTTTAACGATATGTGAATACATTCAAAATAAACTATTAAACTCAATTCAGTATAACTTAAGAAACTTAGAAATCGAGTTTTAGCTTTAATATTTTCATATGCTATACCTATTTACACATTTCCCAATTTCTTTTCTGAGCTGAATAAACCGAGTGCTTCGGGTAAAAGTGCCTTCTTTTCTACAAGAATATTCACAATGGAAAGACTGATACAAAGTTCTGAATGCCTTCTCGGTAATTATAATTGTCGCTTAGTGAATTAATAAAAAGCGTGTTTCTCCTCATTTATAGTACTTCATGTAAGAGGTAAGAATTAAGTTATTCAAATAAAGCTTCAATCGTACAAATGTTTTTGAATAATTTCTCTTTGACAAATTGTTATGTTATGCATTTCAAGTGAGTTAAAATTACTAAATATGTTTTTATGTGTTCATTTTACCAATTACAGAGGGCATGTTAAAAAGTTGTAAATTTAGGGAGTAGTGTGTTGAAATTATGATTCCATGTCACTCTCTTGTTTCCTGTTCTCTACATTAAAAAGTAAATCATTTGGAAAAATAATACTGATGGTAAATAGAATTTACATTCGTGTGAATGTAAATCATGAACTTTTTTTTGTTGAAAAATGAAACTTATTAGGATTCATTGATTGTTATCATAATTCATTTTCCTTAAAAAATTAACAGTTGTATTTTCTCTTTAATATTCTAGATTGTCTGGACAAGGTGAATTGGAACTTAAGAAAGCGCAGATAAAGAAGAATATTGAAATAGTATTACATAAAGTACCAAGTTGAAACAATTCAATTGAAATGTCAAAACCATTTGTTTCTTTCTTTCAGAAAATACAGTTTCCTGGTTTTGGAATTATTCTAGCTTCACTTAGTTGTTTAGCCCATTGTGTTCAATGTGTAATGGTTAAACTGGTTTCAGACATCTCCAAAGAAGCATTATTGATTAATCATGGAACAATCATTGCTATTTTTTGTATACCAGTTATTATACATGGCAATCATCATTTTTTTCCGAGAAAGTTTGGCCAATGTATGATCATTTTCAGCAGAGGAATTATTGGAACTCTATCTACCTTATTCTTGTACAAATCTTTGGACTTTCTACCATTAACCGATGCTACTGTCCTCACGAAAACAGATTTAATTTTTACTGCAATTTTCGGTTTTTTAATGCTGCGAGAAAAAGTACATTTGTATGATGTCATTGCCATAACGTTATCCATTGCCGGGATCATTCTGATTACTCGTCCTTCATTCATATTTGAAGGATGGGACAGCAACGTGGATGCTAAATCTCGAATTCGTGGATCATTCTTAGCTGTTGGTTATGGGTTTTGTATGTCGCTGAGTCATATAATAGTGCGTCGGATGACACGTATGCACTCTGCTGTAATCATTTTCCATTACTCTCTTATCCAGAATCTAATATTATACAGTTACCAGTTTATAGTTAACGAGCCTACACTTCCAGAATGTGGAACTGTACCTTGGATTATATTAGCGATTGCAATACTTAGTTTTAGCTCCCAGTATTTTTATATTAGCGCATTAAGATTCGAAAAGGCCAATTGCGTTGCTTTAGTGTATTCTCTGGAAATTGTTTTTTCTTTTATTTTTCAAGTTACGGTAACTGGTGAAGATATAACTTTGTTGAGTGTGTTAGGTGCATTGTTTATTACGTTAGCGGTAATAATAAAAGCATGTCTTCAATGGCATTCTGAAAGTCCTGAACATTTTCTCAAAGCTTTAAACAAAATATCCTTAGGGTATCTTAGAAGTAGAATAGTAGCTTCGACTCAGCTTCCTCTATAAAAATCATAAAATAAATAAGGTTATAAAAGACTTTGTTTTCAAAATGACGTTTACTTTTGATTTGTTTTGCTTTATTTGATTAGCTAAGATTTGTAGAAATGTAGAGTGTAAACTATAGTTTAGAAAATTAAATTACAAGGAATAACAAACATAATATTCATGTCATTTAGGTGGCTTTGTTCAACATTATACAACAACAAAATTTGAGATTTGTAATAAAAGTCCAATAATTTTTTAAAAGTAAATTAATTTTCATTGTTACAGAGAATTCAGATGTTTCATTATTGAAGTATTTGAACACAATTTCAGAATGTTTAATATTTTTTATTTAATATTTTTCTAAACATTTAAATAACATCTTTTTTGAATGTACATTGTCTTATTAATGCTCGAAAATAGATGACCAGTATTATTGAAAAACAGCATTATAGGATAATAATGAGGCTCATCAAACCACCATAGTTTAATAAATAATAAGGGATGCACTTTAAATTGTATTGAAAGCTATTTAGAAAACAGTGGCAACATTAAAATTCATCTCTTTTTAACTCACCTCAAGAACTAAATACCAATTTTTTTGCGTTGTAAACCCTCAAATTTACCGTTAAGTCATCGATAAACGTTTGGTTATTACTTTTCACTTTGATATATAATATGATTTTTGAAGAAAATTTCCGTGAAGATCTATATTGCTTTATCAATGATATTGCATGTTCCTATCTAAAATATACATTAAATTGGTTGTTTCCAAAACTACTTTGGTCAACTCGTTAGATTTTTCAGATATTTAGCACATTCTGAGAAACTTTATGATTTAACCAAACTTACAGTGAATGTTGTGACAATGATTTCTTCTTCTTTGATTTTTTTGGAATTTCGCACAAAGCTACTCGAAAGCTATCTGTGTTAGCTGTCCCTAATTTAGCAGTGTAAGACTATAGAGAAGGCAGCTAGTCATCACCACCCACCGCTGACTCTTGAACTACTCTTTTACCAACAAACAGTGGGATTGACCGTTAAATTATAACCCCCCAAGACTGGGAGGACGAGCATGTTTGGCGTGACGCAGCCGCGAATCCGTAACCCTCGAATTACGAGTTGCGTGCTTTTTGCGCTTGGTCATGCTGGGCCACGTGTCAAGGAAAATTTCAAATAAATCAGAATCATAACAGAACATATCATGTGCAACATTTTCAAAAAAAAAAAGATTTGGAAATTTAGACTTTAGCAACGACTGAAATTCTTTTCATGAAAGCAAACTGAAATTCTGTTGTAAAATTGTGTGTTTATAAAATTAGCTTATCATTCGATATATTTTTGGATATCAAACAGATCTGATTTGTAACTGAAGTTTAGGTATTAGATTATCTGAGAGTAAATATATACTCTTCAAGAAAAAGAAACGCAAAAGACAAAATTTGAGACATATAGTTAACAAGTTTATTCCGGGTAGTTCTGTATGACGTGTGAAACTTTGCACATTCACTGTTGAAAATTCAAAGTCTACGCTCACTAGTTAAAGTATAACGTCACTTAACGTCAATAACGAGTATGGCCCCGTGAACATCAATAACTGCTTGGCATCTCCTGCTCATTGAGCAATGAGATGACAAATCACATCCTGTGGAATGTTTGTCCACTCAGCCTGCAAAGCTGCTGCAAGCTGAGATAGAGTCGACCGTTGAGGTTGTCGCCGTCGCAGACGTCGGTCCAACTCGTCCCAAAGATGTTCGATGGAGTTTTAATCTGGTGATCTGGAGGGCCAGGGAGGAACGTTCATGTTGTGGTGTCTCAAGAAAACAGTGGTGAGTCAGGCTGTTAATGGACGGGCGTTATCATGTTGAAAAACGTCGTTGACATTCACCATGATGGGTTGCACATGCGGCCGAAGAATTTCGTCGAGAGTTGCATACGGTCTGATCGGAAATACTACGCAGCACTGGTGTGGTTAAGGCAGTATACGTCGCAGTGGTGGTTCTATCCCGAAATTGACGTAACCGGATGTAGCGATCTTGGGCGGGCGTGATCACACGAGGTCTGCCAGATCGTGGACGGTCACAAGTTGATCCATTTGATCGAGATTCGCCTGCTTTCAACCAATGCCGTTGTTGCGTTGTGCTTCAGTCAGTCTTGGCGTAACTGTATTGCGTGTCGGTTGCTTAACACTGAGCTATGGAAACCGAGAACCCGTCAATATTATAGGGATTTTGCATGTGTTGCACTTGCAGAACATGCAGATCTCTCAAACAAATTTATTGAATACAAATGCGTTTTGGCGAAAATCCGATGTCTTCCTCCGCTTTCAAAGTGCACAACTTTTATTGTTATTTTGCTCTGACAATCAGTGCCTTAACATGTGTAACATCACATACTCTGAACTTGTAACGTTGTAACATATATTTCTCTTTAAAATAACAAAAAATATCCTTCTTGCGTGCGTTTCTTTTATTGAAGAGTATATATCCAGCTGATCGAATGACACTTCATGTAGAAGAATGAATAGAGTGAACACTTGTTTGAAATTACTGCACAATAATAGCAGTTGTTATAGTGCACATCTTTCTTTTTGAAGATGTACTTCCATTTAAATATCCAATTCAACAGCAAAGCAAGACTATTTTATTCGTATTAAACTTGTTCCTTCTTACGTTACAGTAGATACCAGTTTTGCCCTGAAAAAGTACACTTTATAACTGGTCTGGTGATCATCATGTATCAAACAAAAGGAATAGCTTCTGGGTATTATACAATAATGCACTGAAGGACATTGCTGGCAATTTTGTTTATTTCTAGCCAATGTACTAAATTATACCAAATTATCAATGAACAAACTAACTATTATTTGCTCTCTGGAACAACAGAGATATAAAATTAACAATAATAAAGCTATTTGAACATTTTTGAAGCACCTCTTTATGTCTCAACAGACTAAATAAAGAATTTTAAAATTTATATACGAATAGATGATTTTCAAAAGTAATTAAGTAAGTAAAAGTTACTTTATTAAGAAGTGACAGAGAAGCCTTTAAACATTTATTAAAATTTCTACGTAATTTGAAAATAAACTCTTTAATGATGAACATATCATAAATATGTTTTTAGCGTATGAAATGTATAAACTTACAATTTGATTAATAACAAAAGTAGACACTTTAAACAAAAATTACCTGTCTCTCCTACAAATGGAAATTATGAGAGTTTACACATAATTATCACATAAAAATAAAATCCGTTATCAATGAATTAACTACATTATTAAAATATTAATGTTTCTAATCCTTTCAGAGCTTTAAAAAAAGACACACAAATTTCAAAAGTATTACATTATAATTTTAAAGTTAGTGTAGATGTACATATAAATGCAAAAATTAAAACCTTTAGAACAAAAATTGAATCGCCTTGTATCTGAAAAACCAATAATTAAAGGAATTATTTTATGTTTATGATAAAAAGAAATCATTTATTTAATAAAAATAAAGCAAAATGGAAATGTCCCAAAATGGCAATAAATCACAAAAGACGACAGTTACGTACATTACGATAAACTGTCGCTGCTGTTATGTTTCATGAACCTGCATCTGTCGAGTTCGATGTTTAAATACATATTTTTTACATCTAAGTTGGTTGAAATATGGTGTAAGATGAATAATGTTTCAGGTTTGTATCATTTCTTAAAATTTCAACATTTTCCAAAATAAGTGATTCATTATTTTCAGTAAATGAAACAAAATGAAACTAAATAAAGATATGTAAAATTAATATGATTTTGAAACACAGTGAATAAAGAAGATGTCCTCAACAGTTTGTAAAAAAACACCGACAGGAAAAAGCTAAACTAGTTTAAACTATTTGTTTTGTTTGGACTTTCGTTTAAAGCAACACGAAAGATATTTACATAGCCGTCCCCAATTTAGCAGAATAAGAATAAGGGAAAGCAGTTAGTTATCACCACCTACCGACAACTCTTGGAATACTATTTTAGCAACGAATAGTGAGACTGACCAACATTATGTAACGTCCTCACAACTGAAAAGGCAATCATGTTTGATGCACGAAGACGCGACCCTCAGATTACAAGTCGAATGCCCTAACCCACTTGGCCGCCCTTAGATCACATCTGTTTCTCAAACACGACTCTTATTTACTACCAAATCTTGAAATATATGTAGTAAAGTTTGTTTGACTCTAACTGTTACACCTCTTATGTACATCTTTGTTCATCATCTTTTTCAGTCATTATATAAGAATACTGTGTTCAGATTTAATCAAGAAAATTATTCCTTTTGGGTAAAGAATATCCAGAAAAAAAGAAACTTGTTATTTGTAATATTTATCTTCTACGTGGTGGACCCCAAAGTTGCAAAGTGGGAAAACTGATTTAAAACTTTCTGTTCTTTTGAGGTTCTCTGTTTTACAAATTGTTGGTAGTGTTTTTAAATATTGTTTTGTAGCGGTTGTACTAAATAATTTATGTAAAATCTGATGGTATGTGTATCATTTATATCTTGTATGTTAGATACTTATTTCATTATTCAGAACTATATCAACCATTAAATAAAGTTTTCATGTTACTTTTCTTTCTTTCAATTAATTTTATTATGTACGTTATCATCGAAAGATATTAATATTGACATCTTTGTTAATTCCTTAAGATGTAGCTTTGATATTGAATATTTTTACAAAACATTTTTGACATTTTTATGAAAAACGTTACTTACTGAATTGTCTTCCGAACGAACTCTCATATCAATCGATATCTTTTTCTCAACTTAAAGATTTGTTTGTATGTAGTAGATTGGAGTTGAGTTCAACATTTTTTGCCTTTTACTTGAAACATTGTAAGAGGCCAAACAATCACCATATAAAATTACTCATTCCTGTAATATACTTAATGAACCAAAACAGTTTTTATAAAGGTCAATAGTATTGGAAATAATACTTTACTTATCACTCTTTTGTGCTTCATATACATCGAAGAGTTTTCTAATAATTAAACTAAAAGTCGCAGAAAATGTGATTAAAAGTCAATAATGCTGGAGTCAATAATAAAGTCACGTGTACTTAATTGTGCTTGAAACTTTGCTTACAGTTTAGCATCATTCTTAAAATTCTATTTCTTTCCAGAACGAAGATTTTCCCTTTTTTGCCGGTTTTACGTTGGATCCTGTCCAAATATAAAGTTCATTTTCGGCAGATTTCAGTTAAAATTACCAATTTATTGGTACATTATCTACTTCTGCGTCCATTTGCATTTCAGTTGTTAAACTTATATTGTTTAATAATAATTCTTTAATAACTGTTTCTTTAATCTGCATTTTTCGTCGGACTAAATTTTACTCAACTTTGGTGCGACATATATTGTAACCATGAAGTCTTTGTTTCAGTGATATATAATGTTATATTATATTAAATAAATAGTTGAATATCTTCATATCCATTACGTGAGACAAGTGAGCTCATCATTTTATCCACTTGCTCACTAAGAAATTGAAACTTGACATAAAGTGAATATTTCGCATTTGATGTCACAGTTACGTTAGAACGTACAAAGTATCGACTGGAGTAAAGGTCCCAAATGGATGAAAAAGCTGTAGAATTGTAGAATATTTTCCAGCGATTTTACACAATAATAAAGACTGTAGTTTACATACAAACACATAAAACACAGAATACGCTATATGCCGCACAGTACAAATTTGTTTGGTTTGGTTTTAATTTCGCACAAAGCTACTCAAGGGCTCTCAAAACAAGCCGTCCCTTCTTGAGATGTGTGAGACGAGAGAAAAGGCAGCTGGTCATCACCAACTCTTTTGCTATTATCTTCCCAAGGAATAGTGAAATTGACCATCACATAGGCATGACTGTCCATCATGGGCTCTTCAAGTTCGTACAAATTGTAAGAATGTTTGTGCTAATAACTGGTATTCACAACAAGAGCACAATATTTACACTTTATAAGAGATTACCAAATACGGTAGTTAAGTGTGTCTTTTGGTAATAACGGGACTTATGGCGACAACAGTCAAATACATTTTAATATTATGTAGGTGATGTCATCATTAGCTGATATAAATTATATATTGTACGTTTAACGTACAACCCGATATTATTGTTAGAAGCAGTTTGTGATGATATGTTTTTCTGAAAATAATTTTGAAGTTCTGTTAACATTAACGTGAAATACTGGAAGCTAAAATTCGTTCTATTCAATTTTTACAATTAAGTCAAAGCTGTATGAGAATTATATGCAAATATCAAAACTTTATGTACTGATGGTAAGTTTGTTGTGATTAGATGTTATTTCTCTTATCGTTAGTATGTTTAACCATTTAAACTGAAAATATATTCTAAACACTGCTGGCATGGATACAAAAACTAAAATTAAAATAAAGTACAGAACAACGTTTCGACTTTCTTAGGTTATCTGCAGATGTAAAGTTGTAAGGATTGTTGTAGTTAGATATTAGGTTATTATTTAAAGAAGGCATAAAAGGTGTTCATTTGTACAGGTTTCATTTTAGCTTAAATTTTTGGGTACCTTGCCTTCTTTATGTTTTAAATGGTTGTGATGTGCTTATTTAATTTACAGCATTTAAAAAGTGTCTTTTTGTGCTCTTTCAATTAGGATTCCATTTTTCTGCTTGTTTCTCTCTGTTCAGAAGGCGCCGGAAATGTTTTACTGTGATTTATTTGTAATGTAATATTTATACAGTAAATAAATGGTAAGCAACATTATAAAGTTTTACAGTTAGTTGTTTCATTGAATTTATTATTATTTGTTTGTTGTTGACTGTGTTGTTGGTTTAGATGTGTGTGAATACTTTTTAACGGTTTTGGAAATAACATTTCTTGATGTTAGTGAACTATTGTTTTATTTCACTGATTTTGTCATTATTTGTATCTTGTGAACACAGTTTTGTAGTTGTGTTTGTATGATATTTTACTATGTCGAGTGTTTACTTTGTTTCATGTGTTGAGTCTCAGGAAATTTAAAGTTCAGTATGGGTAATTTTTCTGAGTATTTCTATTTTGAATTCTGTGTAGGTTCTTGTAATCGTAAAGTAAACTAAATTAATAATTTAGTTAGTTTTTTTTGTGTTCACAAGTGAACGTGAGGTTGGGGTGTATGAAGCTAATGTGGATGAAAAACAAAATGAAAGTTTCGTAGATGTGAATCCATCGTCAATATATCTAGTGGCTGATGTAAGACTAAATTGGTGTTTTTAGTTTTAATCTGTGTCATGACAATGATGGCTAGAATTGATGATACGACACTGCCCATACTAAAGCCATTTATTTGTATTGCTTTGTTTCAATGAACATTAGGTTAGGTTTGGTGGAAGTAAATCCAATAACAATTGTTAATTAGTTTATTTAAATGTGTATTAATGAAATTGGTTTTGGATTTAAAGATCTAAGGTTTTCTTATACGCACCGTTCTTTGAGACCTCTGTGAAGGAGATAACATCAAAACTGGTCGTTACTGCTTTTTGGACCACAACAGCTACAAGATTTTTTCATGAATTTAGATGAACCGAACAAATACGAAAAACTGTGAAGTAAATGTATCACACATTTCATTCAATCATTCATTCACCACTCGATCCCATCAAGGAACATAGGGCCGCAATCACTTGTGGATTCTTCAACAGGTTTATAAGTGAGTAGGTTGTTAGCCCACTGCACCGAGCCGTCCCTAAATTAGAAGTGTAAGACTAGATGGAAAGCAGCTAGTCATCACCACCCACCGACAGCTCTTGGGCTACTCTTAGCCAACGAATAGTGGGATTGACCGTCACTTTATAACGCTGCCACGGCTTGGATGACGAACATGTTTGGTGTGACGCGAGCGCGAACCCGCGACCCTCGGAATACGAATCGCACGCCTCAACGCGCTTGGCCATGCCGGGCCATAACACACCTTTAACTATATTAGAAAACGTTAGCGCTTTCTCTAAAATAATGTAGAAATATGATTTGTTGTTTATTACTTTGGATAATCTTCTACAAAATTAAAAAAACAGGAGATAATTTCCCAACACACTTTTAACAAAATAAGTTATATGAATTTCTAAATACGTATATAACTAAAACGAATACCCATATTAAAATAAATAAATATCCGTAAATATTTTGAAATAAACAAGGATTATCACACTTATATTCAATATAAAACAATTTATCATCTGTGTTTAAAAGAACACGGCTTCTTCCTTAGACATAGAAAAGTCACTTACATTTAGTGAATATCTGTGGTTTACTCCACAAGATAAAAAGATTATTTAACTCTACCCTCAAAATAAACAAGAACATTTAGCTATATTCACATGGGAGATAACTTTCCTTGTTTCAACTTCACCTTTACGGTATTTCTCAGCTGACGATGTACCCTGCTCAGGTTTTGAAGAGCAAACTTTGACAAACAAACAAGATCAGCATGAATATAGACCAGAACACTTCCTCACTGCAGACCTTTTATTGTCTATGACATTACCTGAGACATAACATAAGACTCAAAGAAATATTTTGATGAAGTTACTTTTAAGGATGTTCTTATTGATCATTTCAAAACTTCCATATTTACATGCAAGTGCTGAGTCTTTGGATGTCATTCAGTAGATCCTAATATTGATGTTTCCAGAAATTGGAACTGCGCCATAGATTGTATTAGTGATCAGAATATTGAGCTCTGGTTTATTTGTTCTTTTAATTTCGCGCATAGATACATCAAGATTCCCTGCACCAACTGTCCTTAATTTAGTAGTGTAAAACTATAGGAAAGGCAGTTAGTCACAACCCACCGTCGACCTTTGGACTACAACGAGTAATGGGACTGACCGTCACATATTACGACACAACATCAAAAATAACAAGTACGTTTCGTGTGACGGGGAATTTTTTGTTTGCTGCAGATAAAATGCTCAATTGTATAAAAATTCATTTCAAATAGACGCTTCATATTATCTTCTGAATATTTGATTTGATATTTCATTTCTGTAGAAATCTCCGAGGTTTACCGCAAGAGTAGCCCTGTACGCTAGTTATTCATGTTAAAAATTTTGTTAGACATTTCGTTTTATTGATCAACGATGCCATTTAAGCTGATACGAATAAATAATCTTATAAAAACAAATGTGCTATGTAATGTATAATTAATTAACAAAAATAAATTTTCAGATAATACTTTACTCAAAGTTTTGTAGTTTATAGAGGAAGCAATTCAAATTTAATTTATCTTTACGCTTACACAGTGTAAGAAGCTTACCAGTTAGTAAAGCATGAAGCTTCGAAAGGACTCTCTTTCCTTTAACTGCTAATGTATTTTAAGTTCAGTTTTTCCTTACTTACTAGGAGTCACCGAGAACAAAATTATAAAGAAAGTGTGTGTTTTGTTACAGCGAAGCCACATCGAACTATCTGCTCTTTCCACCAACGGAAACTGAACCCTCAATTTTAGCGCTGTAGGACAGGAGAAATACCGCTGTCCCAGCAAGGACCGAAAAGATAGACACCAACACTAACCATTACTGTGTTTGTGTGGAGTACTTGCATCAGTCAAGAGTAATATTTATACATCTAGCATCTGTATTACTTAAAATGCATATTGAAATACACATACAATTTTACAAGTGTTTTATGCATTTAATAATGTTTCAATAGTGTCCCAAATAAATAGTTTATTATTTTCTACAATTAAAATGTAAAAAATATGCTTATGCAAAAACTATATGAAATCAATGTGATATTCAAAAACTGACATAATGAAATATTATTAAACTGTTTGTAGAAAACATCTACAGACAATAGAGAAGTCTTCGCCTGTTGCAACTATAGTAAACCTTATTATCCATCACCGTTCAGAATTCTTGTTTCAGAACACTATGACCAGACTTAACCAATTATAATTTATAAACCTGTATTTCGTGCAGACTTACTCTTATTTAAAAAATTACCATATCCAAAAACAAATTAAATGTTTTTATGTTTATGTTCTGTTTGGATAACACATCCAAATTATATTTTGTTTTGTAGCTTTTCTATTATACAAAGTAATGATAGTTTGTTTAAATTATTACTTTATGAATGCTGTATTATTCACAATTAATAAAATTGATAAATTGTTTATTATTTCTATTCTCTTTGTTCAATTCTCATTTTACTTCTCAATTTATGTCATGAACTGTACAGCTAAAGTACGATCTCTCTTAAATTCTAAATGAGTCAACAACAAATATACATACCTGTGTCAGATGGTCTGGTCTGAATGAATACGAAATTCTTTTACAATAGGTTTAGTTATCAGTGAATATAGTCTGGCTGCAGAAGCGATTTGTATGTTGGTTACACACTCACATCAACTTATTTCATATTATCGTTTCTCGTTTGCTATATTATACCTTTCACTTAATGAAATATCGATAATCCATCTAAAGTGAAATATATATATATAAATATTTTAAATATATTATTTTCTTTTAAATTAATATCTGGTTAATAACGTTAATTATAAGGTTATTAACTAATAATCAGGCTTAGATAATTGTGTATACTAACGACGATATCAGAATATAAGTGTGATCAACAAAACATGAAAATTGAAATTAAAATTATTCATGACATTGTACAGCTATTTATTGATGTGTAAATACATTAACGAGAAGATGTCACTGTACAATTAATTGAAGGTTGATACACCAAATTAATTGTTAAATTTATGGTAACAAGACATATATTTATTATGTAGTGACACAAATAGTAGTTTTGCGTTTCATATTCCAGAAATTCCCTTTTTTAAGGAAGTTGGTTCAATAAAGTTTTAAACCATCAAATATAGTCAATTATACGTTGAAAAGCAAATACAGTTATAACCATGCACGTATCGAAAAGTTTCTTGGGATTGAAAAAATTGAGAACATTTCTACTATCTCACAAAGAATGTGTGAAAAATTTTGTTTCACTTTGTGTTTTCAATCATAAACTTTTCTAAATATACCAAAAGAGTTCCCTTTATCTATTATATACATGATGCAAAATGATAATATTAATGCATTCTGACAAAGATGAGTACTCCACAAAGAAAAATAAACCATCGTAATAAGAAAAGCAACAACACATGACAGTTTCTAATATAGAACTCACAAAGTAATCCGAAGTCCATAAGTTAATATAACACACGTATAGCAATGTAACAAACAACGATAATATTTTATTAAAATACGTAAACAGAAAAACAGTGGCTTATTCTCGAGTTTTCCAAAGTGAAATACAGCCATATACTTGTCTTTTTCATTTTTTTAATCTGATAAAAATTGGAGGGGGTCAGAATTTACAAATGTCGGAATTCTTATGGAGGCATTTAAAAGATAAATATTGAGTAACTTATCGTATGTTGGTTTGGTTTAATCCAAAGTTTGTCACTTACAAGGTGTCTTAATTGTCTGCTCTTTCAACTTTACTCAGAGTAAATTTAGCTCGCAACCCCCAAGACAGCATGGACAGGAAAGACTTTATCCTTAATTTTCCTCTACGACTCCACACTTGGACGAAAAGTAACCAAATGCATACGGAACATTAACCAGGCATTCATCCATTGATCTCTTACTGGACGTACAGTTCGGCGTTGGTTTGAAAGGTTTTGACCTATGAAAGTCTTTAAAACCACGAAGATCATGGATGGAAGTCATCCTTAGATTAAAAGATATTAAGGAAAGCAATTGAGATAGACCTTCACACAACAGTACCTGAACTTGCTGAAAATTTCAGACACAAGCAAAAAAAGCACCACCAACCATCTGAGTACGATTGAAAAGACAAAAAGTTATGTTGGATAAATGGGTTTTTCACCAACTGACTGAAGATCAATGAACTCGGCTTTAAGAGACTTGCTATTGCGGATCCAGAATTATCCATTTCTTGAACATGCGATGAAAAGTGGATTCTGCCCGATAATCGGAAACGACTTGAGAAATGGATAGATCGCAAAAAAGCATCAAAGCATTTTCCAAAGCCCAAGTTTCACCAAGAAATGTTCATTGTGACTGTATGACGAATTGTGGCCAGTGTTATTCAAATCAACTTTCTTAATCCAGGGGAACAAGCACAATGCACAAATACTGTCAATAAATGGCCGAAATGCTTCATAAGTTGCGAAAAAACAACCAACTCTTGTTAGTTAAAGGGACCTTATTCTTTTTCATGACAATGCTCATCTCAACGTTTATAAAACTAGACAGTTCCAGAAGACGCTTCCTTGGAATTTATTGACCATAATATCTTTGATTTCTACATCAGAACCATACACAGCATTGTTTCTCGTTGGCAAAAGTGTGTTAAAGCAAATGGTGCTTACTTTGCTTAAAGTTATGAACTATCTAGATACACTATCTTATCGAGTTTACATTACCTTGTCATTGCTGAGTGACCACAATAAATATACTCTAGAAGACGAGACGGAAAAACAACTGATCAACTTTGTTTGGATTTCGATATATTTATTAAAACTGTTTCCTTCCTCGTCTAGTAGGACATCATTTACTCAATCAATGATATCGTGGACTAGGTGTATAAAGTAATATTTAACTATAGTTTAAAAATACAGGAATATTGGACATCACACTTTTAACCCACAATATGCATAAGATGTCACAGTTTTTGAAATTTTGTTACACAAAGCGTTCTATGAAGTCCGCTTTTAGATATCTTGTTTTAACTTATTCGTGTGTTATTGCGTATACTTGGATTCTAATAAACAAATTTATTATAGCTACTTTTCTGAAACTTGGATGACCGGTTGTATTCATTGTTCATTTTTTCTGTTCACTCCAGATAAAGTGATCTGTTTTTACCAAAATTATTTTCTTATCTCACTGTCATCTATACTTTACTCCACATATACAAAATTGCTTCATAATATCTTCTGAACATTTTATTCACTTACCATACATTTCAGTAAAAATATGACTGGAATTGCTGTAAAAGATCCGAATTCGATAGTAAATGATTTTCCTTCCTTTCTTCAAAAGCCCTAAATTTCAGATGATTATGCATGAAATGTCTGGGTCTCTCATTATAAATTAAGATTAATGAATGACGTAAGATGCAATTTTAAACATTGATAACAATACAAGATCTTACAGAGACATTGTATGCGTTATCTACCAAAACTGTCATCAAAGGAAAAACATCTGCAGACAATCGATAAGTGTACTACAACGACAAGTCTGTAACCACGGTAACACTTATCAACGATTCAACGGAAGAAGTTATCCATCACAATTTCTATTTTTATATCATAATACAATGGGCATACTTAACCAACCGTAATTTAAAGTTTATTTCGTTTGACGTTACTATAACTTTATGAAATATCCATATCTCAAAAAAAAAATTTTTTTAATATTTATATTATATGTTATCGATACTACAAATTTATTTTGTTTTTCTTGATCTTTCCATTTTTTAGGAATTGCTTGCAATATTTCTTTCAAATATTGTTTTATAGCGAGTGTATTTCTCACCTCATATAACATTGATGATGTTTCTAATGTTTGAATTCTATCTGCTAAGTACTCGTTTTGTGTTTTGGAACCAGTTCAAGACAGTTATTCTATTGTTACAGCACTATCTCTCGTTGACTTTAAATGAGTGAACAACAAGTACATCACATCTGTGGCACATGGTAGGAGCTAAACAACCACAAAACTGTCTTTCTGTTGGATCATTTATTAATAAATTTTTGTTGGTCAAAACAAACGAACTTGGTATTTATTATATATCTGGGGGCGTTTTAATGTGACGATCAGTCTCACTATTTGTTGGTAAAATAGTGGCCCGAAAGTGGGGATGAGTAGTGATGAATAACTGCCTTTTCTCTTGTCTCACACTTCTATGTTAGGAACGTCAAGCATATATTTATTTATTTCATCCACATTAACTGTGAATTTTCTTGGCATTCAAAAACAATTTAAGAAGAGTTATTTCTAACGTCTACTGTGCAATATTGATGTAGCTTTGCTTTATTTATTTCAAATTGAAGTGACATACGCTGCTTCTAGAGAAATGTGTAATTACATGGTTTATGATCTTAACGTCAGATGTATATCCATTTTTCACTCTCAAACGACAGTCGTTTTTACTTCTCGCCACCCGATGTTTGCATGATAGCAAGTGAAAACATCATTTCTACTCGTAGTTTTTATCATTATTTGAAGGACTGCAGAATTTTTGTGAAGAAAATGCATCATATTTCAGTTGAAACAAGGTACTGTAATATCATTTAGACTTTCTAATTTTGAGTATTCTTGGGTAAAGAACTTTTGACTTCAAATTTATTCAACAAAATAAATTTAATATATGTTATACTTAACTGATTTCTGGCTCTTTAATAAACTATAATTTTTTTTTTCATGCGATTGTCTCGACAATTTGAAATACAATGCTGGTGAAAATTTTAAGGCAATGAAGATAAAGAAAAAATATGCATGTTGCGTTGTTACATTCTTTCACTTTGTTTCTACAGTATCGAAAGATAAAAGTAAGAAAAGGAAAAAAAATGGAAATATTTTTAACATATTACTGGAAAATATGAACATTATGAAATTAGTCTAAATACTCGCTGGTCAAAAGTTTAAAACCACACTGAAACGAAGAGTTAATCGCTCACGAAATTTAGCCATTTGTGTTCAAGCGTGAGCGTTGTCAACATCTCCCACTCATATGTACTGTGTTACATTGGTCAAAAATATGGCAAAGACTTAAAAGTGAACAAAAATTTAACGTGGCGTAACAAAACTGCTTAAAAGAACCGGAGGGATACGAAATGAGAAATCAAGTGGTTGGACCAAGATAATTTCGCCGGCGTTATTCAGGAGGATTCAACGGGTTATCCAGCAAGACACCAACCGATCGTCGAACCACATTAAGGCCCTTACGAACGCAGAATACATCTCAAGAACAATAAGACGGCATTTAGAAGATAAAATCTTAAAAAACAGTAAACGTCTTTAAAAACCACACCGCCGATCACACCCCGAAAAATATCAGTTAAACTTACGAAGAAGCACCAAAGATGGGATGTGGAAAAGTGGACAAATATTTTGTTCTCTGATGAGAAAAAAAATTAAAAATGGAGCTTGGGTGACACACAGCAGCTGACTATGTTGGCGCCTGGCATGGCCAAGCGCGTAAGGCGTGCGACTCGTAATCCGAGGGTTGCACAAAGCAACTCGAAGGCTATCTGTGCTAGCCGTCTTTAATTTAGCAGTGTAAAACTAGAGGGAAGGCAGCTAATCACCACCACCCACCGCCAACTCTTGGGCTACTCTTTTACCAACGAATAGTGGGATTGACCGTTACGTTATACACCCCCACGGCTGGGAGGGCAAGCATGTTTAGCGCGACGCAGGCGCGAATCCGCGACCCTCGGATTTCGAGTCGCACGCCTTACGCGCTTGGCCATGCCGGGCCTCATAACCAAGTAATTTTATTAATCTCGATTTCCTGCAACGTTTTTGTTATTTTACAAACTTACCATGTCGAAAAACATATTATGTCATTCTCCTTTAATAATATAAGTTGTGATAAATTTTCGGTTACAAATAAAATGAACGAGCTCGACTAAGATCTGAAATGAACGATAAAGTTTCATTGGAACAAGAGAACCAAACAAGTTAAAATATGGACTACATTAACCTTCAAAATTCAACTATGTCATGGTACGCGGAGACTTCGGGCATAGAACAATAAATAAATCTCTGTTAAGATATAGAATAAATACTGGAAATCTTAATAAATTCAGATATACAGAAAATATTAATGATCAACCAAAATAAGTAAGTCAAACGGAGAGTGTCATGGTGCAAGTAATGACGTCTTTCAGTGACATAATCTGCAATATATACCAGGAAAAAACTGTTGAAACCAGTTCAGTGTAATTTTTCAAAGTTATCGCATGAGATTTTACTCTTAAAATGTTCGTATATTTTCCTACTTATACATCTGTATTTATAATTTGCGTGTTAAACACATCGAGTGCTATGAAAGAATTACCTTCTTTTTAGCTGGAGAATTCACAATTTAAAAACTGAGACAAAGCTCTAAATACCTTCCGTCTACATTATAATTGTTACTGAGTGGACAATAAAGCATGTATTTCTCGTGAAATCACAGTGGTTCATACAAGACATACGTATTCTATTATTTAAATGTGACGACTCTTGTGAAATTCTCTTGCAAAATTTTTGTTCGCAAAATTAAAATATTAAATATTAAAAGTCAAATTTTTTTAATATAATGAAGTACATTGAATTTACCAGTTATAAAAGGCATGTTAAGAATATAAGGTATGGTATGACATATTTCTATAGTAGTGACATCTATTACTCAAATTTGAAATAAATAAAGCCAATCCTCATCATTGTAGAAATCTTAAAGTTAGAAATAACTCGTTATAAGAGGATTATATATCAAGATATTGGTAATATAAGCAGAAAATATTGAACATTTATAATTGTTATTTTTAATTAAATGCAAACGACAGACTATTCTTAATCCTACTTTGATTATGTTAACTGCTGTCATTGACGGAGATGTCCAACTTAGAACTATTTCATGTGTCATTAATGAGTGTTATGTAAATGTCATGTAAATGTTTTGTAAAGGACATGTCTTGTTGTGTTTAAATTTTCATTTCTATTATTTATATTTCCACATTGATATTATTGTTTCAAAGTTTAAACTAATTAAAAATATGTTGTTATTCATTTAAAATAACATTAAGAAATTTCTAGAATTAGGTAGATCAATCAATTGACTATAAATGGAATGTGGCGGCCTAGTGTCTAGACGACAAGTCTCGTACAAGAACGGACATGCGCAGATTTCTCTGGAATGTTGGGAAGTTACGCGATGGTTCGAGAAGTCTAGGCCTACAAATATATAAACAGACGAAGATGCGAGAAAAGAAAGAGTCATTAGTTTTTATTCGAAGAAGAGTCAGTCATTAATTTATATTCAATTCAAAAAATAGTGTCTTTGTTCGAGAAGTTTTCAACGTTTGATGTGTGTTTATTCAACTTGAATTTGTAACTGAAGCTAGATCTACAGAAGCTGTGATTTTATTTCGTCAATCTCTACGATTTGTTCGAATTACCAGTTATACTAAAGGTCAACACGTGCGGACTCTTAGGGAAGACTGGGAAAATTGGAAGGCGGCAAGTTTGAGATGTTCATTAAGAAGCACCGTAAAAAGAACTTCGTCATTCTCCATTTAAACTTCAGTATTTCGTCGTGGGACTAAATTCACACCCTAGATCGGAATTTTGGATTTCTGATCTGAACTTTTGGACTTTCATTCTAGATCATATTATTAGATACAGGCCAGTACCATTTTGTATTGTAAGTAACTTTGAAGTTTGAAACCAGTACTATTTTGTGTTGTAATTAATTTTGAAGGTTTAAACTTAATATCTGTCTTTGTTATTATATAATTTATGTTATATCTGTCATATATATAATAGCTTATTGTAATAAATTATACAAGCTGTTATCTGTATCTTTCTGTTGCGTTTAGTCTACGAAAAACATAAAACATAAAAAAACGTAACATGAGTGACATTTGAAATACTGGTTCTTGCTGATTAAAATAAAGTTATCCGCGTTTTTATGTTCCTTAAAATGAATGAATCTGTACCGGTTAATATCCAGTGTAGGTTTGCTTAGATAGTACTACTTTATAAGTCAAGACATGGAATAAATGCAATTTAATAATTAGCCTTTTGTTGATGAAAATAAACTTGTCAATTAAAAAGTGGACCGAGACGATCGTATAGAATAATAACAAAATAAACTTGACGTCTAATCGCCACAACCTTACCATAAAGACGTAAACTTATTGACAGTTACTTGCAATCTTCATACATATTTGACTTGCATGTAAAAATTCAGTGAAACTAGTTTTAATCACCATTGTTTTATAATTAGATCACCTTAACGCTGAAACATTTTCTTTATTAAATATACACTTATTCTCCCAAGAAGCGGGCATGACGACTTCAATAAATAAAGATCAGGTTATATGCTATTTGTTTTACAGGATAATGTTTTGTTTTTTTTTCAACTAAAGATTTTACTTTATAATCTTGCTGAGTAGATGTTATCTCGAAAGCGATTATTCGTTTCTTTCAAATGATTACTATATTTATTATAGTTGTGACAATAAGTAAATTATTTTTCGAATTTTCAAATTTTCTTTTCAACACATGGATTTATATACGTCATCAAAAATGGAATTTAGATTACAATTTCTTAACTCGTCCTGATGGCGGTTGAAAATTGGATATTTATTTCAGGAACAATTTTGCTTTCTTATGAAAGAACAAAACACATATTTAGTGAATCTTATTCTCAGCAAAGTCTCGATTAATCGATATGTTCGAATTTATTTTTCATTCACAACTTAAGGAGTCGATTTTATTTAGTAGTCTGTAGTTGAGACCAACACTTCATTATTAATTAATAATTTTTAGACTATTATGTACAACAATGAATTACAAGAGTTATTAGAAGGGTTAGAGGTAAAGTTTAATTCTATATTTGTTTTTATTTCTTCGCGGTTCATATATCACGAAGTCCTCACAGTGGCACATTAGTATGCCTGCGGACTTACTCTACCACAAACCG
The DNA here is from genome assembly GCA_011833715.1 of Carcinoscorpius rotundicauda. Classification (NCBI taxonomy): domain Eukaryota; kingdom Metazoa; phylum Arthropoda; class Merostomata; order Xiphosura; family Limulidae; genus Carcinoscorpius; species Carcinoscorpius rotundicauda. The sequence goes on from CM022393.1 coordinate 142,908,003, forward strand.
GATTTCGATACTCATGGTGGGCAGAGCACATTTTTGTTGTTGTTGTTTTGAATTGAGCACAAAGCTACACAATGGGCTATTTGTGCTCTGCCCGCCACGGGTATCGAAACCCGGTTTTTAGCGTGTAAGTCTGCAGACATACCGCTGAATCTTTGGGGGCAGGGCAGAGCACAAGTAGTCCTCCATGTAGCAAAGTGCTTAATAACAAACAAAAACGAGGTAATTAATCATGAAAGGTCATGTGATTATAGGAAGTAAATTCATGGACCAAATATTATGTGATTAAAAGTCTATTAATCTGGGATTGAAAGGAAAAAATATTTTAAACTGTGCTCACAAAATTACTTAATGTTCATCTTTCAAATTCAATTTATTTATTTTCAAAATAACATTTATCCTTTTTTTACCATTTTGATTTTTTTTAAATTTTTAATTCATATTATTTATTTAGTAATATCTGACACTCATGCTTGAATTATTCTTAGTTCATTTGTTAATGTTCTCTGTAAACTTGTTAAAATAACACTTTATTTTACGTTTTTTTCTCAGTTATCCTTTTATTCAATCCTGGTTCAAAAGAGGCTGAAAGTTTGAAAATATTTTAAATCGTGTATGATATTCATTTCGAACATAAATGTATATTTTAGTGACATTAAATAATTTATGTCTAATTCAAGTTTAATGAATAAACAAAATCATCAGGAAGAACTGCTTTAAAAACAGCATATCCAAATTTCTTATTAATTATATTATAAAATATTCAAGCTATAAATCAAAACACATAAACATGAAACTATAACATAGGATTATAAAATATATTGTATGTTTTGGATGTTACAGCGTTAATGGGAACCTCATTATTCTAAGAATGCATCGCCTAATAGTATTAATCTCCAATTCACCAGTTTCACATCAGAAAATTAGAAATTAGGAAAGCGAGATATGGGTGCTCAAGTCCACAACGTCCCACATCTATATCACCCCTCACTGTCTGCAGACATTTGTACGAAGGTAACTGCTCTCCTGAGCTAAAATTAGTAAAAGATAAACATAAAAAGATGAATAAATAAATAATAACAAAAAGTACGTGTATCTACAGTTTACTCACATTTATTTTTCCAATAAAACATTTACATTCAAACAAGTGAATTCATCATTTTATCCACTAAACCATACAGCTATCTGTACTCTTTATATGAAGTGAACACTTTACATTTGATTTTACTGTCGCGTTAGAAAACAAACAAAGGATTAAAATGATATTCATAAATTACTTACAATAAAACTATTGTATTCTATATTAATAAACATAAAAAACGATTTAAATTATTTGCTATTCACTGCAAGCTCGTGAGTCATACAAATAATATTTGGAATAATAATCAGTTCACATTTTATACGAATATGAAAAAAGTTGTAACAGCTCGACGATATAATTTACCACAGATTACTACATAAAATAATAAAGAATGGCTTTATGAAATAAATAACAAAGAACTGTTCTTTATAGATATGCGCAATCCTACACGAAAGGTTTCAAGTGGTATAAGTAGGGAGATATTCACAGCGCTCGGTATGGTCAAGTGGATAAGGACTCCACTCGTAATCGGAGAGTTGCTGGTTTAAATCCCCCTCATCCCCAAACATACTCGTCCTTTCATCCGCGGAAGCGACGTTCAATCTCACTATTCGTAAAGAAAATAGAAATCAGAGAAGTGTGCTTCTTTTTCAATAAAACTAATTTCCCTCGTATAACTTTGTCTGCAGTCTTTTTCATTACTCTACCCATATCAATACAGACTATGCAGGTCAATTTATGTGCACTATTTTCATTCTTTTTTTAACTCGGTTTGTACATAATTTCATGTTCATTACATTCCAGTTTAATACACATAAAATATGTATACACTGAAACAGAAGTGTATTTGCGGCCTTACAACTGTATCCAACTGGTTTTGTTTCACTTTGTTGGAGAAATACAGAAACTTTCGTGCTTTACTACAAATAGACCACTTTCTTAAAAAATATAATTTTTAATCTTTCATATATTTGTTTTATAAGGTGTATTTTCTGCATTTTGCTTTTAAATTGATAATAGTTTTCTTATAGTTTCTACATTATATCTACCTTTCAAAGCTGAAAAATGTTTTAAAATATTTATATCATCATAATGTTCATTCACTGCTAAAAGATCATGTGTTTATGTCCTCTTTTCATCCAATCTATTAAACTACCTTTTCCTTAGGAGACAGATGATTATTGTTTAAAGATTATAAGTTTTAGTTATTTGTATTTATATTGCTAATTGCAAAATACGTTAAAGTATAGTTAGTTTCTGGTAATTATTTCTGTCAAATAATTGTTATCATTAAAAGGTATGTGTATGTATCTTTTATTCATTTAGGGTTTCTCGAAAAAAAAGTTCACAAATATGTTGCTGCAATTTCGTGTTTTGGGAAGAAATTAGTGATGGCGAATTTTGTGAATGTAGAATCAATTGTTGGTCACATGAGAATGTCCAGAAATGTGGTGAAATGTATTCCTTGTAAATGAAACAGATTTTTTTGTTAAGTAGGAAGAAACAGTTTCATCAAAATACAGTCTTGTTTTGTAATACAAGTGAATACTTCAATGGCGATTCATCCCCACGGAATAAAACTATACATAATAACAAATCAGTAGTTCACATCAAGTGAGTATTCTGCTTATTTTTCTTATATTAAGTGTAAGTCATTCAAAAACATTCATATTTACTTTGAAATTATCCTGTACGAACCTGTTCTTATAACTATTACCACTGGTCTGATTTGATTAGTCAAATGATATGATAATATGATTCGCACACACACACATTTATATTTGTAAAGTTCAGTTGCCTTTCTTTTTGTTGTTTGTAACTATTAAAGTATCAACACTTTCTTTTATAGTGGTAACTTTTGGTAGGTCAGTATATATTGTAACATCTTGATTTGCTCGAATTTTTTTGCTTCTGAAAGCGTTCGCTGGAAGTTTGGTAAAATCCCTAGTTTTTTCATTACACGCAAAATATCTCAGAATCTGAACAGTAATTAATATGATTAATTGTAATATCAACAGAATTTTGTTTAAATGTTTTGTGTCACTTGTTATCCATTAGAAAGACTATTAACCAATGTTGATGTAGCCGCAGACATACAATGATTTTACTCCATTTTTTACATGGTTGATTAGCATGCACTTGAAAATAAGAACACAGACCCTCATGATAACAGTTTCACAGTAAATGTAAATGTAACAGTTTCACAGTAACAGTAGATGATCTCGGTGTCTCAGCAGAAAATTTGATAGTTTCATAACGCTGAAATTAGGGAACTGATATTTTGAGAGACTTCAAGACACGTCAACCTTGTATAATCAAATATATTTTGAACTACAAGTAATTATCATATAGGAGACAAGAATACTTTGTTGTTCAAATAATTCGCTCTGGATGCACCTGAATTTTGTGTGATAATAATATTCTATTGCTATGGAAATACATAATTGGCTTTTAAAAATGCTCACAAAAAGTTATTGTTATATAATGTAAGTTAAAAACTCTTAAGTGACAAAATTATGATTTTTTTTCTCTAACATATTTAACTGAACAAAAGTTAAATATTTATTTTCTCATTCCAGTTAATAAAAGAAACTAGAATTAATTAAAATTAGACGTGAATTTAAGAAAGGAGTTTGTAATTATCTTATTTATCTTATTATTCCTATAAACGAATTTGAGTTTATCCCACTATTCTTCTTCTAAATAATCCTAGGTTATTTTGTTAAACGCTTTCAGCGAAACTTTTAGGACTCTCAGAATACCATTGAAGAAGTGATTTCATGCTTACTACTAAGGTAAGAAAAAATGCACGTTTTACAAAATATAGATAAAAGATCTCGAGTGGTATCTTTCAAAAATTATACTGAACTGACTTCAACAGTTTCTTTTCTTGGTATATACTTATGGTTGTAGAAATTTTAGAACCAAAAATTATAAGAAAATAATGATAAAGACATTCTATAAGAGCCTGACATGTAAAACGCTGGTAAAACCTAAATAAATTGGTTAATACTTGATTCCTAGGATATTATTTAACTATTTATTATTTTTGTTTTCAACGCTTCTAATTTCTATGAAATATTTATCACCTTTCATGATGATATCAAGATTTTTCTATCACACACAATTCGAATTCCGAAGACAATCGCAACGAAAGCAAATCTTCATTTTACAAAAGGTAATATGAACAGAATTTGTACGATTAGGTGATATTATTTCACCTGTTATTTCAATTTGAAATAAACGAAGCCACTTTTGCAATTTTGATGTAGGAAATTACTTGTCATAAGACGACAACGTATTAGTTTATGGGTAATATCATCAGATAATATCCAACACTTTTTAAAATTGTTTTTGAACAATTTTAAATTCACTTAGTTTCAAGTTTTCGGTTAAAAATTTTTTCATTCACACAAAAATTGCTAATACTGTTAGTGATAATAAACACATACTTTCTGATTTCAACACTGAACCTTTATTCACTAGTATTCAACTAAAGAAAACTTTTCAAATAATTAGTCAAAATTGCCAAAAAGTACAATGACCATGACAATGTAATCTTATAAATGCACCGGTTTAAACAGCCTATCATTATGTAACTTTACACGTACCAGTATCCAAAATTCAATTTATATTGATGCCATATTATTCATAACATATACCAGCTTCCCACTGCAGATAATATAATTAATAAGCTCAAGGATGCACAGATTATTGGCCGAAAACAGTTTGAGAACTTTACCTACTATGTATTACAATTTTATATAGCCTAAAACTGAGTTAAATTGTAATTCAATTTTAAAAGTTAAATAAATATTTATATGTGTCCAATTTATGGTGTTTGTCAGTAAGATTGAGAAACACAGTTTCTTTTCTAATACAAATATATTTTAATACACAAACAATAATTTAAGCTACAATAATGGGTATTAGAAATAAAGATCTATGAACAACCCTTTTACAGTCTTATAAAAAATATCGAGTCTTTTTTCTGGTCTGGAATTTCCTTGATGTTTCATTGAGGGTTCACAATAACCAAGTTAATTTGGAATTAGTTACACTGGGAAACACATTTCATTAACTTTGAGTTGCATTGGATATTTTTACTGATTTTGAAGGAGTTTCAGGCGCCGATTTCAAATCTGAAATTAGTTTTTCTCTACAAGCTCTAGTTTGTATGCAATTTGAGGTTAATAAAATTGTACAAATGTGAACTTGCGTAAACCATGTATAAGCATTTTCACGTCCATATATATAGATAGCTTTTAATATTTTGATCATTCTTCTTTTGTTTCAGATCAAACATGGCTTCCAAAAATAGATATCATTGCAGAAACAAGCCTGATGCCTTCTGCTACATATGTGGATGCTACACATTCAATCGTCAGAGACGTAACATATCCTCGTTCGTCAAGCGTGCCTACAAGGCATATTTTGAAGTTCATCTTGTTGATCAAGACAAGCAATGGGCTCCTCATGTTGTGTGACACATTTGTGAGGAAATGCTTCGAGACTGGACCAAAGGAAAAGGCAATGGTCTGCCTTTTGGTGTTCCAATGATTTGGAACCAACCATGTAACTGACTGTTATTTCTGCATGGTAAACACAACGGGTATTGGGAAGAAAAACCGACATAAGATTACGTATCCGAACATTTCCTCAGCTTTTGGGCTTGCTTCGCACTCTGAAGAAGTTCCTGTTCCAGTTTTCAAAGGCTTGCCTTCATTGGACGATAAAGACATTGGTCTTGATACAAGCGAACAAGACAGTTGTGACAGTGAATTGTCAGAAAAGTGTACACAATCGGAGAACTGTTCTTCAGACACTGAACCTTTCCCCGTCCCCAAGCCTCTTCCCCAGGCTGAACTGAATGATTTAGTGCGGGATTTAGGTCTTTCAAAGAAAGCAGCAGAGCTTTTGGCATCAAGATTACAAGGCAGAAATCTTGTTGATCACTCTGTTAAAGTATCATATTTCAGAAAGCGTGACCAGCTTTTTGTGACCTTCTTTTCAGACACAGACAGTTTGTTTACTGCCATGACATCCAAGGGCTTCTCAAAGAACTGGGTGTACCTTACTATAGTCCTGCTGAATGGAGTCTCTTTTTAGACAGTTCAAAACGCAGTCTAAAGTATGTTCTTTTACATAATGGGAATGTTTATGGAGCAGTACCTGTCGGTCACTCAGTGCATTTGCGGGAAGACTATGATGATATGAGAATGGTCATGAACTTATTAAAATATCATGAGCACATTTGGATCATTTGTGTAGACTTAAAGATGATCAACTTTCTTCTTGGACAACAGAAAGGTTTCACCAAGTTTCCATGTTTCCTCTGTATGTGGGACAGCCGAGCACGAGACAGACATTGGGTCCAGAAGGACTGGCCTATTCGTGACATCCTTGAAGCAGGGATGCCAAATTTTATACAAGACCCAATTGTAAGCAGAGATAAGATCATCTTTCCTCCTCTTCACATCAAATTATGTTTGATTAAACAATTTTTCAAGGCACTAGAAACCGAAGGTGAATGTTTCCAACACATCATCACAGCTTTACCAGAAGATCAAAGCAGGCGTGTTTGATGGCCCACAGATTCGAACCCTAATTCGTGATGATCAGTTTGTTGCTAAGATAACCGCTTTAGAAAAGGCAGCATGATTATCCTTTGTGAACTACAGTGAACTTGTGAACAGAATGCTCCTCGCTTTTCGTGATCTCGGGTGCAACATGAGCATCAAGCTTCATTTTTTTGAACAGCCACCTTGATAAGTTCCCTGACAACCTGGGAGCTGTGAGTGACGAACAAGGAGAACGATTCCACCAAGACCTAAAGGTCATGGAAGAACGCTACCAAGGGCGCTGGGACAAAAGTATGATGGCTGACTACTGCTGGAGAATTAAACGAGATTGTCCAGATGAAGTGTACAAACGCAAATTCCTACCTGAATAAAATACACAAACAAATCGATAAGCTATTCCTATAATATCCTATAACAACGAAAAATTAAAAAATAAATAAAAATGTCAAATTGCATAAAATCTGTAGCTTGCAGACAAAAACCGACTTCAGATTTGAAATCAACACACTCAAATTGACTATAGAAAGGTCTTTTTTTTAAATGCAACAAAATGAGTGTTCCCCAGTGTTAGTTATAATTCACTTAACAGGAAGCTGCTCCAGCTTCTTCGCCATTTGCAAAATGTGAAGATTTTACCGCTAAAATTATATAATGCCTTCGAAAAACACTAATGTTCGGTGTGAATCTGCTGAAGTAAACTAATTTATATTGTTCAAAATGTATAAATGTTCAAATAGCTGAAGTTCCCGATTAATAAGTGTGAACCACAGTTCCCGCTTCCGAGGATTATATTATACTAGCTGTAGCAAACCAATAACATATATATTGCCTCCTTGCATATCGCATTGGTTACATTTATAGGTATAAAGAGAGTTTCAAAAACATTCAGCCTGAGTAACAAAATATACAACAATCAGGAGTGATTATATTTATTTCGAAATTTCAAAAACAATAATTATTATGTGTTGTGAAACGGACAGGTGAGTTGTTTGGAGATACCGAGGAAAGGTGGGAAATTTCTGAAGAAACATTTTTCAGCATCCAAAACAAATATATTTCTTTAAGGTATAAGGGTATAACAAATAAAATTAAAGAAAAATGAAAGAAATTTACCATATTTAAATTGATTGGTTTTGTAGATTGAGTAAGATGGTGAAACAGTAAATTAGGACATTCACAAAGATATGTGAAAAATTGTATTAAAACAAAAAGTAACTGAGGATTTCTTTAAATAGATCAATAGTAAACAAAAGCTAATGGAATGAGGGTAATACTTATGAAGGAAAATAAAAGAAAAAGTATCTAACGATTATGGAAATAGAATTTGCACTCTCACAACATAACCTATGGGCAATAAGAATTATTTGGTTTTAAGTGAGGCTGCATGATAAGTGTTGAAGAATTAAAACTTTGAACCTGCTATTTATTTTATATATATAAAATTATTTGTACTCTATTAAATTTGTGTGAAATGATCAATTCCATTGCTACAAAAATATAACTTTTCATAAATCAGTCATTCTATTAGAAAAAAACTAGCTATCTTAACTTTAATTTAGTCCGTCTTCCAAATCCTAAACCTTTGTTCTCTCATTATGAAGGGATACTTTTTTAATTAATACTTCTCTCCTGCAAGGTCATGTGTTCACAATTTATTCGAAAAGCTTCAGGGTGAGAGTAAAGAAAAACATACAACAATAAGTCAACCATATTATAAGTCCACATTTAATGCCAGTAAAGTCTTTCTTCCAGTACGAGTAATCATTGTTTTCAGACTTAGTTAAATGCCTAAGCTACTGTTATGGTTATGCTATTTCTGTCATAAAAATCGTCACACTTGCATTGCATAGAGTTTGTTGCAAAGAAAAATGCTTTTTGGAAAAGCTTGTGACTAATGCCTTTCCCTTTGTTTTCTGTTATGTCTCGTATATGACCTGTTATTAAGCATGTTGAGGTTTATGGCATATCAAGATATGGAATCAGATGAACAAGTATAAATAGTGTGACTAGATAAGGTAGTATCAGTATGTGAGTTTTAGATCTTTATATGTTACTTTTAAGATCATGTATATATTAAGAGGCTGTTTTTTCTGTTCCAGGATCTTTACAATTCAGTATGGCATCGCTGTTTGAGAAGGCTGCTTCCATTTCAAAAGGACCAGTTACAAGCATTCAGTCACTTCCAGAACAGGTGAGGATTAAGTTGTTTATTTGTTCTTGAAGAGATACAACTTAATTCATGTAAACTAGAAAGTAAATCAACAACAACAAACATTTCTTACCTTACAGTGAAATGTTGTAGACCTGTTTATACAAAATCTGTTTTAGGAAACTTTTGTTTGCACTTATATATTCTAGTGTACGTTTTAGTGTTTTTACTTTTTAGTGTGCATTTTTGTGTGTGTATGATTTCAGATTTTGTTCAGTGATATTCAGTTGATAAACTTTGAAATTTTAATTGTAGTTTATGTGCACAATTTTCTGAGAAGAAACTTTGTATTTCAGAAAACTTTGAAAGTAAATTCACCTGCAAAACACAATTTTAAAGTATTCCTGTAGTAAATACTGTTTGAAAGTATTTGTTTCAGTTTTATGAGACCAAATAACAGTATAGCTGTTTCATTTACAGTTTGAGACATTTATGATCATAGAACTGTGGTATGTAAATACATCATGCATTTCATTTTTTATAATATTATGTTTATTCTTAATTTATTTTACGTTCTATATTGATACAAGATTTATATAACATGTAGTTGGGAAAAACATTTATTTTGTTCAAGCTGCCTTTGTTCCTTTGTTATATTTGAGTGGATAATATCTATTCTGCATGAGGAAGGTACTGCTGCATGTTTTGCAAGGTCATTGACAGCAGTGTTGTTTAAGCGACATCTGATGGTTACAGTATGATCAGTGTTGTAATGAGAATAACCACATAGGAAGTACTATTCATTCTGAAAAAATGTAGCTTTTCTTGTGAAGTAAGAAATATTGATTTAAACAAGGAACAAAATTATGATTTTAGATATCATTTTTTGATTTGTGAGATATATTTACTTTTGTTGGTTGATTTTGCTTTCTGTCTAGGTGTGTGCGTATAATGTTTTCTACGGTTTGTGGAGGAAACTTATTGATGTTGATGAAGTATTGTTTTATTTTGTCTAATTCATCGTTAATTTTATCTGGTGAGCATAGTTTTATGGCTGTGTTTATTTGATTTCTTAGTATGTTGAGTTTTTGTTTTGTTTCATGTGCTGAGTCCCAAGGAATGTATAGTCCAGTATGGGTGATTTTTCGGTGGATTTCTGTTTTGAATTGTGTGTCGGTTTCTATAATTTTGAGGTTAAGAAATGATATTTGATTGCTTTCTCCCTGTTCACATGTGAAGTTAATGTTGGAATGTATAGGGTTAATGTGATTGAAAAAAATTAAGTATGTGTTCTGTAGATTTGAATCCCGCAACTGTGTCATCTACATATCTGTACCAGTATAGTGGTGGATGTGATGCTGTATTAATTGTTTTGTTTCAACTTGTGTCATAAAAAAACTTATGTGATGTTCTTAGTGGGAAGGCAAATAGGATTTTAGATTTTGTCCGCAGAAATATTGAGTACAAGTCAAAAGGAGGTTATAATTTCATTGTATAGGCCACTTCTGGAATATTTTATTTAATTTTGGGCTCCTTATCTTAGAAAATACATTAAATTGTTTGAAAGGATTCAGAAAGTGGATACTAAAATGGTACCTCGAATGGAGGGGTTGTCATGTGAAGAGAAAATAAGTTCCTTAACAAAATTTTTTTGAAGATAAGGAAGAGTAAGTATGAACTGATGGAAGAGTTAAGATTGTAAAAGGACTTGATAGTGTTGCTGCATCAACATTTTTCATAATTAACAGTGAGAATTATGGAACTAGGAGACACAAGTATAGATTTAGAGAACATAGAAGCTGTCTCCAGCTAAAACAATTTTGTTTTTCAAGTGGGGTTGGTTGGCCAATGGAATGGGTTGACTTAAAATGTTGTAAAGGCAATAAGTATCAGTGAACATGAAAGCTTGATAGATGTATGAATGATTGTGACTGGCTTTAATTTTTTTTAAATTAATAGTTATAGTTTGGCTTAGGATGAGACAGTTTAGACATACCAACAGGTCTTTGTTGTCCCTAAACATTGTTTTATATTATATTAAAGCATACAGTATTCTACAACTGCTGTAATTTTACTGGCTTTCTAACTAAGACAAGGCTTAATTCTCTTGCTAGAGGTGTGCTATGGTGTGCATGTCATGACCTTTTTGATAGCTACATTAAAAATTTAGTTTAGCTGCTTTATTATCATTTTATATGAATACATTTTATATCAGAAAATAGTTAATTAATCAAATTTTAAAATTATATGTATTTTAATTTCTTAATTGATGGAAATATTTTTAAAAAATTCTTAATCTCCTCTAGTAAGAGAATTGTGACAGTTATTCTCCAGGTCTTCCCCCTTTTCTAATTTATTTACAACCCTTCATCGAAGTACTAAAAGCAACTTTAAATGATAAAATATAGCTATTACCATTTATCTTTTTTTCTCTCTCTAGAGACTGAGAGACCTTTTGCTATATACTCTTACAGGATAAATTAGACAACTCCTCTGGGTGGTGTATTCTTCCCTGGATATTCATGCTTGTTTGATATTTCACATTTCATTGCATCAGCTTCATCACCTGTCTCATTTTTTTCTCTCGCTTTTGTCATAATTTGAACAAGGTCCTTTAGGTGGACATGTGGTTGACTATATGCACATCTCTCATTATCTTCATCTAACTGTTTCAACTCCTGTGAGATAAAAATGGCCATGCTAATCCAATGGAACTGTCGACGTTTTCAATTAAATGTGAATGACATCAAGGATTTGATTGACTTTTATCATCCCAAATGTCTTTCTTTACAGGAAAAAAATTTAAAACCTACTAATACAATTACAATTTACAATACTCCTTACACCGAAATGACAAGTCATCTGTAGGACAAGGACATGGGGGAGTAACACTGCTGGTTGATCAACATGTGCCCACCTAGTCCTTGTTGTTGAATACGACTTTGGAGACTGTAGCTGTCTGTATCTCTTTGGGTCGTACCATCACTGTTCACTGTACCATACCCCTGGAAAAAATTATAATCCATCAGACCTTGATGCCCTCATTGAGGAACAGACAACCTCCTTTTTAAGTTTTGGGGATCTTAATGGGCATAATGTCCTTTGGGGTGGTTCTAGTACTAATGTGAGAGGTTGTGCTGTAGAGCATATGCTCCTGAATCACAACCTGTCTCTTACACTTATTTTCATGCACCCAGTCAGTCATTTACTTCAATAGATCTTTCTATCTGCTCCCCTTCATTTTTCACTTACTTTTCTTGGGATGTTTACATAATCCACAGAGTAGTGATCATTTTCCTGTCATATTAAGAGAGATGGATCCCGTGGTCAGTGCCACCTGATCCATGTGCCTTACTGGAAGTTGGACCAGGCCAACTGGCCCTCTTTCCCAGCTCTCTTGGAACTTGATCCTGCCATCTTATGTAAATCATCGATACATGAGTGTGTAGTAACTGTAGCTAACTATATTACCCAAGCAGCTGCTCAGTGCATCCCCAAAACCTCATCTTTCTCATGGCATCCCCACTCTTGGTGGAATTCTGCTTGTTCTATAACAGGAAAAGCTCAGAAATGTGCTTGGGATAAATTTCATAGATATTCCATGCTTATAAACTGCATTGCATTTCAGCAAGCCTGTGCAAGACTTGGTGAGTTAGATGTCAAAGCCACAAGGACTCGTGGATTAAATATACCTCCAACATTTCTTCAACCACCAGTTCAAAAGTCATGTGAGACAAGATCCAGAATGTGAGTGGATGGTATACTTTTGTCCCCATCTCTATCTTAATATTCAATGACCATGAAATTGCTGATTCTCAGAGCATTGCCAATACTTTTGTTGAACATTTCTTTCATGTGTTGAACTCTTCAAATTAATTCCCTTCCTTCTTAACTATTAAAACATGAGTTGAACATCTGACTTTTTCCTTTTTGACTGATTGTCCCTATGACTACATTTGCCCTCTTCCTCTAGTGGAACTCCAACTTGCACTTCATTGGTCTGGCAGTACATCAGTTGGGCCTGATGATATACATTATGAGATGTTACAACACTATTCTCTTGCCTTTTTTACTATTCTCCTGGCTGTCTTTAACTGGATATGGCAAGATAATGTCTTTCCTGATGCTTGGTGAAAAGCTGTTGTACTCCCTATTCTTAAATCTGGGAAGGATCCAAAGATTCTTTTGAATTATAATCCCATTGCTGTGATGCGTTGTCTCAGTAAGACCTTAGAGAGAATGATTAATTCTCGTCTTGTTTGGTTCCTTGAATCAAACAACCTTCTCGAATCCACTCATTGTGGGTTCCGAAGACAATGCTCCAGGATAGACCACTTAATTCTCCTTGAAACATCAGTAGCAAAAATCTTTTTCAAGTGACAACATCTTGTTTCAATTTTTTTTATTCAGAGAAATCTTATGATACAACATGGAGATATGGCATCTTGCGAGACCTTCACTCAAAAAGATTGTGTGGCAATTTGCCACTTTTTATTAAGCATTTTTAACGAACTGACAATTCCAGGTCCATGTGAGCTCAACACTTTCCTGTTTTATTCCACAGGAACTTGAAGTCCATCAGGGCTGTGTTCTGAGTGTCACACTTTTTATTATAAAGATTAATGCCATTAGTGAACAGCGACCCCCAACAGTTGTAAATGGTCTTTTTGTTAATAATTTTCACAACTCATGTCAGCCATCAATCATGAGGTTTATTGAGCGGCAGCTACAAACTGCAATCAATCATATACTTAAGTGGACCACAGCAAGTGGTTTTCAGCTTTATATCCCTAAAACTGTTTGTGTGCATTTCTGATGCCAACAGATCCAGAACTTTGTTTTAATGATGTTCTACTTCCTGTCTTCACTGAGGCAGTTTTTAGGTTTTATTTTTGACTGTAAATTAAACTTTATTTCCCATCTTAAGCAACTCATGTCAAATGTATAAGAGCACTGAATATCCTCCGTGTCCTCTCTTTCACCTCTTGGGGTGCAGATTGATATCCCATGTTTAAAATTTATCGTGTCTTTATCCAATCTAAACTTGACTGTGGGTATTATAGTTTATGGTTCTGCCAGAACCTTAGCACTGAAAATGCTGGATCCTATCCACCATCAGGGGCTTTGGCTTTGCACTGGGTCCTTTTGTACTTCTCCAGTCCAAAGTTTGTATGTGGAGTTCAGTGATCTCCATCTGTATTTGCAAAGGTCTCTTGTATATGTTTCTAAACTTTACTCTTTACCACAGCATCTTATTTGGAGTTGTGTTTTCTATCCTCAGTGGACCACACTTTTTTTATAATAGAAAATCTGCCATTGTTCTTTTAGCCTTCGTATCCAGGCACAATCAGAAAAATTAGATCTATCTTTGAATAGTGTAGCAGTATCACACGATTGGCCTCTTCCACCATGGCTAATTACTATCCCCAACTGTGACCTATCCTTGAGTCATCTGAGGAAGGCCGGTACTCCTGTTTAGAAATATTGCTCTTTATTTGATGAACATCTTTCAGATGATCCATCTATTCCCATATATACAGATGGTTCAAAAGCAGGTAACTCTGTAGGCTCTGCCATGGTTTGTTACAGTTTGGTTGAATCACACAGATTCCCCTCTACACTTTCTGTATTCACTGTCAAATTGTATGCCATTTATCTTGCTTTGAGTCATATTGGAACTATGCAATATTCAAATTGTATGATCTATACTAATCACTCAGCTGTCTGTTGGCCCTGATATCATTCCATGTTAGTTACCATGCTATTCTTATCAAGATCCAAAACAAACTGGCCCATCTGTCTATCACCTATCTCTATTCAGTTTTTGGATACCAGGTCATGTTGGTATTTATTGGAATGATTTAGTTGACAGAGTAGCAAAGTCCATCTGCATTGACTCTGTCACCCTGTTCCATACATGGACTGTGGTCCAGTTATTAAAACCCGAATGTATACCAGTTGGCAGTTGACCTAGAGTGAGAAACGAAATAATAAGCTTTTTTAAATCAAACCTTCCTTAGCTCTTTGGCCATCTTGTTTTTGTGAAGATCAAAGGGAAGAAGTTGTTTTGGCTATGCTACGCATCTGTCACAGTTTTTTAACTCACCACTTCCTTTTATCTGGTACTGATGCACTAATGTGGGGCACTCAGGTCACAATCATACATATTTTATTATCATGCTATCGTTACAACCAAGAATGACGATGCCATTGTAAACATATTTTTAAGGCAGGTTTGTTCTTGTCATTAGCCAATGTAGTAGATATTACTGGCTTCCTTACTCATGTTTTTACATTTTTAAGAGCCATTGGTCTTTTTAACTTAATTTAAGGTTTTTATTGGACTATACACTCTTTTAGCATTATTTCTTTCACACATTTTAATTTTATTTTGACCTGAACCCAGGACTGGAAAGATCAACTTCAGGTAACTGACAGCAAGTTTTAATTTAATGCTTCAGTCATCCTGGCAGATCTTAATTTTACATATTTTTACCTTCATTTCCATATACCATTATAGTATACCACATCTTGTTTGGCACTGATAGCCTTGTAGCTTTGTGCCAATAAACATGAAATATCTATCTACCAACAGTTTTTGGCTCACTCACAGAAGTTTTTCCATCCTTGTGATACTTCATTCATTTTATTCTCAGTGAAGTGTGTACTCTGCTTGCTGCAAGTTGCTTTCTCTCATGATTTTACCTTTGTGGAGCTCTTGCCATTAAATGTTATGTTCAACATCCTTTCTCTTTTGGCCCTTTTTGAAGAATGGCCCTGCATGGTCAGGTGGATATGGCACTTGACTCTCAAGCTGAAGGTCATGGGATCTGATCCCTGTGATACAAAACATGCTGCCCTTTTTGCCTTGGGGGATTATAATGTAAAGGTTAATCCCAGTATTAGTTGGTGGAAAGTAGCCCAAATTAGGGATGGTTAGTATAGATAGCCCTCTTATAGCTTTGTGCAAAATTAAAAAATAAACAAAACACACTTTTGGAAGGAAGTTCAACTATACCCTCCACTAATTTATTGTGGAGCTCCAACTATCCTGTGTGAAGGTGAGATATCTGGGAAGTTAACATTTCCTTCATGTGAAATGTATTTCCAACAGATATTTACCTTCTCACACCTTTGTACCTGTCTTCTCCACTTTTGTTGCACTTTCTTCTTTCCATGTTTAGAAATGCAATTAATTCAATCATAAGTTAATAGGAAGAGTTACAGCATCTGGTTTGGCCCCTGTATCAACAAGTGTTTTTGTGATATTATGAAAATATTTGGTTTATAATTATTGGAACTGAAATGATTTTTATGAAATAGAAACACTTTTTACCATTAGAGATCTAAATCTGTAATGATGTAACTAGTAATGGAGAGTTTTTACTGAGAGAGAATGTAAAGAAAAATTGTGAGCCACTATTTTTGAACATAATCGTTTTTAGTAAGTAGCCTATTTCATTTTACAAAATGATAACGTCAGATTTATGTTTTATAGTTACTTGACGTAACTTAACTTTTCCTCAGTTGTAGTTACTTTTTTAAAGCATGTGAATGCTTTAATCATTTTATAATTATTTGAAATATGCTGCTGCTGTGTACTAGAAAAATAAATGTTTCTTAACACCTGAAATTGCATGTGTTGTTTTTCAGTTCAAGACAAGAATAAAATTTATGTTAGAAAATGTACAAAGGTATAAAAATCAGCAATTAAAAGCTAAATAAAGATTGGCATTTTAAATTGTTTCTTATAAACATATCATAATAACATTTTTTAAAAATTTTCAAAACCAAATTCACATATATATCCTGTATAAAATTAGGATATTGTGTTTCAAATCAAAGTCATGGTAATAATTTAGGTTTAAGTTTTTTATGCCTACAAAAAAAATAAATTTGGGGTCCGAAAAATATCCCAGAGTGGTCAGAAACTTTTGATTTGCTTTATCCAGTATGGTGAAAATGTTAATGCCAGGTGAAGTTTGATAGAGTCATTGGGCTTAGTTTATTTTCACTTAGAATGGATAGTTGAGGGTTGTATGATGACATGAAAGATGCAGACCGAAGTGCTCCAGAAGAGCTGTGTATTGACCATTGATGTCATATATTTAATCCTCAATGAGGCAAAAATTCCCAGTCTCTTGTGTGACAGATGTGAATACTTACCACTGTATTAGTGATTTCTTGCAGAAGTTACTTCTTCTTTATAAAGTTCTGAAGTTTCAAACTATTTCATCCAGTAATTATGTTTTGGCAATGAGGTGAAAGAAATCATGTTACAGGTATGTCTGATTCACACTTGGTGCTTGACAGTTGTGTTTGCTCTCCAGTAGAGTTTATTTTGTTTGCTTCTGTTTAAGTACAGCTTATTTACTTATGATTCTGATAGTTATTCATAGTTTTCACATAATAACCCTACTTCTTAATAATTAGCTGTTTGTCTTCAGTTTTCTTTTTCTCAGCTAATAAAATATCTTTACCATTTGTCTTACTTGCTCTGCCATCAGCAATGCATTATACTTCTCCCTCAACTTACTAAGACCTTCAATCTCTTGTTATTGCTAAGAAAGTTTACTATATTTCATCTTCATTATTATCATTTTGTTAAGATCAATGCATATATACCACATAACAGGAGAGAAAATTTGGCACTTTTAGGCTGTTCTGTCTCTCTATACTTACATTAGAGTAGAAATGTATATACTAAATACACATGTATGTTTCAGGTTATGAGGTGTGAAAGTAAAACTCAGTATAGTAAAGGTTTACCAAACTATGTGAATGACCTGTGAATAGCAGTGGAGTAAGATTTGCCATTTTTGTAGTTATCCAGAACACATTTATTGTATATGATTGATCACTTTGAGATTTACAACTATTCTTAGGTTTTAAGCTACCTCATGCAGTCAGTTGTGCATAAACTTAGTACAATAGTAATGCCATTAATGAATAATGCACAAATCCTATTATTTCAGAATGAACTATATGAGGGATTAAAAAACAAATATATGAATTTAATTAGCTATATTATGCATAAAATATCTTTTTCAATATGAGAAGAAAATGCTTTTCAAAGTTATCACAATCCAGCCTGTTGAATGAGGGTTTCATTACATTTTAGCAAAAAACTTCCTCAGTCATTCTGGTTTTTTTCAAGCTTGTTCCTGTCAAATTTATTTCATTGTTCCATATTCAAGTGTGTTAGTGTAATGTTTTAGTAGTTTTCTTTCTTTTAATTTGTAATTTAAAAATCTTCACTTAATTCATGTACATATATATTCATCTACTAATTTAAATATGTATTCTTAGTCCTACAGATGCTATTACACATTTGGCAGTTAGCAACAATCAACTAGTTTCAGCAATGAAGAATAAATGTCTGCTTTGTATTAATTTATTGCAGCCTGATCAACCTGATGGTAAAATGTTGTGTTTTGTTTGATTCTGAAGAGTTTGTTTGAAACATTCAAAATACAGGGACATAAAATGCAACAAAACTTTATTAATCTGTGTTTTTTGCTTTTTGTTGAAACTGAGTCATACCTTGTGATCACTAATTTGATCTGTTGAAGTATTTTGAAATATTATATATTGAGGTTGATTTTCTCAAATAACTGATTGTATGACTTGAATAACAATACATTTTTTTTGGTCATGTTAAATAATTTTTGAGTTTCATTTCTATCACAAAGTATTCAGTAAGGGCGTATAAAATTAGTCAGACTATTGTTATTCTTACAGTTAGCATAAAACAATTTTAATTGTTATATACTTGTCCAGTGCATGAGGAATACATAGGGGATGGCATATGGGAGTCAGATCCAAATAACAACTCACCTGTGCCACTTCTTTGGGATTCCTAAAGGTATGTGACAAGTTTGGTGAAAACCAGTTTAGTATTTATCATTATTTTTAGCAAACACACAGACTTATGTTAAATGATGGTATATGTGTGTACATTTAGTGTCATCAAGGTGCTTATACTAGAATCAGTATTTTTTTTAATCATTTTATTTCTATCATCCAACTGTGAGTAGATAATGTTTCTAGCTTTTCCTTGATCTTTCAAAAAGATTTTTGATTTGCTGGTGTCAAGGGAAAGTTTTGTTACTTTTCTTAAGAATTTGTAGTTTATTGCAGTTGAACTTAGAAAATGGGTGTTTAGTTGGCATTATTTTTGGTAATAAAATTGCAGTTAGTTTGATTGTTGTTAAGTACTTGAATTTAAAATATACCTTCAAAGAATAAAGTTGTTCTACAGTCACAAAAAAAGACAGAAATTATAAACTGTTGTTTTGGATAATCACTGGTCAGTATTAAGGATTTTTTTTGTTTTTTCTGAGGAAAACCTCCAAGGAATTAATTTATCCTAAATATATGTAAATGTGTCAGTATTAAGGATTTTATTTTGTTTTTTTCAGAGAAAAACCTTATATTTTGAGGTTGTCCTCCAAGGAATTAATTTATCCTAAATATTTGTAAAAACGACTCATTTGGGTTGAGAAAATTTTTGATGATGACTGAAAAAGATTGAAATGTTGTTCACTTCTCTACATAAAAAGTTTTGTCAACCCAAATGAGCCATTTTTACATATATATTTTTCTCTACAAGTGGGTTTTCTCATCATCACTGATAATTTATCCTATCTTTTCATTTATTTTTGATGTCTTATTTTTTTCTGGTTCTTTAACATTGAACATGGAAAACCACATATGATTTATTGGTAACTATATGTTAAAAATATTTTTATGTAAAACTTTAAATTTTGTGTTATTTTCTCTAAACTAAGTGTTTAGGTTTCAGTCAGTTTGATCCTTGTAGTAACAAAAAAGTAAGAAATAAATCAAATGCAAATATGATGATTTGTAGATCTTATTCAGTTTCATGATCAATCCCACATTTTGAATGTTGTATATATTTAATATAAAACTAGAAATACTTTCATTAATGAAATATCTTCAATATGAGCACCAGTTTAATAGAAGAAAGATGTATTTTTAGGGATTTATGCAAGTGTTTTGAATTTCTGTTTTGGCACAAAGAAAATAACCATTCCCACTATTTGTGGTAGATATCGTAAGTTTATTTCTGAGCAAATCATGAAGTTATTTAATAAACTTTTAAGCCGGGAAAATGATTTTATTCTTGATTTTGATGATGATGATTTGAAAGTAAGAAATCTGACTTGGATAAATGTGATGAAAGTGAGAAATTTGACTTGGATAAATGTGATGAAAGTGAGACAGTCTTATGGCAGCACTTTCAGGTGTGAGTACATGTAAAGCAAGGGGAAAAGCCAGTGGTGCTACTGTGAGGAAAAGAAGAGTGAGGTCTGGTTTTAGACCTGACAAGAAGAAGAGAACAATTGTAGGAGCAGCTGGAGGAGACAATGGTTATGGTTAAGATGAAGTAGCAAGGAGAATACTTGAGGAAGGAGAGACTGATGGGAACTTTTCATTCTCTGAGACACAACAAAACCTGAACCTGGATTTGGATATTAGTCATTAACCACTAGTTTTCTTAATGAAGAAATAATGGCAACTTTGATTTTTAGCATCAGTGCACAGTACGTGCAATAAAGGTATTGGAAAAAATGATCCTCCAACTAAACATTCATTACGGATGCCAGTTACCTATTATGTAGAGTTTAAAGCATTTTTGATCGTTGTGGGTTTGGATCCTTAACCTGAGATCATGGACTACTGTCCACTGTTGGATATCTCTACACAACTTGATACCATCATGTGTTTTTTAGGGACAAGGTTAAGATTACCTATCATAGCATGCCTCATGTCAGGAAACCAGGTACTAAAGACAAAGCACAAATTGAAACATTTGTGGGGAAGTTGTTGGAAAACATCCAGGCTGCCTCAACCCATGTGAAAACTGGTGTACTGATAAGATGGTTATAGGATGAACAGGCAGGTTCAAGCACAAGCAGTTTAATGCAAGCAAGCCATAAAAATATCGCATAAGACATTTGGGCTTTGCAGTTCTGTGATTGGCTATGTTTTCATTATGAAAATTTATTTTAAAAGGGACACAGTGTATGGTTGTTATCTTTTTATGCTAATTCTACTCATGCTGTCAAAATTTGACACTCTTCTAAAGCAACTTGTAGCCAAGTCATCATATTTGTTGACAGATGCTATGCAACTATTTTGTAGACTATCTAGCTGCTTCCACACACAGCTCTAATTGCTCTGGCATACTCATATCAAATGTATCAGCTTTCCTGCAAAGGTGGAAAGCTTGAAACATGATCATCAGAAGGTGAGGTGGGTTTTGGACTCAGGAAACAAAACACTGTGTTGGTTGGAGAATCAAAAAATTAAAATTAAAAACATATGTTAGTATCGACCACAGCTACAGTGCAAACCATTTAAAAGGGAAGAGGAGCAAACACTATAGTAAAGCCAAAAGTTGTGGATGACTATAACATGTTGATGAGTTGTTGTGACCTCATGGACCAGATGGCTGGATATTATCACATATACAACTGTAAAACTTGAAAGTGGTGGAATTAAGTATAGTACTGGATTATCGGATGACCCATATAAATCTCCACATTTTGTACAATTTATGGCAGCCAAAACAAACGAAGAAAATGAGTCTGGAAGTTTTCAAACAAAACCCAATTGATAGCTTTACAAAAAAGGCTGGAGAGGTGACACCAAAAGACATAAAATGTCCATCAATCAATTGAAAGTGTGGAAAGAAAGGAAATGAAATAAAAAATATGGTTGGAACCAGACATTTTATGGACTATAATGGAAAGGATTGAGACTGTGCAGTGGTTCTGGAAAATGCTATTGATCCAGTCATGTTTGCACAGGATGCATGGACAGACCACATCTGTGTCCAAAGAAAAGCTTTTGTATGTCCACAGACATATCGCTGGGCCACTGGGGGATTAAAATACAAATAAGATGTGAAACTTAACGACGTGTTTTTTATTACTTTTCTGGCACATTGCACTAAACTTCGCTCTCTTGTTAACCCAAGAACAATCAAATATTTATCTACATTTTTTAGTCTATTTATGTCTTTTGTATCCATGACTTTGTTCGATACAGGGTATTTAATAACATATTAATTCCAAAAGATTTGAAACAAAAAGATCAAAAACACAATCATTTTCATCACTGCTGAGATCCCACCGATATTTTACGTGTGTAAACAGTGACATGTATTCCTTTGGACACTATTTTAACTAGAAGCTGGTATTGACTCCACTGTAACACCATTCCTGTAATTATTCTAACAAAAGATAAGTTGGTGATATTCTCATAGACTTTGAGGTTTCAACTCGCTCGCTGTTAAGTCTGAGGCCCTAAAATTAAAAATGTTGTTTTCATTTTCCAATAGAAGCTTATAACAAACAGTACGTTGTGTTCTTTATGACAAGTTATAAGTAGTTTAAAACTATGATCGGTTGAACACATTGAAAAATAAAAATATATGAGAGAACACTAAGAACCATCCACCATACATTCCGTAACTGTCATTGGTCTATGAAATAACTACTATCCAGAAAAACACATTCAAGCCTAGGTATCTTACTACACACATAAACAGAACGTTTGAGAAAGTTTAGCACCCGCAAAGTACATATTACAATATCGTGAGTTTATGTGACTGACAGTTTCACGGAACACATGAACAGAACTTTCAAGAGAGGGATGACTGGTCACCTTAATGTTACTTTTGGTTTATCACAAACAACTACACTAATGTATAACTAAATTCACATCATAAAAGGAAATTATGTTATTATATTTCATCTTTTAGATTGTTAGAAACTTTAACGCAAAAGCCTTTTTAATAAATGCACTAATTTTATGTTTGAAAATAAACTAGAAAGAAGCAAAACTGAAAGACGGAGAAAGGATTTTATGTTTAATACTGTAATTGGTGTAAGAAAACAAACAATTTGGCATTCTTAGATAAAATTATCTTTTACACCAGTAGCAGGTCGGTCCACTTCATAAAGTGAGGTTCGTGCTAATAATTACAGAGCAAACCTGAACTGAACTAAATTTACCGAGTTTAAATTCAGAAAACGAAGTATTGAACATGTAATGCAAAGTGTAAAGCAATCCGTTGTACAGGAAACTGAGCCGCTTTGACACTTTCTAATGGTTTAGTAAATGAGTAAAAATCGTTCTTTCTGCAAGCATTCTTTACAGATATTTATTCTCTGTGATGACCCAGTATACTAAAATCTACACTGACAGGAAAAATCGCATTTATTCAGAACGATCCGCGCTACCAGTTGTGAAGGTTGTAACCTGAAGATACCACCTACTCAGCCAGATAAGGAAGTTGCTGTCATTGTTTTGTTTCTCTACAGTGTGCGAAGTTGCAACAACATCCACGTTAGAAAAGTATTCACTAGCTAAGAGAGAAAAAGACGAACTAGGGCGTAATTAATATAATTATTTTGTGGACCACCTGTTTATGTTAATTGTTTGTTTTGGAATTTCGCACAAAGCTACTCGAGGACTATCTGTGCTAGCCGTCCCTAATTTAGCAGTGTAAGACTAGAGGGAAGGCAGCTAGTCATCACCACCCACCGCCAACTCTTGGGCTACTCTTTTACCAACGAATAGTGGGATTGACCGTCACATTATACGCCCCCACGGCTGGGAGGGCGAGCATGTTTAGCACGACGCGGGCGCGAACCCGCAACCCTCGGATAACGAGTCGCACGCCTTAGGCGCTTGGCCATGCCAGGCCCATTTATGTTAAAACTAAAAAAAAAACCCCAAAAAAACAGATTATTCTCCAAAGATATTAATTAAAAATATAGACTAAACACAGAAAAACAATGACAAATACTTTAACGCCAACATGTAATTTATAACATGCTAAGTCATTTTCACAATATTTTCATACTATGTATGAGAGACATTTATGAGTCCAAAACACTAGTATCTCAATTTTGTTACGTTAGTGTATCTTCGATACACGAGAATTCTTCACAAGCCTCAAAAGTTTTATTAAATGTAAATATAAAAATCTATTAGAAACTGTTGTTGTTTATTATTATTATTAAATTCAATTTCAACACACAATTAAGAAGTATTCAGACTTTTTCAGTGTTACAGAAAGTAGAATTCCTACTTTTAGACGATCACATATGATCACTGTTTAAAATTGCCCTCGATATCAACAAGGATATACAGATGATATAGATTTAAAAGTAAGAATCATTGAAAAACACCTAATAAAACTACGTATTATAACAAAAAGAACATTTGTCTATCCAATTACTTCTCAGAGAATTAGAACATAATTAAAAAATAACATTTTAGGTTAATGGGATGTACTTAAGTGAGGAACCGCATCAAATCAAGAGTTCCTTATATGTCAAACTACTTAAACCAAACCTTAACAGAAATCAGTATGTTTCACTGTTAAGAATTAAAACGTAGGTCGTTACTGTCGCCCCCGCTAGTACAGCTGTGTGTCACCGGATTTACAAGCTAAAATGAGGGGCCTAGATTCCTTTCGGTGGGCTGAGCAGATAGCCCGATGTGGCTTTGCTCTAAGAAAAACACACACACACACACACACACACGTTGCTGTCAAATTATGTGTAGGTGTAAACAAGAAGGTCGTTATTTATTACTTTGCTTTCTGAGTGCATGATTGAACATCAGAATAAAATAAAACATCAAATTTGAATTAAATTAACAGTTTCATAACTCAGGTAACTGGGAAACTATTATTAATAACTGTTTCCCGAAACAATGGTACAGAAAGCTATGTATAGAAGTAAAAGCTATTTAACAACAGTAATTGTAAAAGATAAGCCTTTGGATTCCAATTTTTTCACAAATTACCTATATTTGTTCTTCAAGCTGATAAAAACCAAAAGAAAGTTTTGCTGCATGAATTTCGGAAACAGATTGGAATATTGAAAAATGTTTCGACTAATCTCATTTCTTAATTATATTAAATTATTTAACAAATCATATCACTGTATAATAAAATTATGTTGAAGTAATTTGTAGTCTAAATAAAACTCAAAAATGTAGTCTAATTTGAATTGTAAGATTTTTTTAAAGGGTTACTTATTTTTGAAGATTGTATAACTTACAACATTTGACAATTAGCCTGCTAGATAAAGTCTCTGTATATCTAGTGCGACATACTGTATGGACTCTGTCCACTAAACAGGAATGTTCATGTGTAACTCTTCCAGGCACAGGAAATTATGTTATATCCAAGTACGGGGTGTAAATTGGTTTATTTTAACTCCGAGTTGAATAATTGTAGTTTAACTGTATTTGCTTGTATTTATATTTATTGTCAATATTATTGCAGGTTAATTGACTCAAATATGGCAGTATAATTTGGCTACTGGTGATGATTATAATTTAGGACAGTAGTAGTTTCTTCATTGTACAGTATTGTACTTAGCCTTTGTTGATTTGATTGTGTATTATGTTTAACCTTAACTGATTTGAGTGTGCATTGATATATATTGTATTTAGCCTTCATTTGCTTGTCTGAAAAAATGTTACCTCATAAGTGCTAGTTTGGCTATATTCTCCTGGTGGTTTTTCATTTGCCAGGATAATCTACAGAATTTAATAGCTTATTGGTGACAGTACATTATGGTGCCATAGATTTTATATATAAGTGTTTGAAATTATCTGCTTAGGTTTCCATTTTAATAATGCACAAACCAAAAGCAGGAGGCAGTCTGTCTAAAACTGTTAGTATGTGTTATGATGTATAATGTTGAAATATATGTATATTACAATGCACGTGTATGAAAATATTTTTGTGGTGATGTATGTTGTATGGCATGAATGAATCAGTAATATGTTGCAAAAAATTTGTATTTTGAGTACTAAAATGAAAATAGAGAACAAAGGATTTTGCTGCAGTAAGTGTATGTGATTTGTTGTGGATTCACTTATACTGTCGCAAGTGTTACCACAGTTGTATCTTAATCTTCCAATTATCGTCTGCTTTTTATGCTTCAAAATTTGTCTGCTCTTGGTATTTCTATCAATTCTATTTTTTTCTTGAAAATCCATATAAATGGTTCAGTTATTATAGAATACCCTTTTACAAGACAAACTAGTCCTCATGTCACTTCAAAATGTTAGTTTCACTCTGACACATCAACCATTAGATCTTTCACTCCTACAATGACAAATTTTACGTTTTCTATGTGTTTCTCTGATTAAATTTCTTTTACACGTGACTTTACGTTTATTCTGTTTCTACTCGTTTGGTTGCAGCTACTTATACGTTTATCACTCAGGTGTTATCGAAATCTCCATAGCCGCAACATCAACTGATTGGGAACACAACATTCAATATTATTAACATCAATGAACTACATAATGACATAAATTAGCTAATGAAAGTACAGTAAACAGCTTCAATATGTAACATTTGTGGAATATAACTATCGATGAACACATGAATGAAAATAAAAAAATGATCTAAATGTCATTGACATCCAGGATATTATAAGTATTTCGTAGCCGAGCTCCCTGGTACAGCTCAGCTTCGACACTTCCCAACCATTGAATACACCCTAGTGTATACATTGGTTAAGCTGAAATACTGCATAAAATGTTTAGGTGTTCTATTTGAAGTTGGCTGGGTAATAAAAAAGATCATCACACTTTGTGTTTACATCTTTGATAAGATCATCATGTACCTTAGCCCAAGAAAACTTTTATGGATTTAAAGTCTTCAAGAAAAGATCCAAGGCACCTCACTTACCAAACTATCAGTCATTATAACAAGGGTATCACTGTGTCTTTGCTGCCATATAACTTGTGAAAGACCCAAATTCAGAAGCTAGGAAAAATAGAAATGTCTACCGCTACCTACCAGAAATAAGACATCACACTATAGTCCCCTCTGTGAGTTAGTGTTAAGTTTAAAGGATAAAAATGTTATAATCGAGAGTGTCTATCCTTTTCCTAAATAGAATACTTATGTCTCAATGTACAGATTTGTACTAAAAACACAAAAAATCAATTAAGATTGATTTTTTGTGCACAAAGTTATAATTCCGGTAACATTTTTAAGTATTAATATGTTAACATTTTTACAGTGACATGAGTAAATCACTTTGATGTATTGACTAATGCATAGATTATGCACACAGTTGTACTTGATTGCAACACATATATTTGGTCATACATTACTACGTTTCTTTTATTATAGTTACCTGTTTTTTTACGTTATGAATTTGTCGAGTTATCTTAAGTTTCTACATTCCGTTAACATAACTACTTATTGTTCTGCGTTACATAGTTGTTGTATCACATGCACTTTCTTATAGGAAAGGAAACTCAACCCTAGAGAAATTGAAATATTTCATTTATACTTGCAAAGAGATAAAACCCTGAGGACACAGACTTTAGAATGTTATGGAAATGATCAAAAGTCACATTGGTAGTGTAACCTCCCTCAGATGAATTACAATT
This sequence comes from Carcinoscorpius rotundicauda, assembly GCA_011833715.1. Classification (NCBI taxonomy): domain Eukaryota; kingdom Metazoa; phylum Arthropoda; class Merostomata; order Xiphosura; family Limulidae; genus Carcinoscorpius; species Carcinoscorpius rotundicauda. The sequence continues at coordinate 142,935,280 of CM022393.1, forward strand.
ATGTTTTGTGTATATAAATACACGTTTTTTTAGCCGTTCCCCGATTGTGAATATTTTAAAACATATCACAGGAAGTACGTCAACATTCTCTCGTTGATCTTAAGGATATCCATCATACCACATTTAATTTTGTAGAAGAAGGAATGTTGCAAAAAACAACAACAAAAACTTGGATAACGAAAATTAGGCTAAAGTGTTTATAAATAATGATGGATATAGCTGTTCGGCTGAGAATAGTGTAAAGCAACACCAAATCAACAAAACCTGAAAGAGTGTAATAAAACAAGACTGGTCTTCTTTGAAACTTATAACATTCTCTCACACAATACATTGTTTTCTTCAAAGTTGATTTAATTTTATCTGAAACTACTAATGCTGCATTTACAATAAACATGTTTCATATAGATTACCAACATAGACACTGAAATACAACATTATATTTAACCTAAGTTGCAAGGTATTCCCAAGTGCAAGATGAAGCAGGACGTAACTTAATTAATCTGTGAAAAATACGGTTCTTGACTGATTAAGCACAAACAATATCACATAAATCTGAAGATGAATACAATCGAACCTAGTACATTCCAAAATTAGAACTCATTACATAGTAAGCAGAAACTGAGCTAGGTTCAATAGATAAAATATATATATATATTGTACATAAACAGCTTACACAACTAAGGATGGTATATAGGAATTCAAAAACTTAGCTAAAAGGGTTTTGTTTCTTAGAATGATATAAGCCCTACATTTTGTGATTGTAGTTTGGTCTACTTAATAAATAAAGATGGTGACGTGAGTAAACGGACATTGTGACATTTTTTGGGTAATTGTGATGAAACAATATATTTAAAATTTCAAGAAAATTCTCCCATAATATACTTTAGTAGAGCGAACCTTATGGAGAATGTCGGTCTGAACTTATTACAATCTCATCTATTTGTTTGGGAAGGTTTGTGGTTCTCTGAGTAGCGAGGAAGTCGTGTTTCATCTGAGTATAGCTGAAAATGTAGAGGTTAATTAGGAATATTAATCCTAGCTGATAAAACTTTGGTTTGTAACGTATCAACTCTTCCATATATTCCTTGTAATTTTTTATGTTTCTCTAATGCAAAATGTGTCGAGCTTAAAACCACCTGGATAGAAATACCATCATTAATTAGATATGGCATTGAAAAGTAATCCAATAATATTTACAAAGCACTTCACACACAAGGTGGAGACAATCTGTTATACTGGATATAGTAACTTATTACTGTAAAACACATATCTGCTAATGATAGAATATTTTCAAACATGTTATTCAGATACTTTTAAAACTTTAACCTTACGATTTGTTTGTTTGTTTTGAACTTCACTCAAATCTATTCGAGGGCTATCTCTACCAGCCGTCCCTAACTTAGCAGTGTCTTAGGGACACAAGCTCGTGCATTTTACACGAACTTGTAATCACCATCAAGCCATGAAAACATATGCACAACAACTATGAAAGTACCAATGTAACTTTACGAAGATGACAAACTTTTAGACAGCATTACAAGTACTTTGTACAAAATAAAAATCAAGATTTTCTATGGAATATTTTTATCAAACATTTTCCTTGTGCTATGTGGATTCAGTGTTATATGCCTCAAGTAAAATAATTTCAATTCTTACTACTTTATTTTCGTTATAATACCCCTATACCGTTGATTTGACGTATCTTGTAATCACCATAGAAAATAGCAAATAAATCTAAATGATCTTTTCTTCGATGTAGAATGACTGCGATTTGTAACAGAAAATTAGATTGCGTAAGGATCGCGAAAGTATACATCTGTTTATAAATAATTTTATTGTTTCATTTCCATTTAAATCATGTCTAACTAATAAACTCCTTACATAATCTGTAAATTAGTTAACAAATGTGTCACTGACATTACCATATTTGATAATACTATGTAACACAAATTTTGTTCCTGGATAGTGTGTGTTATTTCTTGATTGCTTATGTTGTAAAAGTACAGAAAATGGCCATTATTCCCTTCAAACTTTGCTTTTGTGACCTGGATTATGAAATTTAGAAATTAACCTATTTTCTGTGTAAAAACGGGCAAATTTGCACATTTTCATTTACATAAGGTCTGAATAAAACAACATATGAATCAAGATTTACATGTATTTATACGAAAGTTGTACAAAAATGAACAGAAATATTTAGTGGTGAGGAGTATTTCGAGATTTGCAACTGTAATGTAAATTACTTTCACGTATCTGACTGAGTGGGTACAGGGAGCTCAGGCCAGTGTGGCACTAGGAACGATGGATGATAGAAGGTCTGGATACATGATAGCAGATGCATTCTTGCCAGCCGGACGTTTGGTAGGGTCCATCATACAGAAGTAGCAATTCCTTGAGTGGTCAGTGGGTTCACGCCAAATTCTTGGAATAGCGAACTTCATGGCCCCCTTTTCCCCTTTGTACCATCCTGTAAAAAAATAAAATAAAATTGTTATTATAAAAATAAGTTTATTTCATTCATAACTAATGTGTAAAAGGTTGGTGCAAAATATTTTATCAGTGATATTTTTCCATACAATTGGAAATAAAAAAATAAATAAATTAAAATATAATTAAATTTAAAAAGGTCTAAAATTTGTATAATATAAAATCTTACAATTCAAGCAAGCATAAATTGTCCGTTTTACATTCTAGAGTTTTTTGCAATGATCGCAGGTAAAATGAGTTGCCGAGAGTTTGTCTTGATCTCCGACGACCAAACGTGTTAAGGCGTTTGACTTGCAATCTGGGGTTCGCGGGTTCGAATCCCGGTCTCACCTTTCAGCCGTGGAGGCGTTATAATGTGACGGTCAATCCCATATTCGTTGGTAAAAGAGTAAGCGGTGGGTGGTGATGTCTAGCTGCCTTTCGTCTAGTCTTACACTGCTAAATTAGGGACGGCTAGCACAGATAGACCTCGAGTAGCTTTGTGCGAGATTCCAAAAACAACAGAATCGGTTTAGAAAATATTCTTTCAGGACAGTTATTGATGAACACATCTGAGTTCCGTATTTTTTACTCAAGCATATTTAAAAAAAAATGTTTTAGTTACTAGAAATAATGAACTGTTTATTTTGAATATTATTGTACTATTACAAAGTAAATAAAACACAACGTGAAATACTTCGAATGTCACAGGTATTTGAAATAACAGGAATTAGATAAATGAATATAAATATTACTCACAGCTGATGCATGCCCTCTACACATACATAATAATTGCAGCTTATCTTAGTGCTTGACTCTGTCATATTAACTTTGCTGTTAGTGACTTGCAGTATGTTTGGAAAAAAATTAAGTTAAAAATTAAGAAGTGATAATATAAGATCCTAACGATAATATAATGACATTTAATCGCCACAGCCTGACCATAAGGACATAACCTTATTGATATTTGGATGCAATCCTAATACATGTTTGGCTGATGTGTAAAAATTTAGTGGAACGTGTTTTAGTTACCAGTGTATTACATTTATGTTACCTTAATAACGCTAACATTAAATTAACACATATTCCACACGTAAGTGAGTTAGACGACTTCTAATAATAAAGATCGTGTTACATGCTTTACAAGATATTCTTTATGCCAGATAAAGATGTCGTTTCTTAGTGAAACAGCACTCTATGTTTGATTTTTTTCTTTTTCATAAAAATGCCGACTAATACCAAAAGACTCTCCTTATTACCCTATGTGATAAAATTTTGTAAATTCTAAGCGGCCTTTTGTTATATTTTGATAGGAATTTTGCGCTAAGCTAACTACGCTAGATGTTCCTAATTTTGCAGTGTAAGACTAGAGGGGAGGCAGCTAGTCATCACCGCCCACCGTCGACTCTTGGGCTACTCTTTTACTAACGCATAGTGGGATTAACCGTCACTTTATAACGCCCTCACGGCTGAAAGGGCGAGCATGTTTGGTGTGACGGGGATTCGAACCCTCGACTCTAGAATTACTAATCAAGTATCTTAACCACCTGACCATACCGGGCCTAATGGGGACTGGAATGGTAATTTCAGAAGGTACATTTTTAAATTACTCTCAATTGGTAATACCTTATTTTTCTTATTCTTATTTTCGTTTTTCCATTATTTTTTCCTCTTTACGTTGGATAACAATTACCTTCCCACTACTGTCTGCAGGCAGTAAAGTTTGATATAGATGTGGGACGTTGTGGGCTTGACCACCAACGTCTCGTTCTCATAATTTCTATTCCTATACCTGTTGCTACTTCTTTATTTTACTTCTTTATGTGAGACTGGCGAATGGAGGTTAAGTGTTATAGGCGGTGTATGCCCACCGAAATGTGGGTCCTAATTCTCAGACACCTCCAAAACCTAGGATACATTTTATATCCCACATTATAGCTTGCATCTTTGGATCTTTTTAATTAATGTAGAGTTTTAGTTTATTATTTTTGTTTCGGCTTGTTTTTAGGTTATAACAAACTAATATGATTAGTTTGAATATTCTGTTTTTCAACGCATTCCTTTCTCTTTATTTTGTTAACTTAATTTTATCAATAATTATTTTGTCTATAATATATAATATTTACATACGCACGTCGGAGATGGAAATTTTAAATGATTGAAGAGAAAATTTTTATAGTGGCGGCATCTCTTGCACGAGAATATAATGAAATAATACTTGACGAAAAAAAAACGAACGTAAAGAAATAAAAATTAAAACAGAACAGTTAAATGACGTAATATTAACAAATGATATCAAAGTAACTCACGTAAATGGGTAATGTAATAATAAATAATAAAAATTTACAAAACTTCAATCTGGAAAAAAAGATAAGTCTTGCTTTAGAAATAAATGTGAATTTGTAAACATAGTTTGAGATAATTATTTTTCTATTGACCACACATTTATGAAATTTTTAATAATTCTTGCTACATCCACGAATCTAATTTCTACCATTACATAACACTATATATATATTATTATTATTTAGTATAAAGCTACGTCAGAGCTATCTTTCCTCTGCCCACCAGGGATATCGAAACGCCGTTTCAAGCATTTTAAGTTCACTGGGAGAAATATGGAAATTATCGTAATATATCACTCACAAAACAATGAAAAATTTATGATAAAACATCACTATTAACCCTAGTAATACCTGTTGCGTTTCATTATGTATATTACAGAAAATGGATGATTTCACCCGATGTTTGGACGTTTCATTCCAATGCTACAAGTAACAAGTTAAATTTACCCAATATTATGAAAAATTTTGACCTCAACAAAAAAAAAACCGAATGAATATAAGTCGTTAAGTTGAAAAAATAAAGAAATTAGATCATGATCAAAAGATATGAGAGTTCGCTGAGATGAAATTCATTAAATGTATTATTTGTTCTTTCATTAGAAACAAAAAAACTTCTGGAAGAAAATATTAAACATTCAGTCACCATCTAGACGACCGAAAAAGAAAACTTGTAATTTAAATTATCTTCTTTGGTGACGTATATAATAAAAAACTACATGAAAAAATTTGAACACCGTAAAAAATTTCACTTATTGGCTGATGTATAACTTTTGAGTGTAACAATAAAAAAGATAGTCAAAATTTGAAATAAACCAATAAACACTTTCGAGATAAAATCTGTTAATATAACAATATGACATTAAATTAAGAGCCAAACAGTGGAGTTACAACATACTGTTTGTTGTAGTCAAACACAAATCTACGCAAAAGGCTATTGGTGCTCTGCCCACTTTTGGTACATAAAGCAGATGTCTAGCGGTTTAAGTACGTAGACATAACGAGATTAAAAACAAGTTAATAGTTATTATCCAATTACAATTAACAAACTTAATAAATAATAATTAAACTTAGGTAGTGGTATAGGCTATTAGTTACTACAAAAGAAGATATCCGATCACTATAAGCTTTCTCTAAGTATTTGTACTTAGCAGTACAGACCATCCGTTAAAGAAACAAAGCAGCGGAGAGAAGGCAATCAAGGCTGGTGACGTAGAACAGAAGGAAGCAAGTCAGCGAGGTATCATTCAGGACCTCGGAGTGGCTGGGATCCTGTAAGTCCTAATGCCTCAGAAACGGGAGTATCCCGAGAAAACCAACTTTCACGAACAGGTCGCCGAGTTAATTTTACCCATCTGTGCCCGGAAGTCGCTAGAAAAGAAATCAAGGTTAGTAAAACATTTAGGTATAAAAACAGCGTTTGAATTAACATAACAAAAATATTTAGCGTATTTGGCTGGTTGGCTGGTACTTTACATCTCATTCTCGTCTAAGGTTGTACTGGGAACAGAGTAATATGACTCCTGTGGAAGGCGGGGTGGCGTTTTGTTGAGGATAAATGAACACGATGGTACCGTTGATCTTCCACTGTATATTGCACCACTCCTGTCTGGGGTTATTCTTGTCTTTTTGCAGTTCTAGTTTAAGTCCCATGAGTGTTTGTAGGCTTGATGTCTGTTGCGAATGATGCGTCTCTAGTTCAAGCTATCGTGGTTTGGGTCTGGCTTGTGGTTGTAATATATAAAGTTAGAATTGTGGTTTGGCACGATCTGTTGCATTTATTCTTCGGATTAGTGAGTCTTGAGATGTTGCTGGCAGTGGATGTTGGTGGAATCCATGTAGAGTTGTATGAATACGTTTGGGTGTTTTCCTGGCTGGTTCTGGATTTAGCGATAAATCAGTGGTTGACCGTTGAAAGTTGTCCCTTGATTGTCTGTGTTGTCTGGAGGGCTTACATATCCACGACTTGGTGGAACGACGTTCGGCACTGAAGTGAAATATGTGACAGTAACATCCGTTACGCAGTCAGCATTATTCTTAGAGGTTGTCACTGTCTTGATGAAATGAGTTGACAGATTGGTGTGTTTGGAGAAAATGCGATGTACGGTGTAAATCTTGGTCTGGATTTGGCATTTAATGGGTTGTTTGATTTTTTCGGGTTGGATAGTTGGGTCGAAGCCTGTGAGGAAAACAGAGAAAAGGCTAATATAGGGCTTTTAGTGTGGGAACAACTGACGTTAAATTCAGTGTTCCATGGTTGGTTTTGCATAATGTAATAATTATGAAACAAAATAAAAAAATTTGGTGTCTTCCAAACACAAGATAAACAAAACAAAGGCCATCAGTTTCTTTTCTGTTTATTTTGTAAATAAGAGTTCGGCTGCACGAAATACAAATTTAAAAATTATAATTGGTTAAGTCTGGTTATAGTGTTCTGAAACAAGAGTTCGGAACAGTGATGAATAATAAGGTTCATTATAGTCGTGACAGGCGTAGACTTCTCTATTGTCTGTAGATGTTTCAACAAACAGTCAAATAATATTTCATTATGTCAGTTTTTGAATATCACATCTACTTCATTAATTTTTGATGTATGAATAATCTTTTTTGTATTTTACTTAATGAAAATAATAAACTATTTTTTTGGACACTATTGAAACATTATTAAATGTATAACATTCTTGTAAAATACTATGTAAACTACATACATTTTAAGTAATACAGATGTTAGATATATAAATATTACTCTTGACTGATTCAAGTACTCCACATATACACAGTGATGGTTAGTGTTAGTGTCTGTCTTTTTCTTCCCTGCTGGGACAGCAGTAAGTCTCCGGATTTTCAACGTTAAAATCGAAGGTTCAATTTCCCTCGGTGGAAAAAAGCAGATAGTCTGATGTGACTTTGCTGTAATAAAACACACGATCTGTCTTTTTATCTTTGTTTTTGGTGACTCGTAGTACGTTTGGAAAAATTTAACTTAAAATACATTAGCAGCTGAAGGAAAGAGAGTTTCCCCGAAGCTTCTTGCTTTACTAACTAGTAAACTTCTTATACTGCCGGGCCAGGTGGGTTAAGGCGTTCGAATAGTAATCCGAGGGTCATGGGTTCAAATCCTAGTTTCACCAAACATGCTCGCCCTCCCAGTCGTAGGGGTGTTATAATGTGACGGTCAATCCAACTATTCGTTGGTAAAAGAGTACCCCAAGAGTTGGCGGTCGGTGGTGATGACTAACTGCCTTCCCTTTTGTCTTACATTACTAAGTTAGGGACGGCTAGCACAGATAGCCCTCGAGTAGCTTTGTGCGAAATTAAAAAACAAAACAAAAAACATTTATTTTTATAAATTTTCTGTATTTGTTTCACAATTTTAAATTTAAGTGGCATTATTGGTCAATAAACCTAAATTTATCAGTAAGGTGGTTAATCTATATTAATCTGAAAATTAGGACTGTTGACGAAAGAAGGGACAATTAGTCATTAGCGTAAGCGGCTAATTTTACTGCAATCTATGTAAGTTATAAATGTTGGCTTTTCCATAATTATTATTGTTTGACTAAATGTAGAAAAGATCCCTTTTTAGATGTTCGACTATCATTCACACTACCTAAGGGGCTTGGCATGACCAGGTAATTAGATCTCTCGTCTGGTAATCTGAGGGTTGCGGACTAGATTCCCCTTCACAACAGAATTACTCATGGTAAATCCTACTATTCAATGGTAAGAGAGTACTCCAACAGTAGGCAGCTGGTAGTCATGACTGGTTGCTTCCCTATAGTTTTACATTGCTAAATTAGGAATGGGCTAGTGTAGACAGCACATGTGTAGCTTTGCGCGAAAATTCCAGACCAATACCTTAAAATGTTACAGTGTTTGTTTTCTATAAACAAAATTCGCCACTATTTGTCACGAATTAAAGGAGGTTCGTCTTCTGATCGATTAAAGGAATTCTTTCTCTTCAATACCTGAACAAAAAGTAACATGTATGGACAAATGTTGAAAAGTAAGATCTGAGAGTATACTAAAGATCAAAACACCTTATAAACAAACAATAATAAAGACACAATACAAAATACATATGCAATATCAGCAGCCCTAAAGGGATTAATCACAGTTTTGTTGATATTTTTGTTAATTTCTGTTATGACTCAAATATTATTGGGAAAACTTGTAATGAACGAAATGATAAATTTGCACATAATTCGGTGCATCGATAGTTTCGAAAAATATTTACTAGAAAACTTACGATTCTAGAATTGATAAGTAAGGCACGTTCATCAAGATGTCCTAAAGTATTTGGAACTCTCTAACACCTTCAAGTCTCACTTCTTTTTTCAATTAAGTGTGTTCGTTTTTTATTTATTTCGACCACTTTTATAGTGACTCTCTTCAAAATGCAAAACTAATTCACGAAAAGTTACGTATGTTTCCTGAAGATATTACCCATATATTGATACATTTTTGTTTTATCACGTACTATTTTCAGCCATGGTGTGTTTATAAAATATATTACAATGCCATCATTCCTTAAAAATTGCAACAATAGATGCCGTCACTGTATGAATAGGTAATTTTGGTTTGGGTTTTTAATTCCGCGCAAAGCTACACGAGGGCTACACGCGCGAGCCGTTCCTAATTTAGCAGTGTAAGACTAGAGAGGAAGGCGGCTAGTCATCACCACCACCGCCAACTCTTGGGCTACTCTTTTACCAAAAAATAGTGGAAATGACCGTCGCATTATCGCCCCCACGGTCGAGCATATTTGATGTGAGAGGGACTCGAATTCGCGCCCTTTGGATTACAAGTCGTGTTCCTTACATATGCCGGGCCAAATATGCAATTCAGTAGTTTATAAATCTCGCGTTATATGCATATCCATATTTTGCTGTTAAACGACAATCGTTTCACCTTCTTCAGTGTAATAACTAGTCGAAACATTCGCGTAATGTCTGAACGAAAGCATCATTTCATAGATGCAGAGAATGCTTGATATTTCAGTTAAGACAAGCTATTGCAATATCATTTAGAACAAGGTGCGATTTTGGGTAAACAATTTTTGATGTGTAATTTAGGTCTATGAAATAAACTTAACATGATGTATATTAATGTTATGGGTTTATACTAATTCAGTTTATTTCTATTTTCAAATTAATTAAAGGTTTGTTCTTCACTGATTCGTCTTGAGATTTTAAACTGCTTATGATTTAGCAATAAACCTCCTGATCAAAATTCCGTAGAATTTTCTATCTTTGCATCTAAAAACAATGAATCATGAACAATTAAATATCAGAAATAAATCGTTAAAATATATTACCCTAAGAGAAAGAATGTAAGCACACATCACAAACATAGCAACAAACCTTTCAGAATATCTACCAGTTTTGAGAAGAGGGTCTGACACATTGTGCAGTTAGCGACATATAGTTAAAGGAAGTTGAAAACCTCAACAGCATGAAACAAACGTTGCCTGTCATCTGTCCCCCTTAAAAAAAGAGCAGTCTATTATACAGTAAAAATTATAACATAAAATATGACCCCTTAGAAATGAAGTAAATACATTAATACAAATATTTGTAAATTTTTGGAGATTAGAAAATAAGATATATAATACAAGAAAATATAATGTGGTTTTAAGGTTATTATGTATATGTGTAAATAGAAATAAAACCCCTTATGAAGTAAATTATGCAAAAAGATAAATTTACTTTTGTTAAGAACATTTAAAATAATACTAAAATTTGTTTATGATAAAAATCATTTATGGAGGAATAACAAAACCAGAGTACAATGTATGAAACCAATTAAACAAAACTTCTTCACACAGTTACATAGTAAAAATATTAGTGGACATAAGGAATATTACGTAATGTAAAAATATATAAAAATGCTCATATTACTACCGGTAAAATATTTATATACACAATTTGTTACTCATCTCATAGTTCTTGAGGTTTAACTTCCCATAGCTCAAGAAAATATTATTTAAAGCTGTGACCGTTTTCCATTTGGACATTGTTGTGGTCTTATCATCGTGTTTGGCTTTGGGTTTCCTGCTAGTACAGCGATATGTCTTCGGATTTTCAACGCAAAATCAGGGGTTCGATTCACCTCGGTGGGCTCAGCAGACACCCCGACGTGGTTTTGGTATAAGAAAACACACACACACAAACACTTTGGCTTTGGTGACCACTCCGGCATTCTGGACTAACTTAACCTACATTATAGTATGGCACGGGAGGGATGGTCAGGTGGTTAGGGCGCTCGACTTGTGATCTGTAATCGCGAGATCGAATATTTGCCAAAACAAAAATACTCGCCCTTTCAGTGAGTAAAAAGAATAACCAAAAAGTTGGCGGTGGGTGGTGATAACTAGCTGCCTTCCTTTCAGTCTTACACTGCTAAATTAAGAATGGCTAGCGCAGATATTCTTTATAGAGATTTGCCCGAAATTCAAACGAACAAACAAACTATTCTACCCACACCAAATGAAAATACTGGGTACCAAAACTAAGTATTGCAATCCTAAATATAATCCAAGGCACAGTTTCACACTCTAGAAATACAGTCTCGTTAGCTTCACATTGCTAACTGTAAAATAGTATGGTCTGGAATATAACTGCAGCATGATGCAAGAATTTCATGCGACGCATAATTTCTTTACAGCGAATAATTCACATTTCCTTCTTCAATAACACTTTTCATGAACAAACAGAAGACACAGCAATGGGCTCCCCTCTGAGATTAATATTATATCCTTTGTAAGATCAACAGTGATCTGGAATTACTGATTGAAGAAACTCTTCACATCAAACAAATTTTATCAACACTCAAAAACAATGTTCTTTTAAACTGCATATTTTTAATAAGTACAGTATGAAAAACAACCGAACAAATATGTAACCGGCAATTGTAAGAACCCAAAAATTCGAGATTGTTTATCTAGTTTGCTAACCAATCCTTCAAACATAAATAAAGAACAAGTTAATCAGAATGATCTCGAGAAATAACGTTTTGGTCATGATTTCAATTAAAAGTACTTATTCTCTTAGTGTGTGTTTTTTGTGTGTATTTTGAATTAAGCACAGAGCTACACAATGGGCAATCTGTGCTCTGCTCACCACGGGTATCGAAACCCGGATTTTTGCGAGCAAGTCCACAGACATACCGCTGAGCCACTGGGGGCTATTCTCTCAGTATTAAATAAAAAAAAACAACCAAAAACTAGACTTATTGTGAAAATAAATTCTTGTTTCATAAGGATTATTGTATTTACTGATGGTAGAACCGCTAGAGAACCAGTGATTCCTCTGGTGTATAATATCAGACATAAGCCTGGATTCTTTGTAAAAATAAAATGACCGCCTTGCAAAATAATTCATACAAAAAAATAAACAGCCATGTTTTTTTTCCACTGTGAATAAATATATCCTGTTTGGAAATATATGGAACGATTTTCACCATTGCACATTGAAACAACTGAGTAAAGCTAGAATGAATCCATTACAAAGAAATTGTATTTTGCCAAATGGAGAAACAAACGGTTTTAACATTTAAAATTAATTGTTTCGACTTGTTGCTTTATGGGATCTTGTTTTTAATGCTACTTTTATCTGTGTTTTCTCAAGTTCCAGTTAATCTTATGTGGACAATGAAAATATGATAGAAAAACGAAATACAGCAGTGAGTTTCGTTACCAAAGGAAACTTATGATAATGTTTTATTGATACTGCTAACATTTGTTTAATAAAAACAAAATTAATAATTTTACCACTGTGCAATTAGAGTCAATACTATTTTGTGCAAATAATTTACTCTTTACTAAAGAAAACAAAATACAAGAGGCTGACTTAGAGTCATTTTTACACACTAGCCATTAAGTCATCAACATGTTAACATGCCCTATAATAATGACACATTCTTGCATTTTATTGTATCAATTATTTTTGATTAAAAACTTAATATGATGATCTTTCAAAATATTCTTTGTATATAAATGGTAGTTAAGTAACTGAATAGTTATCTCTCATATGAACTGTTGTAAAACAACGAGAAATACAGTTTTTATTATTCACTGAGTCATAGTTACAGTGAAGACGGAAAAACTGAGACCTTGATTTTAATACTTCAATTGTAAGTACTCGTGAAGAATATAAGTTACTACTTCCCATAATGCTCGGTTTATTCAATATACAAAAGAAACTATCAAACACAAATGTGCAGAACATAAGAATATATTAAATATGAAAAGGTGATTGGTAACTTTCAAAAGTTGTGTTGAATCGACGTTTGTAATTTCTTTTCAGGATATATACGCATGGTCGTACACATTACAGAATACAAATATTTATAAGCAAATAACAATAAAGTAATTCTATAAATTAAAAGCAAATCAAAAGCTTAATATTCTCACATTAACTGACTCGTAATATAATGGTTACACGTCACTATATTACATGTGTACTGATATATAATATAATGGTTAAGCCTGAAGAAAATAAATCATACTTAACTCCATGATTTTTTGGGTAAGATTACTACAATGGTATTCGCTAATCATTTATGTTTGCAAAAACTGCTAAATTTTATGGAATATTTATCAGACTCATTTTATCATAAAAATTTTGCTATTACATATATTTCAAATGCTCAGAACAATCTAATGGAAATAGCAATAAAATCTCCATGTAGAAAATGATGCTTTCACTTGCTGTCGTGCAAACCTCGTGTAAATATAGCGAGCAGTTATTTTGTTGGAGAAATCAAACGAATGTCGTGGGGGAGTGAAATCTGGATATAAATCGGATGTTAAGATTATAAACCATGTACTTACATATTTCTATAGCAGCAGCGAATATCACTTAAATTTGAAATAAATGAAGCAAGACTACATCAATATTGCACAGTAGACGTTAGAAATAACTCGTTATTAGTCGACTTCGTATGAATATATGGATCATATAATTTGAAAATATTCAACACTTTTCTTAAATTGTTTTTGAATGCTTAGAAAATTTGCAGTCAATGTGGATGAAATAAATAAATCTGTGCTAGCCGTTCCTAATTTAGCAGTATAAGAAGAGAGGGAAGGCAGCTAGTCATCAACACTCACCGCCAACTCTGAGGCTACTATTTTAACAACGAATAGTTGGATTGACCGTACTATGATAACGCTCCCACGGCTGAAAGGTAGAACATGTTTGGTCTAAAGAAATTCGAACCCGTGACCCTCTGGTTTCGAGTCGAACACCTTAACCTAACTGGCCATGCCGGGCCAAAATAAACAAAACCGTTAACTTTTATTTGAGAAATAAGTAAGGTATGAATCACAAAATAATTCAACAAAAATATTATCCAAATAAGTTAATATTTACCATGTAAACAAGGTGATATAGATTCAAAAGTCACAACCCTTGAAACACACATTACATGAAATACAACCATAATAAGGAAAATAGTCCTCTGTCCATCTACCTGTTAGTGCAGTTAGAACATTATTAAATAACACTTTATGTTAATAGGATGTAGTTAAATGAGAAACTATTTCAGATCAAACGAACTTTATATATTAAAGACACCCCTTATTACTCTCTGTGGTAATTTGCGGCAAATTCTAAACGTTTCTCTGTTACAACTTTCTTTGTATTCATGTAAAGTGTATATTGATTATTACTCCATACATTATTATGATTTTATGACCAACGAGCATGTATTGTATAGCAAATAAATTAATTTGTTTTTGTGTTGCTGTATACAATATACATTAGCTATTATTGTGCAATATTGTTGAATAATATTTTAAACCTTCGTTATTTATTTACAATTATCACCCCACCTTTTTGTATGTTTCAAAGTGGCTGCAATATCATATACGAAGTCTTAACTTTAAAACAAGAGTGCAGTTATTAATGGCCAGATGGATACAATGGTGGGCTCCATTGTTTTACAGTAAACTGTATACAAATATTTAGTTATTTATTTCATTGAAAAAAAACAACTTTGACGTTATATAAATATATGATTTTATAGTGACTGCATCTGTTGCGCTGGAATAATGCCTAAAAATATAAAAAGAACGTGAAGAAAAAATAATTAAAACATTATGATAAAACGAAGAAACGTTTACAACTGAATCAGAACAAACTGATAAATAGGTTTTATCGACAGAAAATTTACAAAATCTTTCATAACCAAAGAAGGGAAGACCTTGTCTTAGATACTAATACATAAAATTTGAAACAAGAACTTTAAGTTATTTTTTGAGGACACTCTAAGAAATTTTATTTTTGTATCAACCACAGAATTATTGACTTTTTAAAAGCATTTTGGTGGGTCCATAAATTTAATTCTTTCCCTAACATCAAACTTCATGATATATTTTGTAGTTTTTTGTTATAAAGCAAAAACTACACAAAGACTCGCCCCCCAGTGGCTCAGCGGTATGTCTGCGGACTTACACGCTAAAATCCGGGTTTCGATACCCGTGGTGGGCAGAGCACAGATAGCCCATTGTGTAGCTTTGTGCTTAATTAAAAACAACAACAACAACACAAAGGACTCTGTTTTTTGCCCACCACGAGTATCAATACACGGTTTCTTGCAGTAAAAGTCCGAAGACATACCAATATGATACCGGGATGCTTCGTGATACATGAACCACCAAACAAAGGAGAAAGATGAGGTAAAACATTACTATTAACCGTACTATAGTGTTGTGCTATAATACGTACATTACAGATGATGGGAGATTCCATCTGATGCTTTGATGGTTCTTTACAATGTTGCACCAAACATACAAAAAATTATTCAATTTTATGCAAAATGTTGGTCTCAGGTATTGACTACTGTTCAAAATGTACTCCTTAATTTGAAAATATATAAATTAGAGTATATGAATTCATGTGAGAGATCACCGAGAAGAAAATTCGATACATATAAATATTTATATTGTTGTTTCATTCGAAAGCAAAAAAACTTACGGAAGAAAATATTCAACATTCAACCACAGTCTGGATGAATTAAAAAAACCAGTTATTTAAATGCCATTCCTTTATGACGTATATAATAAACACCTACTTGAAAGAAACATTTAAACACCGTCAAAAGTTTACGTAATGGGTGAATATAATGTTTGGTGAATAAATATTTAGTTTTACGATAAAAAAGGTTATACCGAACCCAATAAATACTTCACAGTTAAAATATATTTATGTTTGTTTTTTGCAAAAGCTGCTCGAGGGATATCTGTGCTAGCCGTCCTTAATTTAGCCGTGTAAGACTAGAAGAAAGGCAGGTAGTCATCACCACCCACTGCCAACTCTTGAGCTATTCTTTTACCAACGAATGGTGGGATTGACCGTTATATTATAACGCCCCCACTCTGGGAGGGCTAGGATGTTTGGCGCGACGCGGATGCGAACCCGCGACCCTCAGATTACGAGTCGCACGCCTCAAAGCGCTTGGCCATGCCGGGCCTAAATATATTTATACAACAGTAGGACAAATTAGAAGCTTAAAATAACAACGTACTGTTGACAGTAGTTAAGTTTACCTGTTACAAAAATGTTTAAAGGATAACATTAAATATTGTTCTTCCACTTTCTTTTTTTTGCTATCAAGCCTCTAGTTAAGGATGATAACATATTTGTAAAGTAAGACGTCTAATTGTAAGCAATCTTTTACACATATTTTACGCAACTATAATAGTTCAACAGAATTAGTTTTAATTTATTATAATGTTCAAGATAAGTAATTCCAACATTAATTTTACGTCTCAGCTAACAGGGGCTCAGCGAGAAGTCCAAAGGCTTATAATTCAAAAAAATCAAATTATATGATAAACGCTTTGGAAGACATCATTGGATGCATTACATTACTCTCTATTTCACTTTTATATGCATTGATATTTATACCATATATTAAGGATAAGGTTAAATTTGTCTGAATACTATTGAACATTCCTTAGTAATGGAAGTCGTCAAACCCTCATGGTCTAAGTTTTATAAGTCCATAGAGTTGCTGCTGTGTTAGTGTTAGTTTATTTCGTTTTACTGCATTTTCATTCTTCCGTCCTTTCTCATTTCTGTTGGCTTACTTTACCTTCATTATTTTGTGTACATATTTAACCAAAACTCTATAATACATATTGATAGAGTTAGTGTTTCTCGTTCATTCTATTTTTAACTGAGAATTTATCACTCAGTTTATCTATTAACTGAAGACTCCATTACTTTATATGTATTGTAAAGAACAGTATCGCATCTTTTATTTGGGGACAAATCTATATATTTTCTGCGAATTTTAACATTAGTGAGTTATCCATTGTGTCACGAATGTTTGGGAAAGAGCAGCCTGGCATATTAGCGATTAATCCACTTCAAGTATTCAGAGGAAAAGTTTTTACATCTCGTGGTCTCATTGTTTGTGAAATTTTGAACTGTCAATCCTCCAAAGAGTAAACAGCTACTAAAACCCTCTGCCATCTCTTGAATAATTATGTTACTAATGAAGACAGAAATTTACAATAATTCACATTATTACTTATACACTGCATGTGAGACGCTGATTTTCAATCCGCGTATCCAGATATTATATTGGTTTGTTTGGTTGGTTTTCTATTTTCCCGCAAAGCTACACAAGGGCTATCTGCGCCAGCCGTCCCATATTGAATAGTGTAAGAGTAGAGGAAAGGCAGCTAGTCATCACCATCAACCGCCAACTCTTGGGCTACTCTTTTACCTACGAATAATGGGATTGACCAAACTTTTTAACTCCGCTAAAGCTGAAAGGGTAAGCATACGTGGTCTAAGGGGACTCGAACCCATTACCCTTGGATTAGGAGTCAAGTGACTTAATCATCTGGTTAATGTATTAATATTTTTTATTGGTCTCAGTTTCATAATTTAAATTTAGAGTGATTTAAAAAAAAAACAAGATACTTAAAATATTTACATATTTTCATATCAGATAAACTACCTATAAGTCCATACAGAGAAAAGTATTATTCACTGAACGAAAACAATGATATAAAATAAGTTTATTACATCGTACAATAAATACCAAGGTCGCTTGTTTAGATCCAACAAAATTTATTAATAAATGAACCAAGAGTTGTTGTTGTTTATAATTAAGCACAAAGCTGCACAATGGGCTATCTGTGCTCTGTCGACCACGGGTATCGAAACCCGTGTAAGTTCGCAGACATACCGCTGATCCACTGGGGGGCAGAACCAAGAGAAAGACAATTTTGTAGCTATTTAGCCCGCGCCACCTGCTACAGGTTTGCTTTACTTTTTGTTCACTCATTTAAAGGTAGCGCTGTGACAATAAAGTATCTGTCTTAAACTAGCTCAGGAAAAACTAAGTGAGCTCATCTAAGTGTTTGTGAATCACACTGCGGTTGTAACCTTTTAATTCTAAAAAAATTAGTGATTAAAGAAAACTTCCTGCTGTACTAAGTAATAAAGTTGTTATGGTGCGTAGGCATTAAATATAAAAATAAACGTGAATTTTTTCTTTTATAAGCTAGAATACTTTACGTAAACTATTAACTGAAAAATTCACATATTTGTTAATTATAGTTTTCTTGCGACAGTTGTTTCTGTATTGTGTTCAGTATTTTAAATGGCATCTTACGTCATACATAAACCTAAATTTACAATAAGAGGCCCCCAGTGGCTCAGTGGTATGTCTGCGGACTTACACGCTAAAATCCGGGTTTCGATACCCGTGGTGGGCAGTGCACAGATAGCCCATCGGGTAGCTTTGTGCTTAATTCAAAACAACAACTACAATAAGAGTCCCCGATGCTTCAAGCATAAATATCTGTAATTTAAGGCTTCTGACGAAAAGAAGGAAAATCAGTTACTATCGTATACTGCTTCTCTACAGGCAATCCGAGAGAATGTAAGGTTAGTAAATAAAATGTTCAGAAGATAATATGATAGGCTTTTGTATATGTGGAATAAAATAGAAAAGACAATGAGTTAAGAAAGTAATTTCGATAGAAATGGAGCACTTTATCTGGAGTGAACAAAAAAGATTAACACTGAATACAACCGGCCATCAAAGTTTTAGAAAAGTATTCATAATAAAATTATTTATTAAAATTCAAACATACGCGATCAACACTCAAATAAGATAAAACAAGATATCTAAAAGCGGTCTTAGGTTATCTTTCATAGAATAACGCTTTGAATATCAAATTTTCAAAACGGTATTCTTTCTTGAATTGATCAATTAGGAAACAGCTGCAAGGTATAACATTTAAACAGAAGGTCAAGAATTTTTCTTTACGGTTTACAGTTTTTACACGTAATACTCTTTTTCATATTAACATGCTTTTAACCTTTTTTATTATATTTCATTATCAGTTGTCTGTAATTTGCTTTTACAAAAAAAAAATCATTTTCTTGTGTATTTAAGTGTAGTTTCTTGTTTAACAGTATTGTTATTTGTATGATGTACAAGAATCAACAAGAACGTGCGAAAGCTAACGCTTGGTCAAGTTTCAAGTTTGGCCCGTCATGGCCAAGCGCGTTAAGGCGTGCGACTCGTAATCTGAGGGTCGCGGATTCGCATCCCGGTCGCGCCAAACATGCTCGCCCTTTCAGCCGTGGGTGCATTATACTGTGACGGTCAATCCAACTATTCGTTGGTAAAAAAGTAGCCCAAGAGTTGGCGTGGGTGGTGATGAGTAGCTGCCTTCCCTCTTGTCTTACACTGCTAAATTAGGAAAGGCTATCGCAGATAGTCCTCGCGTAGTTTTGCACGGAATTCAAAACAAACCACTCTGTCCAAATATGAAGTCACTATGGCAAATGATTTAAATGCTACTTAAGCCCTTATTGCAAATAAACGTAAACAAAGATTCGGGGTAATTAAGTTTTAAAAGTCAAAATGCATATTACACAAAGCTACGAAACAAAACAAAGAAAAAAAAGATTCATGTGCATTTTAACAACTCGAATCAGAAATATCTTAATCTTCCCATCACGAATTTTTGTTTACAAGTTTATTAAAACAAAAATCCCATTGTTCTTTATGGATTTTGGTTGTTGTTGTTGTTTTGAATTAAGCACAAAGCTATACAAAGGGCTATTTGTGCTCTGCCCACCACGGGTACCCGGATTTTAGCGTGTAAGTCCGCAGACATACCGCTGAGCCACTGGGGGGGGCGTGGATTTTGGCAACATACTGGTATATTACAATATTTCTCGACAATGTCATTTTTTAATTTTATTAACTTTGTTAAAAACTACATTTCTACATAATAAAATCATACTGAAGTAATCTGAACTCTAATTGAGACTAAAACATGCATAACTTGAATTCTAACAATGTGTTTACTGGGTTTTAAACATACACAATAACATTACAAGAGAAATTTTAAGACAATATCTGAAACACAGTGTGGGACTTAATCTTGGTAAGATCTTACATTATCTAGAACAAGATGGAATAATTTATCAAAAATATTTTTTGATTCAACAATTATATAAAGATATAAATATTGTCCCTTTTCAAGTTACAGATAAGTTAAAACGTATATCATTCTCGATCTGCTCTCATTCTAAGAATGAGGTAATTCTTTAATATTCTTGAATGAAAATCTTTGAATATTTACGTTGTCTATAATAATTTCTCTTTTAATAATAATTAATTTGAATATTGACATATAATTTGAAATTAAATACTTAGAAAATTACTCACATATGAATTGTCTATTTTCTGGGAAGTTTTGAACATACGTTTTTAGAAAACGTTGCAAGACAAGACGATATATCACAATACATACAGAGATATTAAAAGATGTATGAAACACCGAAACAAAAAGTGACATGTTTGAAATCATATCATAATAACCTCCAAACAAAATAAATACTCCTCACGGTCATTCTTTTACTTACATTGTTAAAAGTATTACAGAAAGATTAAGAAACACCAAAATATTAAAGTCGCAGAAAATGTTTTCCTCTAAAAGTATTAATTTTGTTAAATGCTTTTAACAGTATAACTTTAACATCATGATATATATATGTAGTCATATGTTTGGAAAGCGATTTCAGATAACAGATACGGTGTTGGATTTTTCATGCGAAATGACACTTTGTGCACATTGTGGGTTAAAAGTCAGAAAGACTCGTATTTTTAAACTATAGATCATAATTACTTAAGATGTCTTGTCAACGATATCATTGCTTGAGGAAATAATGTTCTACAAGACGAGAAAGGAAACAGTTTAAATAAATATATCTAAAGGCAAATAAATTTTGGTCAGTTGTTTTTTCCGACTTTTGTTGTCGACGTACATATAGTGTGGTCATTGAGCAATGATAAGAACCAGTGTTGTGTGACTGATATTGTATTCAGGTGGTTCATCAGATACAAACAAACTTTCATAACTTTAATCAAAGTAAGCACCATTTGCTTCAACACACTTTTGCCAATGTGTAACGATGCTATTTATGCTCTTGATGTAGAAATCATAGAAAAAGAGTAGGGTCGCTTCAATTGACCATAGTTGGTTGTTTATCGCGCAACTTTCGAAGCATTTCGTACAATTATTGACAGTATTTGTGCATTGTGCTTATTACCCTGGATTAAGAAAGTTGATTTCAATGATACCGGCCGCAGTCTGCCATATAGTCACTGTGAACTTTACTTGGTGAAACTTGGGCTTTGGAAAATGCATTGATGCTTTTTTGCGATCTATCCATTTCTCAAGTCGTTTCCGATTGTCGTGCAGAATCCACTTTTCATTGAATTTTCAAGAAATGGATAATTCTGGATCCGCAATAACAAGTCTCTTAAAGCCGATTTCACTGATCTTCTGTCAGTTGGTAAGGAACCCATTTATCCAACATGACTTTTTGTCTTTTCAATCGTAATCAGATGGTTGGTGGTGCTTTTTTTGCTTGTGTCTGGATTTTCAGCAAGTTCAGGTACTGTTGTGTAAAGGTCTATCTCAATTGCTTCCCTTAATATCTTTTAATCAAAGGATGACTTCCATCCACGATCTTCATGGTCTTAAAGACTTTCATTTCCATGTGAAAACTTTCCGTACCAATGCCGAACCGTACGTTCAGTTACACATCAATTGGCAAATGCCTGGCTGATGTTTCATGTAGATTTGGTAGTTTTTCGTCCAAGTGTGGAGTCGTAGAGGAAAAGCAGACGAAAGTCCTTCCTGCTCATGCTGCCTTGGGGGTTGCGAGCTAAATTTACTCTGAGTAGAGTTGAAAGAGCAGACAATTAAAACACCATGTAAGTGACAAACATTGGATTAAACCAAACCAACATACGACAAGTTACTCAATATTTATATTTTAAATGCCTCCATAAGAATTCCAACATTTGTGAATTCTGACCCCCTCCAACTTTCATCAGATTAAAAAAATGAAAAAGACAAGTATATGGCTGTATTTCACTTTGGGAAACTCGAGAATAAGTCCCCTCGAACCTACGTGCTTTACTAACTTGTAAACTTCTTGTGTAAGCATTTAGTGTAAAAGTAAATATGAATTGCTTCCTCTGTAAGCTATAAAACTTTGAGTAAAATATTGTCTGAAAATTTCACAAATTTGTTAATTATAGCGTACGTGGCACAATTGTTTTCATAAGATTCTGTATAAGTATCAGTTTAAATGACATCGTAGGTGAATAAACCTAAATGTGCAAGTGAGATGGTTCAACAGCAGTCATCAGTAATTTAGGGTTGTTAATAAAAGTGGTCAAATATGCGCTTGTCATTTCTGACGTAAGGGTGTAATAATGTGACGGTCAGTCCCATTACTCGTTGGTAAAAGAGTAGTTCAAAGGTCGACGATGGGTTGTGACTTGCTGCCTTTTTTTTAGTTTTACACGACTAAATTAGAGACGGCTGGTGCAGATGACCTTCATGTGCCTCTGTGCGAAATTGAAACAAACCAAAAATGAATATTCCAATCACTAATGTAATCTAAGGCACAGCTCCATTGTCCAGAAACATAAATATTAGGATCTACTGAATGATATCCAACTACTCATCACTTGCATTTCAATACGAAAGTATTCAAATGATTAATAAGAACATCCTTGAAACTAACTTTATCAAAATATTTGTTTGAGTCTTGTGTTATGTCTCGGCTGATGTTATAGACAATGAATGGTCTAAAATGAGGAAGTGTTCTGGTCTATATTTATGCTCTCCTCGTTTGTTTGTCAAAGTTTGCTCTTCAAAACCTGAGCAGGGTTCATCGTCAGCTGAGAAATACCGGAAAGTTGAAGTTGAAACAAGGAAAGTGATCACCCATGTGAATATAGCTAAATGTTCTTGTTTATTTTGAGGGTAGAGTTAAATAATCTGTTTGTTTTGTGGAGTAAACTACAGATATTCACTAAATGTAAGTGACTTTTCTATGTCTAAGGAAGAAGCCGTGTTCTTCCAAACACAGATTATAAATATTTTATATTGAATATAAGTATGATAATCTTTATTGTTTATTTCACAAGATTTATTGTTATTTATTTATTTTAATATCGGTGTTCGTTTTAGTTATATACGTATTTAGAAATGCATATAACTTATTTTGATAAAAGTGTGTTGGGAAATTATCTCCTATTCTTTAAATATGTAGAAGATTATCCAATGTAATAAACAACAAATTATATATATATTTGTTTTTTCAAAGATAGTGCAAGCGTTACTTCAAAATAGCTACATGTGTGTTGCATTAACTTCAAGTTTTTCATATTTTTACGGTTAATCTAAATTCAAGATGAAATCTAGCAGCTACACATTCGGGTTAACTAATTGTACATAAAGTTATTGCGGACTTGGAATTACATTGTGAGTTTTACAGAATAAACTGTCATGTTACGTTGTTTTTTTCTTTACGATATTTAATGGCTCACTTTTCTTAGTGAAGTCCTGTTTTTTATGAAAGTTTATTAATATTTTTATATCGCATTATATATTCAAATAATATATGTAACATTCTTCTCGCTTTAATGAGATTTGTTATTGTTATCTAAACTTCCAGAAAAACTGATACATTTTAATTAAACATATAATGCTAGCTAAAAATTTTCACCCATCGAAGTTTTCTGAGTTGGTAAAATTATCCTCTATTTTCCTTTCATTTACTAGCTAAAACTGATGCTTTTTATGTATGTATGACAATACCATGATTTCTTCATCAAACGTTTTACAGCCGTCTTTTTGCAGATTATTAGGCCAAGTTAGCTGAAAAGAAAATTTCAAGAATAACATTATGTTTTGTATCGTGTAGTATATTTATTATTATTATGAGTTTATTTTAGAGTCGATGCTTGTTTTAGCTAAGTATGTATTTAGAAACGAATGTAAGTTTTATTGCCTTTATCTGCTTTCAGAGTTTTGATGTTGTTGTCCTGCTTAAGGTTGTTTATGGAATTAACATGTTTTGATGTAAGGTTTTCTATATTTTTCTTTTTGATGAAGTTATATTGATGGATTTTTGGTAGAATTCTTTGAAAAAGTTGTTTAATGTACTCGTTTGGGCTGTTTTTTTTTAAACAGGTGTTTTCAGTTCTACTTGAACAGATATGTTGTTGGTTATCGATAGAATTACTGTTGAAGCTGTCTTTTTTCTGGTGGCTGTTTTCCGTTTCTTTGTTGGTATTTCCAGTTTATGTAGAAATATATATCGATGGGTGTAATACTTATTGGAGTTATTGCGAAGTTGAATCATTTGTTGTGCAGATATGATTTAAAAGCAGGTAAAGGCAAGGAAGTGGTAATAATGAACATAAAATAACACATTCCAAAAATGAATAACAAATATAAACAAATTTAAGCTAATAGAAACAAAAACACATGAAATTAAACTAAACAAAATATTACTACAAATGAAAAATAACAACACAATCTCATAAAACTTTTATTCGACATACACCACAATCAAATGGAATACTCAAACCTTACAAGTCCGATTGTCTACTGTGACTCATAATGTCAACCAATGAATCATTCAACTATAACTTTGGTAAATAAATAGCGTTGGCATTTCCAAAATATATAACATTAGCTGGCTTCTTTTTCAAATACTCCTTTAACTTTAATCTATTTTTGATCAACTTATCCAAAAAGCATTAATGACCAGTTTTGATGTAATCTCTTTCTTCACGAAAGTCTCAACGACTGAAGCCTGGAAGAAAGCCTTAGATCTTTATATCAAGACCCATTTAATTAAAACACATTTTCAGAAACCTTATAGCAACTCCTAGTAATTTACAACCACCAAACCTAACCTTGGTTCAATGACAAAATCTAATACATATAAATGGCTTGAGTACGACAGTCTCGTATTACCAATTCTAGCCAACATCGTCATGACACAGATTAAATCTCAAACAATCAATTTAGTCTTACATCAGTCATTAGAAATATTGACGATACAATTGGTGGATTCACATCTACAGAACCTTTACTTAGTTTCTTTACCACGTTAACCACATACACTATAATCTTAAGTTAACCTGTGAACACGAGAAAACTGAAGAAATAACATTCTCAACCTCAGGATTACAAGAACCGATACAAAATTCAAAACAGATATACCCAAAAAAATCACCCAAAGTGAACTATAAATCCCTTGGGACTCAACACATAAAATAAAGCAAAAACTCAACACATAAAATAAAGCAAAAACTCAACACAGTAAGATGTCATATAAACACAACCACAAAACTATGTTCACACCATAAAAATAATGACGAAATCAGTGAAATAAAATAACAGTTGATTAACATCAACAAATATTATTTTCAAAATCGTTAAAAAATTATTCACACACATCTAGACCAACAACAAACAAATAATGATAAATTAAATAAAACAACTAAATATAAAACTTTATCATCTTGCTTACTCTCTAAATATTACATCACTCATAAAATACAGCGCAACAACTGTCGCAACTTCTGAAAAGGGAGAAATTGCTACGACTCGGACAAACAAGCAGGTAAATGGAATCCTAATTCAAAGAACACAAAATCACACTTTTTCAAAACTACAAATCAAATAATCACAGCATAACCATAGAAAACACCAACATACTTTGTAGGATGCAAACAAAAAATCAGAGAAGCGATATCTATACAAAAAGTAAGGCCAAAATTAAACCAGTATAAAGGAACACCTTTAATGTCTGTATTAAATAATAACCCAATATCTAACTGCAACGCTCTCTACAATTTCAACCTGCAGATGACCGAAGAAGGTCGAAATGTTTTTCTGTACTTCATTTTAACTTAAGTTTTAATACCCATACCAGCTGTCTTTAGAATAGATTTTCACTTCAAATGGATTTCTTGTCATCATAGAATTTACTAATTAATTAGTAGACTTAGCTGATCTTATAGGACACGAACGACAAAAGAAATGACATCTAGTTACCAGAAACTTACGATCAGTACATAAACTTATTGATATTTGCATATAGTTTTAATAAAGTTTTCATTTAACTGTAGATATTGAATGGAATTAGTTTTAACTTCTAGTTTTTTACGTTAATATTAACAGAATTTCAATATTTAATTCACAAAAAACATTCTCACTGACAGCTTCTAACAACAAGAATCGGGTTGTATGCTACACGCTTTCCAATATATTGTTTATGTCAGCTAAAAATGACATTACCTGTATAATCTCAAAATTTGTTTGATTGTTGTCGCCAAAGGCCAAGTTTTCTCTTTCATAAAAATGACTAACATTATTAAAAGACACACCTGACTATCACATTTGGTAATATGTGGTAAAGTGTCAATATTGTGCTCTTGTTGTGGATACTAGTTATCATACCAAACATTCTTATCATATTAACGAACTAGTAGAGCCTAGCATGACCAGATGGTTAAGGCGTTCGACTCGTAATCTGAGGCTTGCGGGTTCGAATCCGCGTCGCATCAAACATGTTTGCCTTTTCAGCCATGGGGACGTTATAATACGATGGTCAATCCCACTATTTGTTGGTAAAAGAGTAGCTCAAGAGTTGACGGTGGGTGGTTATGACTACCTGCTTTCCCTTAGTCTTACACTGCTAACTTAGCAAGCATTGACGGATTCCAGTTGCCCTGATATCGTTTTTTCATTATAGCAACGTCCTGGTGAAACCTTTCACCGTTTTCGTCCATGACATCACCGAGATTTGCAGAAAAGAAGTCCGAGTGTGAGTGGAGAAAATGAAACTTGAGTGTCATGTTGCACTTCATTGTTTTGTATGCTTTGAGAGTTTGTCTACCAGCGTAATGTGATGTGGGGCTCTGTAATTGCTAAGAAAAATGTCAACAACATCTTTGAAGGTATCTAGGCAATCTTTTCCGGCCTAACTAATAGATCTTTGAACCGCTTGTCACTCATAACAGGTCTAATCTGTGGGCCAACAAAAATGCCCTCTTTGACCTTGGCCCAGTTATTCTTAGGAACATCTGTCTTAAATAACGAAAATATTTGTCTTCTTTGTTCGTTGCTTTCATGAAATTCTTCAAAAGTGTCAATTTTACGTGAAGAGGAGGCAAAAAAACCTATCCGGACCAACAAGCGGTCTATGCGCCATATTTATCTGTCATGGACCTAACTTTTTATGGAGCGGTCAGCTCTGTCTGGAACAATGTGACTCTTTGTCACGACTGTCCCATTCACAGATGAAACAACAGTACTTTGTATCGCCGAGCTGCAGTTCCAGTTACAGAGCAACGACTTCCAGATCTTCACAGATATTCCAGTTGTACTTGCTGTACTGGATGTGTTTCAGCAATATTTCCATGTTGTCGTAGATTTCTTTCATGTGTGCTGCATTGCCAACAGGTATTGAGGGTTGAACGTTGTCGTTGTGTAACAGAACAGCTTTGAGGCTTAACATTGACGAATCAGTAAAGAGATGCCAATTTTGCGGGGCATGGCCACAATCCAAAGTAGAGAACAATCCTTCGATGTGAACAAAGAAATAGAGACTGTCAACGCGTGCAAATAATATGGTTACATCATCTTGGCGGCTTCGAAATACAGAAATTTTCGTACCTGATGACAGCAAATACCCTTCCTGCAGTCTCAAACCCAGCAATTCGGCTTTTGCTTTTGACAGACCCAAATTTCTGACCAGATCGTTTGATTCTGGCTGTGTTATGAGATGTGGGTAGCCTGAGGAGAACGGCTCAAAATCCGAATCAATGTCACTGCCAGTTCCCTGCATTGCAGTTTCTTCATCTGGTTTGTCTGAGGTCCATTCCTCTGGTGGTTTCGAAATTAGAAGATGGCGTCATGTGGCACGTGTCTCATTGCTGAAGCCAGATTAGGGTATTCAATTGATTTCTTGTTTTTGGCAGAGACACCAGACACATTAGTCAAACAGAAGTAAGAGCCCGTCACATGATCTTTCTGTTCTCGCCATATCATCGGGACAGCAAACGGTATTGTTTTTCGAGTGCTTATGAGCCAAGCTCTCAGACAGACAGCACATGTCGCACAACAAATGTGATGCGCCCATTCCTGGTCTTGATCACCAATTTTACAGCTGACGTACAGATGATATGCTTTCTTTACAAGAGCAGACATTGAGCGTCTCTGATGAACAAGGGTACACTCGTCACAAATATAGCAGAATGTATCGCGGCTGTTGCGACATTGACGAGACATATTGACCAACACTAATTGTCTTGTAAAACGTCTATAACATCTAACTTACTCATTACAGTGCTACTGAGGCAATGCTATATTCTGAAACAATACGTACACACTTTTAGGTCTATATTAATCCAATGAGCAGCATCTGTGTAAGTAAGCCACTTTTATAACCTGCTGAGAAAGTGGCAAGCTGTCTCCGGCCTGCCCAGATATGCTTGGACTGCATACTTTCACAGAACAGCTTCCAACTTAACCTGATTTTATGCCTAGACATCCCACACCGCACAAAACATTGTTCATAGGTCTCTTACAGAAACGAAAAATTTTTGACACAAATATAAGAAAAAACTTAACAAAACTGAAGATTTTGATGAAACGGTACGTAATGAGCATGATTATGCAGAAATTACCCTCGATGTGAACGAGATTATTGAATTTATTTGAAAAAATAAGATACATTTTTATTATTCTGCTTTCTGAGTGTATTGTTGTTTGTATAATAAATATATTAGTGTTAAGAATTATTATGTGCATATATATTTTCCCAAATATAATGTTTTTTTACATATTAATACTTTAGTAACTTAATTTCCTGCTATTTGAAATCGTAACACATAACATATGTAATGTAATAAATTGAAGACTCGTCAGAGAAAAAATATAGCGTAATAGATACCATTAAAGGAATATCTGATAAAACGTTTGCATGATTCGAAAAATAACAGTGAATATATCACAAGTACAACACCAAAGATTTCTGTAAGAATCATCTACAAAATGTTTACAGTGTTTTAAACTCAAACAGTGACAGTGGAAAGGAAATCTTAAGACAGTATCTAAAATACAAAATCACATTTCAATCTGAAAAGATATTACATCATCTAAAACATTATCGAAACTTTTTTTAAGTTACAGAAAAATTAATCACGTTAAACCTTATGACATTTCCATTCACTTTTCTACATTTTTATTTATTTTTAAGAACAGTGTGATTCTACAATATTCTTTATGATAAATATACATGATTTCCGGTGACAACAACACCTCGTTTAAGATATTGGTGGTTTAACATATTACACACAGATTGTAATTGTCCTAGCATGATCAGGTGGTTAAGGCACTCGACTCCTAGTCGGCAAATCGCGAATTCGGATGACGGTCACACTAAACATATTCACCCTTTCAGCAGTGAAGGTGACATAATGTGAGGCCACTCTTTGCCAGTAAAAAGGGTAGTCCAACAGGTGGGGTAGGTGGAGATGATTAACTGCCTTCCCTTTAGTCTTGCTAAATTAGAAACGGCTGACTCATATAGTCATCGTGTAGCTGTAGGCAAAATTCAAAAACTTAGAAAAGTACAGAAATATAAATTTTAGTCTATTTTTGAAATTATACTGTAAAAATCTCCATATAAAATAAATATTCCTTTTCGCCATTGTTTCACTCACATTCTTAAAATTATTTATAAAAGATAAAATAATGAAATTCTTGAGAGTTACAGAGGAGTTTTTTCTCTTAAGCTATTACTTTTGTCGAATATTTTAGCAGTATAGAATTTCAATATCATGATATTTACATATAGGTTAACATAATGAAGTAAAAAAACTCGTATGTTTGACGATACATCAATATTAATTTAGACGCCCAATTAAATGTTGTTGTTGTTTTAAATTAAGCACAAACCTATACAATAGGCTATCTGTGCTCTGCCCACCACGGGTATCGAAACCCGGATTTTAGCGTGTAAGTCCGCAGACATACCGCTGAGCCACTGGGGGCCCCAATTAAATAAATCACCGCTTGAGTAAATAAAGTTCTGCAAAATTAAAGTGGAAACTTTAAATAAATACATACGCAAATAAGATTTGGATAGTTGTTTTTCCGATTCGTGTTCTCGAAGTATATTTGTAATGGTTATTCAACACTGGCTAAGTATTGCAGACTTACTAAGAACTTTTGTTGTGTAAGTGATAAAGCATTATTCTGTTTCGTGAAATAGGAACAAACTTTTATGTGTTTTTCTTATAGCAAAGCCACATAAGGGTATATGCTGTGACCATCGAAAATAATTTTACCCCTTATTTTAACATTAGAAATACAAAATATAACCGCTGTTTCAGCATGGTACTTCAGATAAAGGCGAGATACCCACGTAAACCAAAATTAAACATAAACAAAGCAAACAATATAACTATTTAAATAAACGGTCTAAAAAACAAGAAAACATAAAACAAATGTTTAGTGTTGATATAAAAAGTTATGTTTCAAAACTTACAGAATCGATTAATCACCTTGATAAGGTTCGCTGTGATATATTTTACATCTTTGTAGAGTTATTATTATCAGGCTTACAGATCACACTAAACTTAATATCTTGTTCTCTTAATTAAAGAGTAATTTATGTGCACAAAATAATATTACCTGTAAGTACACATAGTTTATGAGAGTCAAATTAATAATTTTGTGTTTATTAATTACAAATTTGTCTGTTTAATAAAAATATAATCATATGTTTTGTTTGCTAACAAATCTATCAGTAACACTTCATTTTTCTATCACATTTTAGATTGTTCAGAAAAAGTAAACGTCATTTTAAGAAAGCAGATAAAAGAGAACATCAAGAAAGAAAAAATAAGTCGAAACAGCTCACTTGAAATGTCAAATACATTTGTGTCTTTGTTTCAGAAAATGCAGTTTCCTGGCATTGGAATTATTTCAGTCTCACTCGAATGTATCAGCAACTGTGGTTAATGGGCATTGGTTAAAATCGTTTCAGATATCTCCAAACAGGCAATATTGATCCACCGTGGAATATGCATGGCTGTTATATGTGTATCAGTTATTTTATATAGCGGTCTTTCTTTTCTTCCGAAGAACCAAGGTCAGTATCTTCTAATTTTTATCAGATCAATTATCGCAACTCTAGCTATCTTGTTTCTGTACAAATCTTTAGATTTCTTGCCATTAGTCGACACAACAATTCTCGCAAAGACTGATATGATTTTCACCGCAATTCTAGGTTTTTTGATATTGCGAGAAAAAGTACATTTTTTGATGTCATAGCCATCACGTTATCCATTGTCAGAATCATTCCTATTACTCATTTTTCATTTATATTTGAGGAATAGAACAACAACTTGGATGCACAATCTCGAATTCTGCGGTTATTACTAGCTGTCGGGTATGGTTTTCTGGAATCATTGTCGACTATAATAGTGCGTCGGATCGTATCTTTACACTATGCTGCAGTGATCTTCTATTACTCGGTCACGCAGATTGTAATATTATACAGTTACCAATATATCGTTAACGAAATTATATTTTCAAAATGTGGAACTGTGCCTTGGATTATAATAATGATTGGAATACTAAGTTTCGCCACCCAGTATTTTTATGCTAACGCCCTGTTTTTAGAAGAAGCTGGCTTTGTGGCCTCAGTTAGTTCCATAGAAATTGTTTTTTACTGCATTTTTCAAATCACTATAACTGGTAAAGATGTAACATTGATAAGAGTAGTCGGTGCATTATTCATTACGTCAGCAATAATAATAAAATCATGTCTTCAATGGTATTCTGAAAGTTTTTTTCAAAGCCTGGAACAAAATATGCTTAGTATGCTTTAGAAGTTGAATTGTACCTTCCACTGAACTGTAACATGAAATAGGAATTATAACATGAAAATGGACATTAAAACTTGCTTTGCTCGACGACGCCTATATTTAAGTAATTTGATTAAGTTCAACTAAAAAATCTAATTATATTTTCTGTTATTTAAGTGTTTTTATTAATATTATATTTATATTTATATCATTTATTGAAGCTTCAATAATTATTTTAAAACAAATAAATGTTTCTATTTGAACTCTATTTCAGTAAATATATTATTTCTCGCTAATTTTCTCACTGGAATGACCAGTAATATTAAAACTCAACTTTTAATGGTATTAGGAAGTTTCATTAAATGATCCAGTCGAGAGAAAAATCAGAACTCGTAGCTCCAAATGTATTTAACTACACAGAATAACTCTTGAAAACATGAACCATAGTTATTTTTTGAATGTTTTAAACAACATAAAGCCATAGAATAGCCTATCTTTCTTTTACCCACTCCAAGTTTGGTTTGGTTTTGTTTTTTTAATTTTGCGCAAAGCTACTCGAGAGCTATCTTCGCTATACATCCCTAATTTAGCAGTGTAAGATCAGAGGGAAGGCATCTAGTCATCACCACCCACCGCCAACTCTTAGGCTACTCTTTTACCAACGAATAGTGGCATTGACTGACACTTTATAACGCCCCCACGACTGAAATGTCAAACATGTTCAGCGCGACAGGAATGCGAACCCGCGACCCTCAGATTACGAGTCGCTCGCCTTAACACGCTTGGCCATGCCGGGCCCCCACTCCAACTACCAAACCCAAATGTTTAATGCTATAAATCCTCAAATTCCAGTTTTCCAACGTTAAGTCATTGAATATCATCCAGTACATCTTAATATTCATTTTTCCAGAAAGTAGGGTTGTGGTTTGGATTATATTAGTGTTTGGAATACTGAGTTCTGATAACAGTAATTTTAATCTCAACATATTTTACGTTGAAAGAGATAACTTTGTGGCTTTAGTGTGTTCCCTGGAAATTGTTTATTCTTTCGCATATCATGATAACTGGTGAAGCTGTAACTCTTTTCAGTGGGATAGATACATTGTTTATTACGACTGCAGTAAAAATGAAAACACAGCTTCAATGATATTCTAGAAGTCTTAAAGGTTTTCGAAGCTTGGAACAAACTAGACATAAAATACTATGGAAGAAAAACAGTAGCTTCGACTGAACTTTCTTACATGTAATAAAGAAGGAAATACTTCAATATTTGTTTGTTTTCTGAAACATTTGTTTATGTCTGAAGAGATAAAATGGAAAATTTAAAAATAACTAAAATATCATGAAAAATACATGATATTCTTACATTTAAATTTATTGATCTTCGACACTAATACAGAGCGCTATAAACTATAATTCACAAATCTGTGAATATTTCAGATAATATTGTACTCAAGTATTCTGTCTGATAGAAAAGCAATTCACATTTATTTTTATTTTTAGAACTTAAATAATATAAAAACTAATATATTTAAGTTCATTTTTTGTAAACGTACTTCGAGTCATCAAACATAAGAAGATGTGAGTGACAAGTTCTAAAACAAGCTGCTAATACCATGTATGTGTAAAGTACATGTAAGAGTCGAAAACAATGTGTACATACATTTATCTCACATCTCTATTATTTCAAATGCATGTGATATTCGTAGTATTTAAGTAGAAATATATGAGGTACACGGTATCTTCAAAACCTGTGAACAAAGAAGATTTCGTAAACTGTTTGATTAAAACAGCTAACATGCTGCAGTGAAAACTGTTTGCCTCCATTACGAGACTATAACCATGATAACACCTGTTACACTTGCATTGGTCTAACTAACCTATTCTCAGTTTTTATACTGTAATAATATGGACAAATATAATCAAGAGTAATATTTTCATTTGTATTTCATGCAGCGTTATTATTTTACTAACTAATCCCATCCAGAAACAAATTGATGGTGTTTCTAATATTTACTTTCTCTGAAGTAAACACCACAAATTTATATTCTGTTTCGCAGTCTATCTATATGAGATAAACTGTTTTTAATTTATAGTGTTTTTAATGTTTGAGTATAAAAACTGTATTCCTCATTTTAATTTGAACCGAAGACAAATTTAAAGTCTGTATTCTATTTGTTTAATTTTCGTTTTATTTCTCAGAACTAATTTAAGAGGTGTACTTCTACAGTTAAAGTACGATCTCTCGTACACTGTAAATGAGTGAACAACGAGTAGAGCACACCTGTAGCAGATGGAATGAGATGAATAGCTACGAAGTTCTTTTACTCTGGATTCAAGTGTTGGTGAATTTATTTTGTTATTAAAAATATATTTTCGTATTTGGAGAAGTGATATTTTAACATTGTCAGAAATATTAATTATACGGTCGAATTAACTGATTTCATTGTTTTTGTGTATTGTATTTTTTCCTTCTTTTTATGGACTTATTGATTATCCATACAAACTTCCATCTATATTTTTAAGCACTTGTTTTTGAGAAACACTAATTTAAAAAAAAACAAATTGAAAAAAATCGTGATGCATAAGAGTTTTCATATGATTATGATTACTGACAGAACAAAAATATTCAAACTTAAATATAACTAGTAGTTTTGTAATGACTTCTCAACTCATTCGATGCTGTCCCCAGTGGCTAAGAGGTATGTCTGTGGACTTACAACCCTTAAATCCGAGTTTCGATATCCGTTGTAAGTAGAGCATAGATAGCATATTGTGCTTAATCTAATACAACAACAACATTCAATGTTGGGCCTCATCTCCTGTAATGACTAAGGCTCTCGACTTGTAATCTAAGATCGATGGATTGGACATCGACGTCTTACATTCTGTGGTTTGTATTTGAATTTGGCGCAAAGTTACACGAGGGCTATCTGCGCTAATGGGCCCTAATTTAGCAGCGAAAGAGGGAAGCTACCAAGTTATAACCATACACCGCCAATTATTGGGCTGCTGTTCTACCAAGAATTTGAAGGAATGTAAATTTCTCTTTTTATTGGTAATAGAAATAATCAAGAGATGGCAGTCTGTACTGCTCGATGTTTACACTTTCTAGCACGGACTTTTGTAATTGCAGACACCAAAATACAGCTTTCCTGGCTTTACTCATAAATAATTTAAAATATATGATGCCATTCTTCACACAATATAAGTGATGTATGTTCCGTTAATGGATAAAATCAGTGATAAATTCTCGGTTAGAAGAAAAATAAACGAGAGACACTAGATCAATTAAAATCCAGATTGAATGTTGGAGTTTTTGTAAAATTTAGATGTACACAAAATAGGAGTGAAAAAGAAGTCAATAGTAAGAAACAACAAAAAAGATATACCGAAGAAAATGCAATAAAACCAATAGACTGACAGTGATATAGTTGTAAGTTTATGGGCAGTTATATTTTTACACATTGTACTTCATACTCATGATCTCACATAAATACAAATGCACTTAAGAATCAAACACATATACTCTACCAAGTTGATTGATTTAATATTTTTCTTTTCTTAATGCATTCGTTAAAATTTGGGTAAAATGCATAAACTTTCTAAGAAATCTGAAGAGTAATTACACTGATTAATAATAATATATTATCCGTATTAGCAACCTTAATAACCAGTTTAATCGTGGACACACAAGAATTTTGTTTGTATTTTAAATAGTTGAATACAATGTACTCTGAAAAAAATAGATCCCTGTGGTATCTATTAAGGGGTTGAATACTGAACAAGAAAATAATAATCAAACGCTTCTTGGTGTCTCACAGGTAAGTCTGAAGCTTATAATACTGAAACTTTGGGCTTGATACTTTGAGTGAACACAAGATTACGTAAGATAGAGAGGTCATTTTGTTGCTTAAAAATCAAGAAAAGTTTCCAAAGATAACTACGGTATTTTTTTTCAAGATATGTTTAGTATCATTAAAAATATTTTGAAGAACAACTACTGATCATTTACTCGACCAGAATCTTTTGATGGGCTTTCCTAATATCATTTATATCTGTTTGTACAATAATGGACATCACAGTACAAACACTGATGAGGAAAATGTTTTCTCAGACTCGAAAAGATGTTGTTTAATGGAAGAGAAAATACTAAAACTACAGTTAAAAACTTCAGTCGAGATGTGTTAAAATAATTAGCACCTGAATCCTATTTAATAATAATCTTTTGTCTGTGTTAAAATAGCTGGCTCCTGGGAATGCTCAGAAAAAGTTATTGTTATACAGTATTAGTGAAAAATACTTTAATTATAGAAACTTTGATTTCTTTGGTATGTTCTTTATTTAAGTAATTTTAGGCATCCTTTCTTAGAAATCGTAGGTTACGACATAAAGTAGAATTAATAAAAAGTAAATGTCGTTTAATAAAATAGTTATTTATGCCTATAGTATTTTCATCATTCCTGACGATAATGTAAAATCGAAACTACTATTTTACATCCAAAGCATCTTCACACTATTTTGTTACAAGGACTTTCAGAATACCATTAAAGGCAAGCTTTCGTTGTTACCACTGACGAAGTGAACAATGTACCTAACACACTCAACAAAGTTACATCTTCGCCAGTTATCATAACTTGAAAAAAGGAAGAAAAAACAATATTTTAGGGAACACACTATAACCAGACATCTTGATATTTCAACATATATGATTATAAAAGAGGAGGAATAATTAGAAATTTCCCGACCATGGATATCGTGATAGATATAATATGAAACTAATTTTCTTTTTTTTTTCGCGGTATCATCAAAGCTAAAATCACTGTGAAATTCAGTTTTGTCTTCACAAGCACTTCAAAATCGTGAAATTTCAGGAACTCGAAAGAAACGTGCATAAGCAAAAGAGAGAGTGTTATGATCATTCCTGTTGTGCATAGTGTGAGATACTGGCTTCGATTCTTCGGAAATAAAAATGGTCGCTATGCAAAATAATTGGTACACAGAAAACAACCATGTAAATTCTACGGTAAATCAATATAGCACGGTTGGAGAAATCTGGATTTAGTTTAATCATCACACACAGTTTGCTGTGAGAGCTAAAACTGAGTAATTACAGTATAATTCCAATACCAGAAAATATTAGTTTTGTCATTTCAATTTAATAGTTTTCACTTGTTACTTTGCGCAGTCTTGTTTTCGACATTCTTCTCCATCAGAACTTATCAGCGTATCTGTCAGATCGCAACAGAGAATATGAAACCTTCCAGACTCACCCGGGAGTGTGTACAGGGAACTGGCGAGTATTTATAAACATGAAAAAGCCGGTTCCAAACTTTGTTATTATCCACGGGTAACGAGTAATGTGTAATTACCAAATACTGCAGCGGCTGTATCGCTGCTGTGGCCTCAAAGGCCAATTACTTAGCGACTGCTAGATCCCATGCTGCGGCATGTTTCTGGCATACTGACATACAGATAGTGACTGTGATATAAAATGTGATATCTGTAATGGCGGACACACGTTCTCACGTTGTCCGAGTCGTGTGGCAACATATGGCGTGGTGGCTGCGGGACAGCAGCATGTTCAGAAGAGGAAAAGAGTGAAGGCTTCCACCGTCCCACCCCCCAAACCAACAACTGCCGAGGGTGGAGCCTTTGTCGGAGCACCTGCCGCAGCAGAGCCCGTAAATCGGGAAGAAGGATCTCTTCCATCCAAGTTGAGGGGGCTTCGGCATAGCAGAAGTGGGGTACGCTCAGAGAGCCGTTCAGGGGGATTGCCTCTGGTTGGTTGGGACATCTGAGAGGCATCTGGCCAGCCTGTGTGAACTCAAGGTGTCCTCCGTTTCTATGGAGACTCTGGCCTCTGGGACTGGTGGTGAGAAAGTTAAGGCTGCGTTATTTCCCAATCTCTTATTGCCTCAGTGAGTGTCGGGGTTGGATTGCTCGATTGTCTCGTCGACTTTCTTAGTCTCCCGAGTCTTTCGGGATTGGAGGAAGAAAGTCAGGGACAGCGGGGGCCCTACAGCCCTGTGACTCTATCACACTTTAGTCTGGATATCTCGATTATGCAGTGGTATTGTTCGGTTGGCTTCAAAGTCTGCTCGCTCTCACCCCTTCCATACAGACGATGCAGTAGCGTAGCTGATTCCCACCTCTGGACCAGTTGATGAGTGTCTCGTGCATGATGTTGATTATCCGGGGGAAGCGTAACGCTGCCATGTAATACCACGCATTTTTCCTCTTCAACCACTTTGTGTCTAACGCTATCTTCTTGCAGGAGACTCATTTTATCTCTCAAAATGAAAAATTTTCGTTTTCCTCATTCTATCCTGTCCGTGCTTTTTCGTTGGTGTGCACGACACGTGCACGTGGTGTGTGTGATTCTTTTTTCACCCTCATTTTAATGGCACCATCTTCGCGCCACATAGTGATACCGAGGGATAGGTAGTGTGCATTAATGTTGTCGCTTTTGATTAACGGATATTTGACGTCTTCCTTATCCGTCAGTGTTATCCGTTGTCCTCGTTGGTTTATGCATTGATGATCGAGTGCCTGATCTCTTATCTGTGTCACTCGGTCTTCGAGTATGGCCTCCAGGTACCGGGGGGTATGAGTGTCAAGCATGGTTTTTATGCAGACGATGTGAATCTGTTCTTTGAGACCTCGACATCGTTAGATTCTGCGCTGTTCATTGTCCACTGTTACGCTAAGACCATTGATTCACAGCACAACCATGCTCAATGGGTGGGCAAATAAGCCCCAATTACCGACTCCTCGTTTGAACTGGATTGGACTTCATTCCCAGTCACTTTGGAGTTCTCGCGTGCGCAAAGGTTGTCTGGGGGGAGGTTGTGCATGGTGTAGGTTCGGCAGTGCAAGATTACCGCTACTGCCCTGCTATCTTTGTTGGCAGGGCGTAGGAGATGAGGATGTAGATATTTCTCTTGGTCTTGTACCTTGGGGCTATTCTTCCTATGGACTGCACTGTACGGACTATTGAGCGCCATGTCTTCGCTTTCCTGTGAAGTGGCAAGCCTGAGGTAAGATGGGTGTACTTGCTGACACACTGGACATGGGAGAACTTATTTTGTCCGCAATCAGACTGATCTTGTGTTCACAAAGCTACACAAAGAGTTATCTGTAGACCGCCATCTAAGGGTATAGAAACACTGTTTCTAGTGGCAAACATCTGCAGACATAACAATGTGCCACGAGAGGCGTTAATGATTTATACTTTTTTACTCTTTATTAGATTCCTTGCAAGACGTTAAACGACAAAACGTAACGTTGTAATTCATATATGGTATTACATGCTACCATTTTTTCTTTAAATAATGAGTCAATAACAACGTCTAAGTTTAAATAAAATGTACTTTTATGTCGAGTTTCTTTCATGCATCCAATTTCTGTTTTCTTTTCACCTGTTTATCATTTTTCTGAAATTCCTGCAAACAATAATTTTGTTTCCACTTAACACTTCCAATCAGTCTAAATTTTCGAAATGATTTTCAATCGTTTTGAACATTTCTATTTTTCCAAATCATATTTTGAAAAACATTTTACCTTCATGTTAATAACTATTAAAGAAATTAGTACTAAGTTAAGGTTGAAATTTGAACACTTGCTAATATGTTTATAGAGAATGTTTATGTTTATTGAGAATTGGAAAGATATCATAAGATTACAAATTGGAAAATGTTTGATGAAAGTGATAAACACTGTCCATAGAATTTATTATAGGACAGATAGTATTGCACCAGAATGTGGAAAGGTTTTGGAGAGTGTGATAAATGATATTGAGTCACTTAAAGTAGTTTGATATAGTGTCATGAAGTCAGCACGTTTTAAATAATGGAAACTCTTCTTTAAGTCTTATTCTAAAATTCTTTGACAATAAAACTTGACTAATAGAAAGGGTTTAGTGAAGTGTTTTATAAAAACTTGTAAAAATAAATCTGCAGGTATGGGGAAAAGTTAAGAAATTTGATAAGGAAAAATTGGTTTAAGAGTAAAATTGCAAAAAAAAAATCATATAAATGGAGTAAGGTTTGACTAAATAATAGTTACAACAAGTAATGTGTCTGAAAGCTTTGAGATGCGTCCTTTGTGTTATATAAACGATGTCGACTGTGGAATATCTACGAAACTGTGTTTTGAATATCACGTTCAGATCTTTTTGGTGGCAATTGTTATATCAAGGATTCTGCAGAGTTAGAAATATTCTGAGCCAATGCAAAGCAAATAAATTATAAATTTATAATTATAAATAAATAATAATTATTGATTTTTGTGAGATTTTTTTATCTCGGTATGCCTACGTTCTTATAACGCTAGAAATTTGGTTTTGATACCCATGGTAGACAGAACACATAACTTTGTGCTTAATTACGGAAGCAATTACATTCATGGTGTTAACAAAATGTTATTAAAATTCAACAACTCTGTGGTTGATAAAAAATAAAGTATCTTACACTGTGCTTTAAAAAATACCTTGAATTCATATTTTAAATTTTAGTTACTTTTTGAGGAAGATTTATCTTTTCTTGTCAGTTTGAATTGTTTTTCTTATTGATTCAATCATTTTTATTAACATTACTTTTTTGTCCGGTATAATTTTATTCAGTTCTTAGGCAACAAATGCTGCCTTTTTGAAATTCTTCTTTTCATTGGTTTGTAATATTTTCCTCGGATATACATCGAGAGTCTCAACCGTTTTCAGCTGGTAAACTGTTATTTATCTTTAACAAATCAAGTTTTAATCCTTGATGGTGAAAATCGATAACTTTCAACTGTCCGCCACATCAACTCACAAAAGCATCATATCTACTTTGACATAATTATAACATGAACTTTATGACTACCAAACTCTCTTAAAAGTTCTGCTGGGCTCGGCATTGCCAAGCGTGTTAAGGCATGCGCCTCGTAATCTGAGGGTCGCAGGTTCGCATCCCCGTCGCGCCAAACATGCTCATCATTTCAGCCGTGGGGACGTTATAATCTTACGGTCAATCTCACCATTTGTTGGTAAAAGAGTAGCCCAAGAGGTGACAGTGGGTGATGATGACAAGTTGCCTTCCCTCTAGTCTTACTCTGCTGAATTGGTAACGTCTAGCACAGATAGCTCTCGAATAGCTTTGCGCGAAATTCAAAACAAACAAAAGTTCTGCTAACGTGTATGGTGAGAAACCGAGACTTAAATAGGTTTTAAGTTAGTAGTGACTTACTAGTCCTATGATAGAACCGGAATGAATAGTGGATGATCTGTTCTTTAACATATTTTTATCATTTAGAATGTTTAACCGATGATTGAGTGAAAATGCCAAAAAAGTATTATTTTCAAATACCTTGAAAAAATACATCATATACTTCCAAATGCAAGCCAGTTGGATAAGAAAGTTGAATACATCATTTCAAAAACTCGGACAAGGTTAAGCAATTTTGGTTTGGATATTTGGTTACCCATCTAAACATTACACTGTTTTTTATACACATTGTAATTATTTGATTTACTACAAGTTACACAATGCATGACTGTTTGAAGACTCTAATTGATATTGAAAGAAAAATTATGAATTTATGACCTCTGACTTACCAGTGAGCTACTTAAAATCTCAAGGCCTATCAAAATAGCATCAACATATCGTTTGTTATGAATATGAAACTGATGGTAATCCAAAATGGTCAAGGCCAGCTGCCTTTGAGAGGTGAAGTGTTTTGGTTGGAATAATGTCCAGACGAATACACATCGATGCTTACACATTAAATTACATAGGAGATCATTGCAGAAATGAAATTACTTGCAGTTTTGATCATATTGTCGTTTAATTCATTTGTTATCAGAAATCCAGTAACGATCAAAATCATGGACCTACATATATTCCGAACATAAAAAGATTGAAAATTTCCAATAAAAATGTGATGTTTCTGTGATTAACAAGATAACTTAATTGCAGTGTGCTAGAAATTTTATAAGAAACTCTCGGTCAACATTTACACCTTATTTATTTCTCATGTACAGTTTAACGTTTTTGTTTATTTATTTCATCCACTTTCAGAGTGCTATATACTCAAAAACAATTTAAAAAGTGTTGGATATTATCTGATGATATTACCCATAAATTAATACGTTGTCGTCTTATGACAAGTAATTTCCTACATCAAAATTGCAAAAGTGGCTTCGTTTATTTCAAACTGAAATAACAGATGCCGCAACTATTGAAATATGAATAAAACGTCAGATGTGTCCATATTTTATTCTCAAACAACAATCGCTTTCGTTTCTCCAATGAGATAACTAGTTGTAATATTTGCAATAGGTCTGCACGAAACTAAGTGAAAACGTCACTTAATAGCTTTTATAACTTCAAGGACTGTAGGTTTATGTAAATTTTTTTTTTCATATTTCAGTTAAGATAAGGTTAGAAGAAGGCAAGATATTTGTGGCGTTTTCGGTAAGTACCTTTTAGCATGCAATAAAAAGTAGAGAAGAAACTTCAAGAGAAATATAATAATATCACCTAATCATACAAATTCTGTTCATATTACCTTTCGTAAAATGAAGATTTGCTTTCGTTGCGATTGTCTTCGGAATTCGAATTGTGTATGATAGAAAAATCTTGATATCATCATGAAAGGTGATAAATATTTCATAGAAATTAGAAGCGTTGAAAACAAAAATAATAAATATTTAAATAATATCCTAGGAATCATGTATTAACCAATTTATTTAGGTTTTACCAGCGTATTACATGTCAGGCTCTTATAGAGTGTCTTTATTATTATATTCTTATAATTTTTGGTTCTAAAATTTCTTCAACCATAAGTATATACCAAGAAAAGAAACTGTTGAAGTCAGTTCAGTGTAATTTTTGAAAGATACCACTCTAGATTTTTTATCTGTATTTTGTAAAACGTGCATTTTTTCTTACATTAGTAGTAAGCATGAAATCACTTTTTCAATGGTATTCTGAGAGTCCTAAAAGTTTCGCTGAAAGCGTTTAACAAAATAAACCTATGATTATTTAGAAGAAGAATAGTAGGTTAAACTCAAATTCCTCTTCAGGAATAATAAGATAAATAAGATAATTACAAACTCCTTTCTTAAATTCACGCCTAATTTTAATTAATTCTACTTTCTTTTATTAACTGGAATCAGAAAATAAATAAAACGTAAAAACTTTTGTTTAATTAAATATGTTACAGAGAAAAAAATCATAATTTTGTCACTTAAGAGTTTTTAACTACCATTATAACAATAACTTTTTGTGAGCATTTTTAGAAGCCAATTATGTATTTCAATAGCAATAGAATATTATTATCACACAAAATTCAGGTGCATCCAGAGCGAATTATTTGAACAACAAAGTATTCTTGTCTCGTATATGATAATTACTTTTAACTCAAAATATATTTGATTATACAAGGTTGACGTGTCTTGAGCTCTCTTAAAATATCGGTTCCCTAATTTTAGCGTTATGAAACTATCAAATTTTCTGCTGAGACACCGAGTTCATCTACTGTTACTGTGAAACTGTTACATTTACATTTACTGTGAAACTGTTATCATGAAGGTCTATGTTCTTATTTCCAAGTGTATGCTAATCAACCATTTAAAAAATGGAGTAAAATCATTGTATGTCTGCGGCTACATCAACATTGGTTAATAGTCTTTCTAATGGATAACAAGTGACACAAAACATTTAAACAACATTCTGTTGATATAACAATTAATCATATTAATTACTGTTCAGATTCTGAGATATTTTGCGTGTAATGAAAAAATTGGGGATTTTACCAAACTTCCAGCGAATGCTTTCAGAAGCAAAAAAATTCGAGCAAATCAAGATGTTACAATATATACTGACCTACCAAAAGTTACCACTATAAAAGAAAGTGTTGATACTTTAATAGTTACAAACAACAAAAAGAAAGGCAACTG
Source organism: Carcinoscorpius rotundicauda (assembly GCA_011833715.1). Taxonomy (NCBI): domain Eukaryota; kingdom Metazoa; phylum Arthropoda; class Merostomata; order Xiphosura; family Limulidae; genus Carcinoscorpius; species Carcinoscorpius rotundicauda. The sequence continues at coordinate 142,979,269 of CM022393.1, forward strand.
AACTTTACAAATATAAATGTGTGTGTGTGCGAATCATATTATCATATCATTTGACTAATCAAATCAGACCAGTGGTAATAGTTATAAGAACAGGTTCGTACAGGATAATTTCAAAGTAAATATGAATGTTTTTGAATGACTTACACTTAATATAAGAAAAATAAGCAGAATACTCACTTGATGCGAACTAATGATTTTTTATACTGTATAGTTTTATTCCGTGGGGATGTATCGCCATAAGTACTCACCTGTAATATAAAACAAGACTGTATTTTGATGAAACTGTTTCTTCCTACTTAACAAAAAATTTGTTTCATTTACAAGGAATACATTTTACCACATTTCTGGACATTCTCATGTGACCAACAATTGATTCTACATTCACAAAATTCGCCATCACTAATTTCTTTCCAAAACACGAAATTGCAGCAACATATTTGTGAACTTTTTTTTCGAGAAACCCTATATGAATAAAAGATAGCAGAAAATGTATCACATTTTTCCCTCCACCTCTGTTTAAGGCTAGTTCTCAAACTCGCAAATAACTTGAATCCTCCAACATGGCTAAAATGTTCATGTTCTTCACCGCATTAATAGCACAAAGAAATACATATAAATGCAAAAACAATTTCAGGTTAAATAGAATTACATATAATACGTTATGAAATAAAATATTTCTAAATATGTCAAAATTAAAATGATCACCACATGTGAAAAATAAGGATTAAGACCAGAACATTATTTTTCATTATTTATATATATCATAACAAACGGGAAAATGAGATAAGTACAGAATAGCTCTGTAATTATAATTGAGAAACAAAAAGTAATAACGAAACATTATTTCATGAAGAGGCTTGGCATGGCCGAGCGCGTTGAGGCGTGCACTCGTAATCCGAGGGACGCGTGTTCGCGCACGCGTCGCGCTAAACATGCTCGCCCTCCCAGCCGTGGGGGTGTATAAAGTGACGGTCAATCCCACTATTCGTTGGTAAAAGAGTAGCCCAAGAGTTGACGGTCGGTGGTGATGACTAGCTGCCTTCCCTCTAGTCTTACACTGCTAAATTAGGGACGGCTAGCACAGATAGCCCTCGAGTAGCTTTGTGCGGAATTCCAAAAAACAAACAAACAAAACAAAACTTCATGAAGAAATAATAGAAAAAGCCCTGAAAAAATTATATACAATTTATTACAACATACGAAAATTTTATAATGAATATGTGATAAATATACATTTTATACGTATGTTGAACGTAAATATATATACATACCTTTTAATGATAACAATTATTTGACAGAAATAATTACCAGAAACTAACTATACTTTAACGTATTTTGCAATTAGCAATATAAATACAAAGAACTAAAACTTATAATCTTTAAACAATAATCATCTGTCCCCTAAGGAAAAGGTAGTTTAATAGATTGGATGAAAAGAGGACATAAACACATGATCTTTTAGCAGTGAATGAAGAACATTATGATGATATAAATATTTTAAAACATTTTTCAGCTTTGAAAAGTAGATATGAGATAGAAACTATAAGAAAACTATTATCAATTTAAAAGTAAAATGCAGAAAATACACCTTATAAAACAAATATATCAAAGATTAAAAATTATATTTTTTAAGAAAGTGGTCTATTTGTAGTAAAGCACGAAAGTTTCTGTATTTCTCCAACAAAATGAAACAAAACCAGTTGGCTACAGCTGTAAGGCCGCAAATACACTACTGTTTCAGTGGTGAGATAAAGAAATATTTAAGATAAACCATGATTGTACAATTATTCAATAAAAAAGCAAAAGTATAACAACTAAAAATAAAGATAAATACAAAATGTATACAATTTATTTTACACATATTTTATGTGTATTAAACTGGAATGTAATAAACATGAAATTATGCACAAACCGATTTAAAAAAAAGAATGAAAATAGTGCACATAAATTGACCTGCATAGTCTGTATAGATATGGGTAGAGTAATGAAAAAGACTGCAGACAAAGTTATACGAGGGAAATCAGTTTTATTGAAAAAGAAGCACACTTTTTTGATTCCTCTTTTCTTTACGAATAGTGAGATTGAACGTCCCTTCCACGGATGAAAGGACGAGTATGTTTGGGGATGAGGGGGATTTAAACCAGCAACTCTCCCATTACGAGTGGACTCCTTATCCACTTGACCATACCGAACGCTGTGAAAATCTACCTACTTATACCACTTGAAACCTTTCGTGTAGAATTGCGCATATCTATAAAGAACAGTTCTTTGTTATTTATTTCATAAAGCCACTCTTTATTATCCTATGTTGTAATATGTGGTAAATTATATCGTCGAGCTGTTACAACTTTTTTCGTATTCGTATAAAATGTGTACTGATTATTATTCCAAATATTATTTGTATGACTCACGAGCTTGCAGTGAAGAGCAAATAATTTAAATCGTTTTTTATGTTTATTAATATAGAATACAACAGTTTTATTGTAAGTAATTTATGAATATCATTTTAATCCTTTGTTTGTTTTCTAACGCGACAGTAAAATCAAATGTAAAGTGTTCACTTCATATAAAGAGTACAGCTATGAATGGTTTAGTGGATAAAATGATGAATTCACTTATTTCAATGTAAATGTTTTATTGGAAAAATAAATGTGAGTAAACTGTAGATACACGTACTTTTTATTATTATTTATTTATTCATCTTTTTATGTTTATCTTTTACTAATTTTAGCTCAGGAGAGCAGTTACCTTCGTACAAATGTCTGCAGACAGTGAGGGGTGATATAGATGTGGGACGTTGTGGACTTGAGCACCTGTATCTCGCTTTCCTAATTTCTAATTTTCTGATGTGAAACTAGTGAATTGGAGATTAATACTATTAGGCGATGCATTCTTAGAATAATGAGGGTCCCATTAACGCTGTAACATCCAAAACATAGAATACCTTTTATAATCCTATGTTATAGTTTCATGTTTATGTGTTTTGATTTATAGCTTGAATATTTTATAATATAATTAATAAGAAATTTGGATTTGCTGTTTTTAATGCAGTTCTTCCTGATGATTTTGTTTATTCATTAAACTTGAATTAGACATAAATTATTTAATGTCACTAAAATATATATTTATGTTCGAAATGAATATCATACAAGATTTAAAATATTTTCAAACTTTCAGCCTCTTTTGAACCAGGATTGAATAAAAGAATAACTGAGAGAAAAACGTAAAATAAAGTATTATTTTAACAAGTAAACAGGAATCATTAACAAATGAACTAAAGATAATTCGAGCATGAGTGTCAGATATTACTAAATAGATAATATGAATTAAAATTTTAAAAACATTCAAACTGGTAAAAAAAGGGTAAATGTTATTTTGAAAATAAATAAATTGATAAAGATGAACATAAAGTAATTTTGTGAGCAGAGTTTAAAATATTTTTTCCTTTCAATCCCAGATTAATAGACTTTTAATCACATAATATTTGGTCCATGAATTTACTTCCTATAATCACATGACCTTTTATGATTAATTAGCTTGTTTTTGTTTGTTATTAAGCACTTTGCTACATGGAGGACTACTTGTGCTCTGCCCTGCCCCCAAAGGCTCAGCTGTATGTCTGCAGACTTACACGCTAAAATCCGGCTTTCGATACCCGTGACGGGCAGAGCACAGATAGCCCATTGTGTAGCTTTGTGCTTAATTCAAAACAACAACAACAAAAATGTGCTCTGCCCACCATGAGTATCGAAATCCGGTTTGTGGTAGAGTAAGTCCGCAGGCATACTAATGTGTCACTGTGAGGACTTCGTGATATATGAACAGCGAAGAAATAAAAACAAATATAGAATTAAACTTTACCTCTAACCCTTCTAATAACTCTTGTAATTCATTGTTGTACATAACAGTCTAAAAATTATTAATTAATAATGAAGTGTTGGTCTCAACTACAGACTACTAAATAAAATCGACTTCTTAAGTTGTGAATGAAAAATAAATTCGAGCATATCAATTCATCGAGACTTTGCTGAGAATAAGATTCACTAAATATGTGTTTTGTTCTTTCATAAGAAAACAAAATTGTTCCTGAAATAAATATCCAATTTTCAACCGCCATCAGGACGAGTTAAAAAATTGTAATTTAAATTCCATTTTTGATGACGTATATAAATCCATGTGTTGAAAAGAAAATTTCAACATTCGAAAAATAATTTACTTATTGTCTCAACTATAAAAAAATATAGTAATCATTTGAAAGAAACGAATAATCGCTTTCGAAATAACATCTACTCAGCAAGATTATAAAGTAAAATCTTTAGTTGAAAAAAAAACAAAACGTTATCCTGTAAAACAAATACCATATAACCTGATCTTTATTTATTGAAGTCGTCATGCCCGCTTCTTGGGAGAATAAGTGTATATTTAATAAAGAAAATGTTTCAGCGTTAAGGTGATCTAACTATAAAACAATGGTGACTAAAACTAGTTTCACTGAATTTTTACATGCAAGTCAAATATGTATGAAGATTGCAAGCAACTGTCAATAAGTTTACGTCTTTATGGTAAGGTTATGGCGATTAGACGTCAAGTTTCTTTTTGTTATTATTCTATACGATCGTCTCGGTCCACTTATAAATTGACAAGTTTATTATCATCAACAAAAGGCTAATTATTAAATTGCATTTATTCCATGTCTTAACTTATAAAGTAGTACTATCTTAGCAAACCTACACTAGATATTAACCGGTACAGATTCATTCATTTTAAGGAACATAAAAACGCGGATAACTTTACTAGAATCAGCAAGAACCAGTATTTCGAATGTCACTCATGTTACGTTTTTTATGTTCTATGTTTTTCGTAGACTAAACGCAACAGAAAGAGACAGATAACAGCTTGTATAATTTAATACAATAAGCTATTATATATATGACAGATATAACATAAATTATATAATAACAAAGACAGATATTAAGCTTAAACCTTCAAAATTAATTACAACACAAAATAGTACTGGTTTCAAACTTCAAAATTAATTACAATACAAAATGGTACTGGCCTGTATCTAATAATATGATCCAGAATGAAAGTCCAAAAGTTCAGATCAGAAATCCATAATTCCGGTCTAGGGTGTGAATTTAGTCCCACGAAGAAATACCGAAGTTTGAATGGAGAATGACGAAGTTCTTTTTACGGTGCTTCTTAATGAACATCTCAAACTTGCCGCCTTCCAATTTTCGCAGTCTTCCCTAACAGTCCGCACGTGTTGACCTTCTGTATAACTGGTAATTCGAACGAATCGTAGAGATTGACGAAATAAAATCACAGCTTCTGTAGATCTAGCTTCAGTCACAAATTCAAGTTGAATAAACACACATCAAACGTTGAAAACTTCTCGAACAAAGACACTATTTTTTGAATTGAATATAAACTAATGACTGACTTGTCTCTTCTTCGAATAAAAACTAATGACTCTTTTTTTTATGGCATCTTCGTCTGTTTATATATTTGTAGGCCTAGACTTCTCGAACCATCGCGTAACTTCCCAACATTCCAGAGAAATCCGCGCATGTCCGTTCTTGCACGAGACTTGTCGTCTAGACACTAGGCCGCCACATTCCATTTATAGTCAATTGATTGATCTACCTAATTCTAGAAATTTCTAATTGTTATTTTAAATGAATAACAACATATTTTTAATTGGTTTAAACTTTGAAACAGTAATATAAATATGGAAATATAAATAATAGAAATGAAAATTTAAACACAACACGACATGTTGTCGTTTACAAAACATTTACATGACATTTACATAACACTCATTAATGACACATGAAATAGTTCTAAGTAGGACATCTCCGTCAATGACAGCAGTTAACATAATCAAAGTAGGATTAAGTCTAGTCTGTCGTTTGCATTTAATTAAAAATGACAATTATAAATGTTCAATATTTTCTGCTGATATTACCAATATCTTGATATATAGTCCTCTTATAACGAGTTATTTCTAACTTTAAGAATTCTATAATGATGAGGATTGGCTTTATTTCTTTCAAATTTGAGTAATAGATGTCACTACTATAGAAATATGTTATACCATATCTTATATTCTTAACATGCCTTTTATAACTGGTAAATTCAATGTATTTTATTATATTCAAAAATTTTGACTTTTAATATTTAATATTTTAATTTTGCGAACAAAAATTTTGCAAGAGAATTTGCACAAGAGTCGTCACATTTAAATAATAGAATACGTATTTCTTGTATGAACCACTGTGATTTCACGAGAAATGCATGCTTTATTGTCCACTAAGTAACAATTATAATGTAGTCGGAAGGTATTCAGAGCTTTGTTTCAGTCTTTAAATTGTGAATGCTCTAGCTAAAAAGAAGGTAATTCTTTCATAGCACTCGATGTGTTCAACACGCAAATTATAAATACAGATGTATAAGTAGGAAAATATACGAACATCTTAAGAGTAAAATCTCATGCGATAACTTTTAAAAATTACACTGAACTGGTTTCAACAGTTTTTTCTGGTATATATTGTAGTTTATGTCACTGAAAGACGTCATTACTTGCACCATGACACTCTCCGTTTGACTTACTTATTTTGGTTGATCATTAATATTTTCTGTATATCTGAATTTATTAAGATTTCCAGTATTTATTCTATATCTTAACAGAGATTTATTTATTGTTCTATGTCCAAAGTCTCCGCGTACCATGACATGGTTGAATTTTGAAAGTTAATGTAGTCCATGTTTTAACTTGTTTGGTCCTTATGTTCCAATGAAACCTCATCGTTCATTCCAGATCTTAGTCGAGCTCGTTCATTTTATTTCTAACCGAAAATTTATCACAACTTATATTATTAAAGGAGAATGACATAATATCTTTTTTGACATGGTAAGTTTGTAAAATAACAAAAACGCTGCAGGAATCGAGATTAATAAAATTACTTGGTTATGAGGCCCGGCATGGCCAAGCGCATAAGGCGTGCGACTCGAAATCCGAGGGTCGCGGATTTGCACCTGCGTCGCGCAAAACATGCTTGCCCTCCCAGCCATGGGGGTGTATAACACTACCGTCAATCCCACTATTCGTTGGTAAAAGAGTAGCCCAAGAGTTGGCGGTGGGCGGTGGTGATTAGCTGCCTTCCCTCTAGTCTTACACTGCTAAATTAAAGACGGCTAGCACAGATACCCTTCGAGTTGCTTTGTGCAAACCTCGGATTTCGAGTCGCACGCCTTACGCGCTAAGCCATGCCAGGCGCCAACATAGTCAGCTGCTGTGTGTCACCCTAGTCTAACCTGAAGCTCCATTTTTAATTTTTTTTCTCATCAGAGAACAAAATCTTTGTCCACTTTTCCACATCCCATCTTTGGTGCTTCTCCGTAAGTTTAACCGATATTTTTCGGGGTGTGAACGGCGGTGTGGTCTTTAAAGACGTTTACTGTTTTTAAATATTTTGTCTTCTAAATGCCGTCTTATTGTTCTTGAGATGTATTCTGCGTTCGTAAGGGCCTTAATGTGGTTCGACGATCGGTTGATGTCTTGCTGGATAACCCGTTGAATCCTCCTGCATAACGCCGGCGAAATTATCTTGGTCCAACCACTTGATTTCTCATTTCGTATCCCTCCGGTTCTTTTAAGCAGTTTTATTACGCCACGTTAAATTTTTGTTCACTTTTAAGTCTTTGCCATATTTTTGACCAATGTAACACAGTACATATGAGTGGGAGATGTTGACAACGCTCACGCTTCAACACAAATGGCTAAATTTCGTAAGGATTAACTCTTCGTTTCAGTGTGGTTTTAAACTTTTGACCAGCGAGTATTTAGACTAATTTCATAATGTTCATATTTTCCCAATAATATGTTAAAAATATTTTCATTTTTATTTTTCCTTTTCTTACTTTTATCTTTCGATACTGTAGAAACAAAGTGAAAGAATGTAACAACGCTAAATGCATATTTTTTCTTTATGTTCATTGCCTTAAAATTTTGACCAGCATTGTATTTCAAATTGTCGAGACAATCGCATGAAAAGAAAACTTATAGTTTATTAAAGAGCCATAAATCAGTTAAGTATAACATATATTAAATTTATTTTGTTGAATAAATTTGAAGTTAAAAGTTGTTTACCCAAATATACTCAAAATAAGAAAGTCTAAATGATATTACAGTACCTTGTTTCAACTGAAATATGATGCATTTTCTTCACAAACATTCTGCAGTCCTTCAAATAATGTTAAAAACTACGTGTAGAAATGATACTTTCACTTGTTATTATGCAAACCTCGTGTGGCGAGAAGTAAAAACGACTGTCGTTTGAGAGTGAGAAATGGATATACATCTGACGTTAAGATTATAAACCATGTAATTACACATTTCTGTAGAATCAACGTATGTCACTTCATTTTGAAATAAATGAAGCAAGGCTACATCAATATTGCACAGTAGACGTTAGAAATAACTCGTTTTTAGGCGATTATGTATGAATATGTGGATAATATAATCTGAAAATATTCAACACTTTTCTTAAATTATTTTTGAATGCCTAGAAAATTCACAGTCAATGTGGATGAAACAGAAAAATATGTGCTAGCCGTTTCTGGGGCCTGGCAAGGCCTAGCGCGTTAAGGCGTGCGCTTCGGAATCTGAGAGTCGGGTGTTCGCGCCCGAGTCGCGCCAAACATGCTCGCCCTCCCAGCCGTGGAGGCGTTATAACGTGACGGTCAATCCCACTTTTTGTTGATAAAAGAGTAGCCCAAGAGTTGGCGGTGGGTGATGATGACTAGCTGCCTTCTTTCTAGTTTTATACTGCAAAATTAAGGACGGCTAGCACAGATAGCCCTGGAGTAGATTTGTGCGAAATTCCAAAACAAACAAACAAGCTAGCCGTTCCTAACTTAGAAGTGTAAGACTACGGAAAAGGCAGTTATTCATCACAACTCATCCCCACTTTCGGGCTACAATTTTACCAACAAATAGTGGGACTGATCGTCACATTAAAACGCCCTCAAGTGTATAATAAATACCAAGTTCGCTTGTTTTGACCCACAAAAATTTATTAATAAATGATTCAACAGAAAGACAGTTTTGTAGTTGTTTAGCTCGTACCATGTGCCACAGATGTGCTGTACTTGTTGTTCACTCATTTAAAGTCAACGAGAGATAGTGCTGTAACAATAGAATAACTCTCTTAAACTGGTTCCAAAACACAAAACGAGTACTTTGAAGATAGAATTCAAACTTTAGACACATCATCAATGTTATATGAGGTGAAAAATACAGTCGCTATAAAACAAAATTTAAAAGAAATATTGCTAGCCACTCCTAAAATGGAAAGATCAAGAAAAAGAATATAAATTTATGGTATCGACAATGTCGAATATAAATATTAAAAACATTATTAATTTCTTTTTGAGATATGGATATTTCATAAAGTAATAGTAACATCAAACGAAATAAACTTAAAATTACGGTTGGTTAAGTATGCCTATTGTATTACGATATAAAAATAGAAATTGTGATGGATTACTTATTCCAGTGTATCGGTAACAAGTGTTACGGTGGTTACAGACTTGTCGTTGTAGTACACTTGTCGATTGTCTGTAGATGTTTTTTCTTTGATGATAGTGAGATCTCTGTAAGATCTTGTATTGTTATCTGTATTTTAAATGGCATCTTACGTCATACATTAACCTCAATATATAATGAGAGACCCTGATAGTTCAAGCATAATCATCTGTAATTTAGGGCTTTTGAAGAAAGGAAGGAAAATCAGTTACTATCGTACAGGGCTTCTCTTACAGCAATCCTAATTAATGTTTAAATGTAAGTTTAGTGAATAAAATGTTCAGAAGATAATATGAAGCGATTTTGTATATGTGGAGTAAAGTAGAGATGAGAGTGAGTTAAGAAAATAATTTTGGTAAAAACAGATCACTTTATCTGGAGTGAACAGAAAAAAATGAACAGTGAATTCAACCGGTCATCCAAGTTTCAGAAAAGTAGCTATAGTAAATTTGTTTATTACAATCCAAGTATATGCAATAACACACGAATAAGTTAAAACAAGATATCTAAAAGCGGACTTGGTTTTCTTTCATAGAACGCTTTGTGTAACAAAATTTCAAAAACTGTGACATCTTATGCATATTGTGGGTTAAAAGTGTGATGTCCAATATTCCTGTATTTTTAAACTATAGTTAAATATTACTTTATACACCTAGTCCACGATATCATTGATTGAGTAAATGATGTCCTACTAGACGAGGAAGGAAACAGTTTTAATAAATATATCGAAATCCAAACAAAGTTGATCAGTTGTTTTTCCGTCTCGTCTTGTAGAGTATATTTATTGTGGTCACTCAGCAGTGACAAGGTAATGTAGACTCGATAAGATAGTGTATCTAGATAGTTCATAACTTTAACCAAAGTAAGCACCATTTGCTTTAACACACTTTTGCCAACGAGCAACAATGCTGTTTATGGTTCTGATGTAGAAATCAAAGATATTATGGTCTATGAATTCCAAGGAAGCGTCTTCTGGAACTGCCTAGTTTTATAAACGTTGAGATGAGCATTGTCATGGAAAAGAATAGGGTCCCTTTAACTAACCAGAGATGGTTGTTTTTTCGCAACTTATGAAGCATTTCGGCCATTTATTGACAGTATTTGTGCCCTGTGCTTATTCCCCTGGATTAAGAAAGTTGATTTGAATGACACCGGTCACAATTCGCCATAGAGTCACAATGAACTTTTCTTGGTGAAACTTGGGCTTTGGGAAATGCTTTGATGCTGTTTTGCGATCTATCCATTTCTCAAGTCGTTTCGATTGTCGTGCAGAATCCACTTTTCATTGAATGTTTAAGAAATGGATAATTCTGGTTCCGCAATAGCAAGTCTCTTAAAGTCGAGTTCATTAATCTTCAGTCAGTTGGTGAGGAACCCATTTATCCAACATAACTTTTTATCTTTTCAATCGTACTCAGATGGTTGGTTGTGCTTTTTTTGCTTGTGTCTGGATTTTCAGCAAGTTCAGGTACTGTTGTGTGAAGGTCTATATCAATTGCTTCCCTTAATATCTTTTAATCTAAGGATGACTTCCATCCATGATCTTCGTGGTTTTAAAGACTTTCATATGTCAAAACCTTTCAAACCAACGCCGAACTGTACGTCCAGTAAGAGATCAATGGATGAATGCCTGGTTAATGTTCCGTATGCATTTGGTTACTTTTCGTCCAAGTGTGGAGTCGTAGAGGAAAATTAAGGATAAAGTCTTTCTTGTCCATGCTGTCTTGATGGTTGCGAGCTAAATTTTATCTGAGTAGAGTTGAAACAGAAGACAATTAAGACACCATGTAAGTGACAAACATTGGATTAAACCAAACCAACATACGACAAGCTACTCAATATTTATCTTTTAAATGCCTGCATAATAATTCCGACATTTGTGAATTCTGACCCTCTCCAACTTTTATCAGATTAAAAAAATGAAAAAGACAAGTATATGGCTGTATTTTACTTTGGAAAACTCGAGAATAAGCCACTGTTTTTCTGTTTACGTATTTTAATAAAATATTATCGTTGTTTGTTACATTGCTATACGTGTGTTATATTAACTTATGGACTTCGGATTACATTGTGAGTTCTATACTAGAAACTGTCATGTGTTTTTGCTTTTCTTATTACGATTTTAATGGTTTATTTTTCTTTGTGGAGTACTCATCTTTGTCAGAATGCGTTAATATTATCATTTTGCATCATGTATATAATAGATAAAGGGAACTCTTTTGGTATATTTAGAAAAGTTTATGATTGAAAACACAAAGTGAAACAAAATTTTTCTCACATTCTTTTTGAGATAGTAGAAATGTTCTCATTTTTTTCAATCCCAAGAAACTTTTCGATACATGCATGGTTATAACTGCATTTGCTTTTCAACGTATAATTGACTATATTTGATGGTTTAAAACTTTATTGAACCAACTTCCTTAAAAAAGGGGATTTCTGGAATATGAAATGCAAAACTACTATTTGTGTCACTACATAATAAATATATGTCTTGTTACCATAAATTTAACAATTCATTTGGTGTATCAACCTTCAATTAATTGTACAGTGACATCTTCTCGTTAATGTATTTACGCATCAATAAATAGCTGTACAATGTCATGAATAATTTTAATTTCAATTTTCATGTCTTGTTGATCACACATATTCTGATATCGTCGTCAGTATACACAATTACCTAAGCCTAATTATTAGTTATTAACCTTATAATTAACATTATTAACCAGATATCACTTTCAGGCCACTTTTGTCCTACTTTTATTGTAAGCTGCTGTCATTTGAAATGATTTTTAAAAGAAAATAATATATTTAAAATATTTATATATATATATTTCACTTTAGATGGATTATCGATATTTCATTAAGTGAAAGATATAATATAGCAAATGAGAAACGATAATATGAAATAAGTTGATGTGAGTGTGTAACCAACATACAAATTGCTTCTGCAGCCAGAACTATATTCACTGATAACTAAACCTATAGTAAAAAAAATTCGTATTCATTCAGACCAGACCATCTGACACAGGTATGTATATATGTTGTTGACTCATTTAGAATTTAAGAGAGATCGTACTTTAGCTGTACAGTTCGTGACATAAATTGAGAAGTAAAATGAGAATTTAACAAAGAGAATAGGAATAAAAAACAAATTATCAATTTTAATTCATTGTGAATAATACAGCATTCATAAAACAATAATTTAAACAAACTATGATTACTTTGTATAATAGAAAAGCTACAAAACAAAATATAATTTGGATGTGTTATCCAAACAGAAGATAAACATAAAAACATTTAATTTGTTTTTGGATATGGTAATTTTTTAAATAAGAGTAAGTCTGCACGAAATACAGGTTTATAAATTGCAATTGGTTAAGTCTGGTCATAGTGTTCTGAAACAAGAATTCTGAACGGTGATGGATAATAAGATTTAATATAGTTGCAAGAGGCGAAGACTTCTCTGTTGTTTGTAGATGTTTTCAGCAAACAGTTTAATAATATTTCATTATTTTAGTTTTTGAATATCACATCGACTTCATATAGATTTTGCATAGCACATTTTTTACATTTTAATTATAGAAAATAATAAACTATTTATTTTGGACACTATTGAAACATTATTAAATGCATAGAACACTTGTAAAATTGTATGTGTATTTCAATATGCATTTTAAGTAATACAGATGCTAGATATATAGATATAACTCTTGACTGATGCAGGTACTCCAAACATACACAGTGATGGTTAGTGTTGGTGTCTGTCTTTTCGTTCCCGGCTGGGACAGCGGTATTTCTCCTGTCCTACAACGCTAAAATTGAGGGTTCAGTTTCCGTTGGTGGAAAGAGCAGATAGCTCGATGTGGCTTCGCTGTAACAAAACACACACTTTCTTTATAATTTTGTTCTCAGTGACTCCTTGTAAGTAGGGAAAAATTGAACTTAAAATACATTAGCAGTTAAAGGAAAGAGAGTCTTTTCGAAGCTTCATGCTTTACTAGCTGGTAAGCTTCTTACACTGTGTAAGCGTAAAGATAAATTAAATTTGAATTGCTTCCTCTGTAAACTACAAAACTTTCAGTAAAGTATTATCTGAAAATTTATTTTTGTTAATTAATTATACATTACATAGCACATTTGTTTTTATAAGATTATTTATTCGTATCAGCTTAAATGGCATCGTTGATCAATAAAACTAAATGTATAACAAATTTTTAACATGAATAACTTGCGTACAGGGCTACTCTTGCGGCAAACCTCGGAGATTTCTACAGAAATGAAATATCAAATCAAATATTCAGAAGATAATATGAAGCGTCTATTTAAAATGAATTTTTATACAATTGAGCATTTTATCTGCAGCAAACAAAAAATCCTCGTCACACGAAACGTACTTGTTATTTTTATGTTGTGTTGTAATATGTGACGGTCAGTCCCATTACTCGTTGTAGTCCAAAGGTCGACGGTTGGTTGTGACTAACTGCCTTTCCTATAGTTTTACACTACTAAATTAAGGACAGTTGGTGCAGGGAATCTTGATGTATCTATGCGCGAAATTAAAAGAACAAATAAACCAGAGCTCAATATTCTAATCACTAATTCAATCTGTGTCGCAGTTCCAGTTTCTGGAAACATCAATATTAGGATCTACTGAATGACATCCAAAGACTCAGCACTTGCATCTAAATATGAAAGTATTGAAATGATAAATGAGAACATCCTTGAAACTAACTTCATCAAAATATTTCTTTGAGTCTTGTGTTATGTCTCAGGTAATGTCATAGACAATAAAAGGTCTGCAGTGAGGAAGAGTTCTGGTTTATATTCATGCTGATCTTGTTTGTTTGTCAAAGTTTGCTCTTCAAAACCTGAGCAGGGTACAATGTCAACTGAGAAATACCGGAAAGGTGAAGTTGAAACAAGGAAAGTGATCTCCCATGTGAATATAGCTAAATGTTCTTGTTTATTTTGAGGGTAGAGTTAAATAATCTTTTTATCTTGTGGAGTAAACCACAGATATTCACTAAATGTAATGACTTTTCTATGTCTAAAGAAGAATCCGTGTTCTTTTAAACACAGATGATAAATTGTTTTATATTGAATATAAGTGTGATAATCCTTGTTTATTTCAAAAGATTTACGAATATTTATTTATTTTAATATTGGTATTCGTTTTAGTTATATACGTATTTAGAAATACATATAACTTATTTTGTTAAACGTTTGTTGGGAAATTATCTCCTGTTTTTTTAAATATGTAGAAGATTATCCAAAGTAATAAACAACAAATCATATTTCTACATTATTTTAGAGAAAGCGCTAACGTTTTCTAACATAGTTAAAGGTGTGTTATGGCCAGGGATGGCGAAGCGCGTTGAGGCGTGCGATACGTATTCCGAGGGTCGCGGGTTCGCGCTCGCGTCGCACCAAACATGCTCGCCATCCAAGCCGTGGGAGCGTTATAAAGTGACGGTCAATCCCACTTATCGTTGGCTAAGAGTAGCCCAAGAGCTGTCGGTGGGTGGTGATGACTAGCTGCCTTCCCTCTAGTCTTACACTTCTAATTTAGGGACGGCTCGGTGCAGTGGGTTAACAACTTACTCACTTATAAACCTGTTGAAGTATCCGCAAGTGATTGCGGCCCTATGTTCCTTGATGGGATCGAGTGGTAAATGAATGATTGAATGAAATGTGTGATACATTTACTTCAGAGTTTTTCGTATTTGTTCGGTTCATCTAAATTCATGAAAAAATCTTGTACCTGTTGTGGTCCAAAAAGCAGTAACGACCAGTTTTGATGTTATCTCTTTCACAGATGTCTCAAAGAACGGTGCGTGTAGGAATACCTTAGATCTTTAAATCCAAAACCAATTTCATTAATACACATTTAAATAAACTAATTAACAATTGTTATTGGATTTACTTCCACCAAACCTAACCTAATGTTCATTGAAACAAAGCAATACAAATAAATGGCTTTAGTATGGGCAGCGTCGTATCATCAATTCTAGCCATCATTGTCATGACACAGATTAAATCTAAAAAGACCAATTTAGTCTTACATCAGCCACTAGATATATTGACGATGGATTCACATCTACGAAACTTTCATTTTGTTTTTCATCCACATTAGCTTCATACACCCCAACTTCACGTTTACTTGTGAACACAAAAAAAACTAACCAAATAATATTTCTCAACTTAACGATTTCAAGAACCTACACAGAATTAAAAATAGAAATACTCAGAAAAATTACCCATACTGAACTTTAAATTTCCTAAGACTCAACATATAAAACAAAGTAAACACTCGACATAATAAAATATCATACAAACACAACTACAAAACTGTGTTCACAAGATACAAATAATGACAAAATCAGTGAATTAAAACAACAGTTCATTAACATCAACAAATGTTCTTTCCAAAACCGTTAAAAAGTATTCACACACATCTAAACCAATTACGCAGTCAACAACAAACAAATAATAATAAATTCAATGAAACAACTAACTGTAAAACTTTGTAATGTTGCTCACCATTTATACACTATAAAAATATCACATTACAAAAAAAACACACTGCAACATTTCCGGCGACTTCTAAACAGAGAGAAACAAGCAGAAAAATGGAATGCTAATTGAAAGAGCACAAAAAGACACTTTTTAAATGCTGTAAATTAAATAAGCACATCACAACCATTTAAAACATAAAGAAGGCAACCTATCCAAAAAGTAAAGCTAAAATGAAACTTGTACAAATGAACACCTTTATGCCTTCTTTAAATAATAACCTAATATCTAACTACAACGATCCTTACAACTTTACATCTGCAGATAACCTAAGAAAGTCGAAACGTTGTTCTGTACTTTATTTTAATTTTAGTTTTTGTATCCATGCCAGCAGTGTTTAGAATATATTTTCAGTTTAAATGGTTAAACATACTAACGATAAGAGAAATAACATCTAATCACCACAAATTTACCATCAGTACATAAAGTTATTGATATTTGCATATAATTCTCATACAGCTTTGACTTAATTGTAAAAATTGAATAGAACGAATTTTAGCTTCCAGTATTTCACGTTAATGTTAACAGAACTTCAAAATTAAATTCACAAAAACACATCATCACAAACCGCTTCTAACAATAATATCGGGTTGTACGTTAAACGTACAATATATAATTTATATTAGCTAATGATGACATCACCTACATAATATTAAAATTTATTTGACTGTTGTCGCCATAGGTCCGGTTAATACCAAAAGACACACTTAACTACCGTATTTGGTAATCTCTTATAAAGTGTAATAATTGTGCTCATGTCGTGAATACCAGTTATTAGCACAAACATTCTTAAAATTTGTACGAACTTGAAGAGCCCATCATGGACAGTCATGCCTATGTGATCGTCAATTTCACTATTCCTTGGGAAGATAATAGCAAAAGATTTGATGATGACCAGCTGCCATTCCTCTCGTCTCACACTGCTTAATATTACACATCTCAAGAAGGGACGGCTTATTTTGAGAACCCTTGAGTAGCTTTGCGCGAAATTAAAACCAAACCAAACAAATTTGCAGTGTGCGCCATATAGCGTATTCTGTGTTTTATGTTTTTGTATGTAAACTACAATATTTATTATTGTGTAAAATCGCTGGAAAATATTCTACAATTCTACAGCTTTTTCATCCATTTTAGACTTTCACTCCCGTCGATACTTTGTACATTCTAACGTAACTGTGACATCAAATGCGAAGTGTTCACTTTATGTCAAATTTCAATTTCTTAATGATCAAGTGGATAAAATGATGAGTTCACTTGTCTCACGTAATCTATATGAAGATATTCAGCTATTTATTTAATATAATGTAACATTATATATCACTGAAACAGAGACTTCATGGTTACAATATATGTCGCACCAAAGTTGAGTAAAATTTAGTCCGACGAAAAATGCAGATTAAAGAAAAAGTAATTAAAGAATTATTATTAAACAATATAAGTTTAACAACTGAAATGCAAATGGACGCAGAAGTAGATAATGTACCAATAAATTGGTAATTTTAACTGAAATCTGCCGAAAATAAACTTTATATTTGGACAGGATCCAATCTAAAACTGGGAAAAAAGTGGGAAAATCTTCGTTTTGAAAAGAAATAGAATTTTAAAAATGATGCTAAACTGTAAGCAAAGTTTCAAGCACAATTAAGTACACGTGACTTTATTATTGACTCCAGCATTATTGACTTTTAATCACATTTTCTGTGACTTTTAGTTTAATTATTAGAAAACTCTTTGATGTATATGAGGCACAAAAGAGTAATAAGTAAAGTATTATTTCCAATACTATTGACCTTTATAAAAACTGTTTTGGTTTATTAAGTATATTATAGAAATGAGTAATTTTATATGGTGATTGTTTGGTCTCTTACAATGTTTCAAGTAAAAGGCAAAAAATGCTTAATTTTATGAAAAATGTTGAACTCAACTCCAATCTACTACATACAAACAAATCTGCTCAATGAGCAGGAGATGCCAAGCAGTTGTTGATGCTCACGGGGGAATACTCGTTATTGACGTTGAGTGACGATAAACTTTAACTAGTGAGCGTGGACTTCGTCTTTGCAGACTTTGGATTTTCAACAGTGAATGTGCAAAGTTTCATACATGTCATACGGAACTAACCGGAATAAACTTGTTAACTATATGTCTTAAATTTTGTCTTTTGCGTTTCTTTTTCTTGAAGAGTATATATTTACTCTCAGATAATCTAATACCTAAACTTCAGTTATAAATCAGATCGGTTTGATATCCAAAAATATATCGAATGATAAGCTAATGTTATAAACACACAATTTTACAACAGAATTTCATTGCTTTCATGAAAAGAATTTCAGTCGTTGCTAAAGTTTAAATTTCCAAATCTTTTTTTTTTGAAAATGTTGCACATGATATGTTCTGTTATGATTTTGATTTATTTACATTTTTCCTTGACACGTGGCCCAGCATGGCCAAGCGGAAAAAGTGCGCGACTCGTAATTCGAGGGTCATGGGTTCGCGCCCGCGTCACGCCAAACATGCTTGCCTTCCCAGTCTTGGGAGGTTATAATGTAACGGTCAATCCCATTATTTGTTGGTCAAAGAGTAGCCCAAGAGTCGGCGGTGGGTGGTGATGACTAGCTGCCTTCTCTATAGTCTTACACTGCTAAATTAGGGACGGCTAGCACAGATAGCTTTCGAGTAGCTTTGTGCGAAATTCCCAAAAAAAATCAAACAAGAAAAAATCACTGTCACAACATTCACTGTAAGTTTGGTTAAATCATAAAGTTTCTCAGAATGTGCTAAATATTTGAAAAATCTAACGAGTTGACCAAAGTAGTTTTGGACACAACCAATTTAATGTATATTTTAGATAGGAACGTGCAATATCATTGATAAAGCAAGATAGATCTTCACGGAAATTTGGTGAAAAGTAATAACCAAACGTTTCTCGATAACTTAACGGTAAATTTGATGGTTTACAACGCAAAAAATTGGTATTTAGGTCTTGAGGTGAGTTAAAAGAGATGAATTTTTATGTTGCCATTGTTTTCTAAATAGCTTTCATGTATAAGTAAATAACATTTAAAGTGCATCACTTATTATTTAATCAACTATGGTGGTTTGATGAGCCTCATTATTATCCTATAATGCTGTTTTTCAATAATACTGGTCATCTATTTTCGAGCATTAATAAGACAATATACATTCGAAAAATATGTTATTTAAATGTTTAGAAAAATATTAAATTAAAATATAAAACAAATTCTGAAATTGTGTTCAAATACTTCAATAATGAAACATCTGAATCCTCTGTAACAATGAACATTAATTTACTTTTAAAAAATTCTTGGACTTTGATTACAAATCTCAAATTTTGTTGTTGTATAATGTTGAACAAAGCCACCTAAATAACATGAAAATTATGTTTATTATTCCTTGCAATTTAATTTTCTATTCTATAGTTTACACTCTACATTTCTAACAAATCTTAGCTAATCAAATAAAGCAAAACAAATCAAAAGTAAACGTCATTTTGACAACAAAGTCTTTTATAACCTTATTCATTTTATGATTTTTATAGAGGAAGCTGAGTCGAAGCAACTATTCTACTTCTAAGATACCCTAAGGATATTTTGTTTAAAGCTTTGAGAAAATGTTCAGGACTTTCAGAATGCCATTGAAGACATGCTTTTATTATTACCGCTAACGTAATAAACAATGCACCTAACACACTTAACAAAGTCATATCTTCACCAGTTACCGTAACTTGAAAAATAAAAGAAAAAACAATTTCCAAAGAATACACTAAGGCAACGCAATTGGCCTTTTCGAATCTTAATGCGCTAATATAAAAATACTGGGAGCTAAAACTAAGTATTGCAATCGCTAATATAATCCAAGGTAGAGTTCCACATTCTGGAAGTGTAGTCTCGTTAACAATAAGCTGGTAACTGTATAATATTAGATTCTGGATAAGGGAGTAATGGAAAATGATTACAGCAGAGTGCATACGTGTCATCCGACGCACTATTATATGACTCAGCGACATACAAAACCCATAACCAACAGCTAAGAATGATCCACGAATTCGAGATTTAGCATCCACGTTGCTGTCCCATCCTTTAAATATGAATGAAGGACGAGTAATCAGAATGATCCCGGCAATGGATAACGTTATGGTAATGACATCATACAAATGTACTTTTTCTCGCAGCATTAAAAAACCGAAAATTGCAGTAAAAATTAAATCTGTTTTCGTGAGGACAGTAGCATCGGTTAATGGTAGAATATCCAAAGATTTGTACAAGAATAAGGTAGATAGAGTTCCAACAATTCCTCTGCTGAAAATGATCATACATTGGCCAAACTTTCTCGGAAAAAAATGATGATTGCCATGTATAATAACTGGTATACAAAAAATAGCAATGATTGTTCCATGATCAATCAATAATGCTTCTTTGGAGATGTCTGAAACCAGTTTAACCATTACACATTGAACACAATTAGCTAAACAACTAAGTAAAGCTAGAATAATTCCAAAACCAGGAAACTGTATTTTCTGAAAGAGAGAAACAAATGGTTTTGACATTTCAATTGAATTGTTTCAACTTGGTACTTTATGTAATACTATTTCAATATTCTTCTTTATCTGCGCTTTCTTAAGTTCCAATTCACCTTGTCCAGACAATCTAGAATATTAAAGAGAAAATACAACTGTTAGTTTTTAAGGAAAAAGGAATTATGATAACAATCAATGAATTCTAAGAAGTTTCATTTTTTAACAAAAAAAGTTCATGATTTACATTCACACGAATGTAAATTCTATTTATCATCAGTATCATTTTTCCAAATGATTTACTTTTTAATGTAGAGAACAGGAAACAAGAGAGTGACATGGAATCATAATTTCAACACACTACTCCCTAAATTTACAACTTTTTAACATGCCCTCTATAATTGATAAAATGAACGCATGTAAACATATTTAGTAATTTTAACTCACTTGAAATGCATAGCATAACAATCTGTCAAAGAGAAATTATTCAAAAACATTTGTACGATTGAAGCTTTATTTGAATAACTTAATACTTACCTCTTATATGAACTGCTATAAATGAGGAGAAACACGCTTTTTTATTAATTCACTAAGCGACAATTATAATTACCAAGAAGGCATTCAGAACTTTGTATCAATCTTTCCATTGTGAATACTCCTGTAGAAAAGAAGGTACTACTACCCGAAGCACTCGGTTTATTCAGCACGGAAAAGAAATTGGGAAATGTGTAAATAGGTATAGCATATGAAAATATTAAAGCTAAAACTCGATTTCTAAGTTCCTTAAGTTATACTGAATTGAGTTTAATAGTTTATTTTGAATGTATTCACATATCGTTGAAGATATTTTAGAATTAAAATATACTGATAAGCAAATAATAATAAAGAGATCCTATAAATTAAGGTATATCTAAAGTTTGAAATTCTGATATTTACTAACATGTACTATTCCAGTAAAACCTGAAGATAATAGATAATACCTGACTCCAGGATTGTCTGGATTACATTAATCCATTGATACTATTGTTATTTATTGTTTTTGTTGCATACAAGGTAAATTCTCAGAAAGACACTGAAGGAACTAAACCGTTAAATTATGGAACGAAGAAAACACTGAATCAGTATAAATCTCTGACGTTGTTATATTCTTATAGTCCTAATTGCACATTAAAAGTTGCTTACCCAGATTACTAAAAAAATGAAATATGAAGTTTTCTTTTTGTATAAAGTCTACAGTCCTTCAAATAATAAAAAGTACATGTTTGAAATGACACTCTCGCTTGCTTTCGGGCAAACCTTGCGCAAATATTGTGACAGGTTATTTTATTTCAGAAGGTAACACGATTGTCGTTTGAGAGTATAAATTGTGCAATTCCATTCTTCTATGGTACTGCCATCTATTATTTCAATTTGAAAGAAATAAAACCAGGCTTTGTCGTTATAAGCACATCTGAGGTAATATCATAAAATAATATTCACCAGCTTTCTTAAACTGTTTTTGAATATTTAGCAAAGTCATTCTCTAAGTGGATGAAATAAACATATGAATATTTCAAACTTAATATAAGAAATAGATAAGATGTCAAACTGACCAAAAATTTCTAGCACACTGCAATTCAGTTATCTTCTTAATCACATGACCATCAGTTTTTTACAGAAAATTGTCAATCTGTTATTGAATGAAATTGTTTGTATGTCCATGACTTTTATCGTTACTAGGTTTATAACAACATACGAAATGAAGAAAAATATGTCGAAAAGTGAGAGTAATCACTTTCATTATTGCTGAGATCTCATACATATTTTATGTCTGTGAACACAGATATGTATTCATGTGGACATTATTTTAATCAAAACCTTTCATTTTTTTGAATATCAACTGGCATTGAACACATTAGGCCAATAGCCTAAGAAAAGATATAGTGCTGATATTTTCACAGACATTGAGATTTCAAGTCGCTGACTGGTAAACCCTTGGTCATAAGATTTAAAATGTTTATTTTATGGTAGAGTGATTAATAATATCCGATCGTGTACAATAGAATACATAACTTTACATGTAGGGTTCTCAGTTTTGTGTTTAACGAACTTACCATTTGAAGTATCTGAAGTATGTTTCCAATTTACCTGAAAATAACACTTTTTTCGGCGTTTTGATTCTGTGATCGATTAAACGTTCTGAATAATAAAAGCATCTCAGCGAATACTCAAGGCATGTAATCATTCATCAGATATTCCGTTTCTGTCACAGGTCTATTGAGTCATTTGTATTTCACCAAAGACGTTAGCAGAATTTTCAAGCGAATTCAGCTACGTCTAGTAATAATATTACAATATAAAGACTGAGGATACGTAATTGATAGTTTGGTTTAATGCAGCTGTAACAGATGTTATCATGGTTATTGTGAAGGTGAACAGTCTTCACAACTTTTCTGTAGATGTTTTTAAGAAACAGTTTATAAATTCTTTTTTGACAATAATTGTTGAAGAATTCTTCTAATTCATGTATTTCGTTTGAAGGATATTTTTTAATATTTTCGTTACTGAAAATAATGAACTCTTTATTTTGGATAATACTGATATATTAGAAAATTGTTGTTGTTGTTTTGAATTAAGCACAAAGCTACACAATGGGCTATCTGTGCTCTGCCCACCACGGGTATCGAAACCCGGATTTTAGCGTGTAAGTCCGTAACATACCGCTGAGCCACTGGGGGGCGTATTAGAAAATAAATAAAACTTGTAAATTACTCTATGTATTACATGCCTTTGAAATAATACAGATGGCAGATATATGTAAATAAATGTTCCTAGTAATGCCTTTCTCTACACGTAAATACCAGTAACAGCTTATTTTAGTGCTTGTCTTTGTCATCATATTTTTGCTTTTGGCGA
Source organism: Carcinoscorpius rotundicauda (assembly GCA_011833715.1). Taxonomy (NCBI): domain Eukaryota; kingdom Metazoa; phylum Arthropoda; class Merostomata; order Xiphosura; family Limulidae; genus Carcinoscorpius; species Carcinoscorpius rotundicauda. Next base: position 143,002,860 of record CM022393.1, read on the forward strand.
CTAGCACAACTTTTCGGAAAAAAGTGTTTGAAGGATAAGTAGTTCTCTGGGAACTTTATGTTTTAGGAACTAACGAAGGTTTTTGTGTTGGCATCAAGTATGAGAGTAAATGTCATTTGCTTACTCTGTAAGATGGAATATTTTTAGAAGAATCTAAGGTAATTTGCGATGAATGGAAAGTTACTGAACCATATGATTATTAGATGTTACGAATATTTTTTTTTTACATGTGAGAGAAAAGAAAGAATAAAATATGTTAAGAACATATACTCAGATGAAATTTATCACTTTATCTGCAGTGACAAAAATTAAAAATTAATGGTCAATATAAGTGAGCATCAATGTTGCAGAAAGTAAATATTACCTAATACCTTCATATGTCGATTTTAGATAGTACTCGTGAATTTAATGATACCATCAATGAGGGATAAATTCATTTTCAGAGCTGAAGAGAATGTTTTTTATGGCAAAGAAAAACTTCAACTGGAGTCAGAGAACTTTACTCTCAAATAATTTATTGATGATGCACTTTAATTCTATGCAATAATAAACATTTATTTCTTTGAAAATAATTATTGGCGTCTATGAATGATCTAAAATATTTATCATTATATAGTGTTAAACAGAAATTCTCAAATGACAAAAATATAATTATCAATTTATTTGTAAGGTAAGCAATTGAACTAAAGTCATTATACTTTCTTTTTCAACATTTTATTTAATCAGATAAAGAAAGTTAATAAGAAGTAGGTATCGTTTGCCTTAGTGATTTGTAATGACTTTATTTTTATTTAATTTGCGTGTAGAAAACGTTTACTCGATGCTACTATTCAACTTCTAGAGAATCCTCAGTCTACTTTGCTCCAAAGCTCTCTAGTTATAGAAAACATTAGATCTGTTCAGGTTGATACACAATCCGATTAACCTTTCGTTCTCATACAAAGTAGTGAAAGCTGTAACCTACGGTTTACATTTACTCAACCATTTAAGGATGTTACTTTCACTGTTTGTTTATCTTCAGTGTACGAAGGTGCATCAAAATCCACATGAAAAAAATATCAAACGCCCAATAAATAAAACCAAAAGTAACTAAATCGAAACCAATGAATTTATTTTGTGGACTTCTTGTTTACGTTAAATCTATACAGAATCAGATTACATCGCATCTAAAGAAATCTGTGTTGATTACAAAATGTAGAATATGTAAAAATCATAAGGATGCTTAACACAACAGTACAGTGGCAAATACTCTAACTCCACAATAATATTTTTCACTTGCTTAGTTGTTTTGTAAACATTTTCCTTCTATTTTTCAGTTAGAAACACAAGTAACTTAACATGTTACGTCGGTGTGTCATCGACCAGCGTGAACTGTTGACTAGCCTCAATAGCATTATTAAATATTAGTGTGATAGTTTATTAGAAACTATTAATTACATCCTTATTTTTAAAAATAATTTCAAACTCCAATTAAGACTTCAGACTTTCTCAGAGTCATCGAAAGTCGAATACCTACTCTAAAATGATCTCATATGATCAAGAAGAATTTGCTCGCTGTGACGAGATGATTGAAATGAACCCCAGAGAGCCCTTATAACACGCCTTATATGACATACAACAATAACAAAGAGAAAAGTCCTCTCTCAAACTATTTGATTGTGTATTTGAAATATCTTAAAACAACACTTCTGAAAATATGTGTATGTGCAAATAAATTTTGATTTTCGAAGCAATCATGCAAAACATATGCTTGTAAATATTATAAAATATCGATTAAATATCAATGATTGATTACGTTTTAAAAAACAAACTTAAGTTCAAACCACAATATTTGGGAATTAATATTATGCATAAAATGTTTAATAAGATGCAGAATTTTAAAATTATTTGTTAATCTTTAAAAAACAGTATTTTTCCTTGTTGAAATTTCAATACGAAGTTTTAAATGTCCATTACTGTGTGGATATAAAAGTTTTATGATTTATCCAGATTTTGATAAAGTTAAAAACTTACCTTGTGAGTGTGAAAATAGTTTATTTATTATACCTTTCATAAACATTTCGTCACTGGTAAGTTGAAAATTATCAAAAAATAAAATATTACGTGAAATACTCAAAAATGGGTATAAATACAGAACTGTCAAGACATCTAAGGAAAATAATAATCTAAAATCTATTGAAACACAATACTGATTAATATATCTTAAAACTTCACTATATTACATCTTATCCGTCTAAATTGTTTCTGGATTAGATATTTTATGTACATCAAAAATAAAAATAAAATTATCCCATTTCACAACAAGCCCACAATATTTTACAACAATGTAATCGATATCAGTTATTACAGTTAACATTGCATACATCCATTCTCGATATTCTGATCAAAGACTTAAATGTTTTAATGACTTTTTATTTTCTTTTATTTATATTTAAAGAGCTATTTATGTTATATAGGCCTCATTACGACAAATTTCAACGCAAGTGAAGAACAACAGTATCTTTATTACCATTTCAAATTACAATATATATTTCTACGGATTTACAACGCTAAAATCAAGTGTTCGATTTCCTTTGATGGGCTAAGCAGATAGCCAGATGTGGCTTTGGTATTAGAAAACACACACCATTTCTCGTGTATTTCACACTTGTAATTATTGGATTACCTTTGGATGCTACATCTAATTAATGTTGGTATTTACACCTGAGACGTTTCAATCTCTACAAATTTTTCTTTGGAGAGACATTATAAAATAAAGAATTACAAGCGATATATAGATGAGTTGACAATTACAAAACAAATGTTTTTCATATAGGATTAATATTCCTAATTAACTTCTATATCTCCATCTGAAAACAGATAAACACGACTTCCTCGCCACTCTACACAATTGTATGAGAGTGTAATGAGATTGGACTAAAGAAAATTTCACAATGCCCGTTTAGTCACGTGGCCATCTTTGTTTATTAAGTAGCCCAAATTACAATCACAAAATGTACTGCTTGTATTTTTCTGTAAAACACCATGTGGCAGCTCAAATAGCAGTAGACACAAAACCCTTTCAGCTGAGGTTTAGAATTCCTATGTGCAACGTATTTTATCTATTCAATCAATGTCAGTTTCTGCTTACTATGTAACAAGTTCTAATTTTTAAATGCACCAAGTTCGATTGTATTCATCTTCAAATATCAGATTTATATGGTATTATTTATGCTTAATCGGTCAAGAATCGTAATTTTCACAGATTAATTAAGTTATGTCGTGCTTCATCTTGCAATTTAGGTTAAATGTAATGTTGTATATCAGGGTTCATGTTATTATTGACAAACTCTATGAATCATGTGTATTCTGAATGGACAATCTGTGGTTGAAGTTAAAATTATATCAACTTTAAAGAAAACAGTGTCTTGTGTTGGAGAATGTTACGAGTTTTCATGGAAACCAGTCCTTGTTTTATCATATCCATCATTATTGATATGCATTTTAGCCTGATTTTTGTTATCTTGTTGTTGTTTTTACAATATTTCTTCTTCTACAAGCAGCAGTCACCATTGACAAATAATTTTATCTCATTCCTCTTTTACATTCAACTGTATTCAGTAATTTTGAATATTTTTAAGTGAGAGAAAAGACAGGATACAACGATTCCACGTGTATTTATCTTTAGTGAGAGAAACACAGTCAATAAAATTCAATGGAGTGTAATGGATCTCTTTAAGATTTATAAGAGAACTGTGTCTGTATCTCCTATATTGTGTTTTACAATTTTCACAATCTGTGCTAGAACAGTAATACTCTTACATATATACCAAAAATATAATGCTATTCATCATTGGGAGCTTGTCTTACCAAAGCGACTTTTGAACATTCCCATTATATCAGAATGTTTATTTCCTCATGGTTTCATCTCTCCATCATAAGGAAAGATGAATTAATTTTTATATTTAGTATGCTCAACCTTATAGAATGATTTGTTGCTATAAAGTGGATGGGAAAATATAGCTACATAAGTAGATATGATGACGAAATATTGCAACATATGATGAGATCAGGAATATAAAAGGGATTAACGATAAAACCGTGAATAAAACACTAAATAATTTTATGCATTATTTCAATTGAATCTAGATGAATCAATGTGTTTCAACACTAAAGTGTATTCAGTGATTGAGACATGTCGAAGCTCATGTTACTTTTACCTAAAAAAATTATATTGTTCTTTTTTACATTGTGGTTATTTCTGCAACAATTAATAAAGGTTACACATGAAAAAGCTTACATTTTAATAATTATAGTACTTTTGTCACTCGACCTTGTGAACGTGAAATAAACTTTCAAACTACACGTATAATTCTGAGAAGGTTAAATGTGTAGGAAGTTGGGTTACTGTTGACACTTCTTCCTTATTACTGCTGCAAACATGACAATACAAAGAGAGAAAAAACAGTATGCTATACCATATATCACTAAACATGTTCCAATTGCCCAGATAAATGATGTTAATCGTTTGGTGAGATCCGTGTTAACAGATATAGTTTGCTGATTCTTTACAGAGTTTTCACTTTTAGATTTAACTTCAGTTAGTTTTTCTTTTTGACAAAGTTTCCTTTTTTTCTGTTACCATGAATTTCTCATCGTCCCTTAAAGCTCTCTTCTTCCTAAAACTTACCCAAATTTCATGCATTTAGTTTTCTCAAGTTAAATTTTTTTCAATTTAAAATGACAGACATGAAAATGTTTTTAAAAATACTGATATTGGTGTTCTGATCGAGAAATCACTGAAGTCATCTGTATAATGTATTGTAGCTAGGCAATAGGGCTAATAGGACTTTGGATAAAATATTTGGAAATAATAAAAGCGAGGTATAAATATTTTTGATTCTCTGTATGTATCACCCTCAAGGCCTTGTTGAGAGTACCGTGTACAGTTTGAGAATTGTGTCTTAAGAAAGATACTCAATTGTCGAAAATGGATCAGTGAAGACCCACTAGGATGACACCTGGAACGGTGATAATTTACTATGAGGAGAGATTAACGTCTTTAAACATGTTTCCACTGGAGAGAAGATGGGTGTTATTGAATTTCATTGAGGTATTTAATATAACAAAGGGTATTAATCATATGGATCTGTGAAACTGTTTTAGGATTAGTAGTAAATAGAGAAGGGACCATGGATAAATATTTTGGCAGTTTGAAAGATATATACATTTTAAATAGTATTGATTTTAAAACAGGGTTGTTAGATGATATTACGTTCTTTCATGTATGCTGCATGCAAACATAAGTTAAAAAACTATTGTTTCTGTTTATAAAATATTGTGAAATGTATTAAACGTTAGCTGTCATTTTAACTATGCAGCTTTTAAAGCCCTTATTTATCTTACCATTCCTTCAGAGGCAGTTGAGTCGTAGCTACAACTGTTTTTTTAATGGACACTAATCATATTTTATAAGAAGCTTTGGGAAAACCTTCAGGATTTTCAGATTACCACAGATGACATGCTTTCATTGTTACAGCTAAGGTAATGAACAAAGAACTTTAAACACTTAGCAAAGTTACATCTTCACCAGTTATCGTGACAAGAGAAATGAAAGAAAAAACAATTTCTAGAGTATACACGCTCGACACTGAGGGCGTGAACGTAAAAATACTGGGTGCTGAAACAAATCATTGCAATCACTAATATCATCCAAGGTGTAGTTCTACATTGAGGAAGTATTTCATAATATTCACTAATTTTAACTTCTAATATGTATTATTATAATTTTTCGAATAGAAACATTTTGCAAGAGAATTTGTACAAGAGTATTTATGTCTAATATAAACCACTATGATTCACGAGAAATACATATTTTATTGTCCACTAAGTAACAATTATAATGTAGATGGAAGGTATTTAGAGCTTTGTTTCAGTCTTTGAAAGAAGGTAATTTTTTCATATCACTCGATCTGCTCAGCACGAAAATGATGAATACAGATGTATAAGTTGGAAAATATACGAAAGTTTTAAAAATAAAATCTCATGTGATAACTTACACTGAACTAGCTTCAACAGCTTTTTTTGGGTATATATTGTAGATTATGTCACTGAAAGACGTCATAACTTGCATCATGACAATCTCCGTTTGACTTGTTTATTTTGGTTTATCATTAATATATTCTGTATATCTGAATTTATTAAGATTTCCAGTATTTATTCTACATCTTAACAGAAATTTATTTATTTTTCTATATCCGAAGTCTCCGCGTACAATGACATGGTCGAAGTTTGAAGGTTAATGTCGTCCATATTTTAACTTGTTTGCTTCTCTCATTTTAATAAAATCTTATCGTTCATTCTAGATCTTAGTCGAGCTAGTTCAACTTATTTCTAACCGAGAATCTCTCACAATTTATATTATTAACGGAGAATGACATAATATCTTTTTCTACAAGGTTAGCTCGTAAAATTATAATAACGCTACCCAAGATCAAAATTAATAAAATTACTTGGTTACATTGGTTATTTTGCTTGAAAAATAATAATATATAAAGACTGAGAAAATGTGATGGGTAGTTACGTCCAATACAACTGTAACGGGTGTTTTATGGTAACAGACTCGTTGTAAAAATAAACAGTTTTAACATCTGTTTGCAGATGTTTTAAACAGTGTAGAAGTGTCTGACGACAGTATCTATGTAAACACGGCTAGTTTTGGATAAAATGTTTTTTTACAATTTCTCCTACGGGCATTTTGGATTGTTGCATTGTCGTGCTGAAACATCCAGTCATTTTGACAAACGCTTTCATTGAATAAGGATGCTCTCTTCAACATGCCAACATAGTCAGCTGCTGTGTGTCACCATTGCGTAACCTGAAGCTCCATTTTTATTTTTTTTTCTCATCAGAGAGCAAAACCTTCGTCCACTTTTTTGCATCCCATGTTTGGTGCTTCTCCGTAAGTTTAACCGATATGTTTCGAGGTGTGGACGGCGACGTGGCCTTTGAAGACGTTTACGATTTTTAAAGATTTTCTCTTCTAGATGCCGTCTTATTGTTCTTGAGCGGCATTATGCGTTCGTAAGAGCCTTAATGTGGTTCGACGATCACCTGGTGTCTTGCTGGATAACCCGTTGAATTCTCCTACATTACGCTGGCGAAATTATCTTGGTCCAACCACTTGATATTCTCATTTCGTATTCCTCCTGTTCTTTTATGCAGTTTTGTTACGCTACGTTCAAACTTATTATTTTAAGCCTTTGTCATGTTTTAACCAATGTAACACAGTAGATGTCAGAGGGAGATGTTGACAACGCTAGCGCTTCAACACAAATGACTAAATTGTATTACTGATTAACGCTTCGTTGCAGTGTGATCTTAAACTTTTGACCAGCTAGTATTTAGACTAATTTCATAGTGTTCACATTTTCCCTATTATATGCTTAAAATATTTTTTTTATTTTTCCTTTTCTTACTTTCATCTTTCGAAACTGTAGTAACTAAGTGGTAGAATCTAATGACGCTAAAATGCATAATTTTTATGTTCATTGCCTTAAGATTTTGACCAGCATTGTATTTCAAATTCTCAAGTCAATCGCATGGAAAGAAAACTTATAGTTTATTAAACAGCGAGATATCAGTTAAGTATAACTTATATTAAATTTATTTTGTAGAATAAATGTGAAGCCAGAAAAAAGATTAATTAATGTTACAGTACTTTGTTTTAACTGAAATATGATGCATCCTCTTTATAAAAATTCTGCAGTCCTTCAAATAGTAATAAAAACAACGTGTAGAAATGATGCTTTCACTTGCTGTCATGCAAATCTCGTGTAACGAGAAGTAAAAACGACTGTCGTTTGAGAGAGAAAAATAGATGTACATCTGACGTTAAGATCATAAACCATGAAATTACACATTTCTATAGTAGCAGCATATATCACTTCAATTTGAAATAAATGAAGCAAGGCTGTTGTTGTTTTGTTGTTTTGAATTAAGCACAAAGCTACACAATGGGCTATCTGTGCTCTGCCCACCACGGGTATCGAAACCCGGATTTTAGCGTGTAAGTCCGCAGACATACCGCTGAGCCACTGGGGGGCAGGCAAGGCTACATCAGTATTGCACAGTAGACGTTAGAAATAACTCTTCTTGAATTGTTTTTGAATGCCAAGAAAATTCACAGTTAATGTGAATGAAATAAATAAATATGTGCTCGACGTTCCTAACTTAGAAGTGTGAAACAAGAGAAAAGGCAGTTATTCATCACTATCCATCCCCACTTTCGGGCCACTATTTTACCAACAAATAGTGAGACTGATCGTCACATTAAAACGCCCCCAGACTCAAAAAAATTTATAAATGAATGAACCAACAGAAAGTCAGTTTTGTAGTTGTTTAGCCCGTACCATGTGCCACAGGTGTGCTGAACTTGTTGTTCACTCATTTAAAGTCAACGAGAGATAGTGCTGTAACAATAGAATAACTGTCTTGAACTGGTTCCAAAACACGAAACGAGTACTTAGCAGATAGAATTCAAACATTAGACACATCATCAATGTTATATAAGGTTTGAAATACAGTCGCTATAAAACAATATTTGAAAGAAATATTGCAAGCAATTCCTAAAAATGGAAAGATCAAGAAAAAGAAAATAAATCTGTAGTATCGACAACATATAATATAAATATTAAAAAAAATATTTTTTTTGAGATATGGATATTTAGTAAAGTTATAGTAACGTCAAACGAAATAAACTTTAAATTACGGTTGGTTAAGTAGGCCTATTGTATTATGATATAAAAATAGAAATTGTGATAGATAACTTCTTCCATTGAATCGGTGATAAGTGTTACCGTGGTTACAGACTTGTCGTTGTAGTACACTTGTCGATTGTCTACAGATGTTTTTCTTTTGATGACAGTTTTGGTAGATAACGCATGCCATGTCTCTGTAAGATCTTGTATTGTTATCAGTATTTAAAATTGCATCTTACGTTTATTCATTGATCTTAATTGATAATGAGAGACCCAGACATTTCATGCATAATCATGTGAAATTTAGGGCTTTTGAAGAAAGGAAGGAAAATCAGTTACTATCGTATTCGGATCTTTTACAGCAATTCCAGTCATATTTTTACTGAAATGTATGGTAAGTGAATAAAATGTTCAGAAGATAATATGAAGCGATTTTGTATATGTGGAGTAAAGTAGAGATGACAGTGAGTTAAGAAAATAATATTTGTAAAAACAGATCACTTTATTTGGAGTGAACAGAAAAAACGAACAGTGAATACAACCGGTCATCCAAGTTTCAGAAAAGTAGCTATAATAAATTTGTTTATTAGAATCCAAGTATACGCAATAACACACGAATAAGTTAAAACAAGATATCTAAAAGTGGTCTCGGTTCTCTTTCATAGAACGCTTTGTGTGATGAAATTTCAAAAACTGTATTTTTTTTGAGCTGACCAATTCAGGAATATTACCCATATGACAGCTGCAAGGTATGTCTTCATATCTGATATTTATTTTTATATTAACATGCTTTGAAAGTTTATATTTTATTTCACTTGCATTTGTTTGTAATTTAATTTTACCAGAATTCTTGTGGATTTAAGTGTAAGGGCTGCAATAAGAAAGTATCCTTGTTGATACCGATGATGTCCTTGTTTGTATGTGCGAATTGCTGTTCAAAACCTAAGCAGGGTACTTCTTCAAATGAGAAAGGCAGAAATGTTGAAGTTTAAACTAGCAAATTGGACACCCACGTGAATACAACTGATATTTCTTAGTCACTGTGTGGTAAGAAACAACATTTCTGAATACACTGTGAAGCGTACCAAACAAGACTTTTTAGTATGTAGTTATGAAGCCGTGTTATTTCTAAACGAAAACAACAAACTGGTTTACTGTGAATCTATATGTGAAAATATTTGTATGAAATATTTGTGTGTTGTATCGGAACTACTTTTATGTACTAAGTTTAATATCAATGTTTGTTTCAGTGAAATGTATATGCTTAGAAACGCATATGACTTATATTGCTAAATGTGTATCACAAATTCCAAACTAGCATCTAAATTTGTTGAAGATTCTTGAGCGTAAGAATCAGTAACACTTTTTTTTGAAAATTTTTCAAGTATTGTTCTCAACTAAACTTTTGAAAACTTCGTCTTATAACTTTTAAATCGACTTTCCAAGAGGAAGAATGAAATATTGTTGCTATAACTGTGATTAACGCTTATTAATCGGAAATTTACAGACACTGGAATGAGAACGTTTATGGATTACAATATCAACTCAAAATAAATTCGCTTATTGTTAAACGTCGATAAAATATTTAGTTTCAAGTATCAGACTTAATATTTTTTGTAAGTTTGTGAAACTTTCGAATATAAAATATTATTTATAATAATCGTTATCATATTTTTTTTGTTAATAAATAAAATATATTTGTGTCAAAAAATGTGTGTGTTGTGTTTGAAAATAAAATAAATTTGATAAATATCTTTCAAGAATACTTACAATTCCTATCAAGATAAATTTCGAATCATTTGATGATATACAGTGCTAGTCATTGTGTTAATGGACTGGGGTGGTCCGTGTGTAGCTTAACGCTCAACAAACGTTCTCAAAAATAGCTACGGTTTTTAGGAGCTGTACTATATATTTAAATATATTTAACTACAAGGAATGATCACTTGCTCGTCAAGAATCTTTGATAAAAAAATTTTTATACCATTAAAATTGATTTTGAATATTACTGGTCATTCCACTGAGAAAATTAATGAGAAAAATACATTGTAAATTTGGAAACGATATTATTTAATGGCAAAGAAAAACATCAATCTGAAATAAGAAATATTTGATCAATCATGTTTACTTTGTTTTTCATCAAGTAAACCTCTTTTAGTTGATGAGATTTTACACTCTGTTGAATACATTATCCAATGAGCTCTTACATTCGGACATACCCCAGTTTACATTAAAATATTAATTTTTTCACGTTGTTAGACAGGAGATCATATTAACCGTATCTCATGAAGCAAGTTCACGCGCTGAAAATGGTGGAGTGGTTGTAAGGTTGTCATCTTCATCAAAATGGTTGTGTGGTGTGACTCATGGCTTTTTTTTTGAGAAAATTATGGCAGCTTGGCTGGCCTCAATTTAAGTTATTACGATTTATCAATCAATATCGCAAGTTCAATCCTCAAATTGTAACTGGTTTAATTTTGCCGAATTATTACTGATATTGTAACAAAAGAGGACGCAAATTATATCATTCATTTTCTTTTTGTTTTTATGAATATATTTTCGTATTTAATGAAATTAACGTAATATTTTCTAAGAATTTATAATTTCTGCTGTCGATTCTATTTTTATATGTAAAATAAACTTACTGACATCGCGTTATTAAAAAGCACCAATGTCGCATCTCAGTCTATTTGGACTTTGCACCTTAAAAGTCATTTCCTCATTTGAATAATCGCCTGTAGAATGGTGTTACTCGTTCTCAAACACGTTTTCAGGAGTCCAAAGAGGATTTCCCTTTGTCTGATACGTTCATATCTCACATCGATGAGATTTCTGATTCAACTTCGAGTTCTACTGACGACTCCAAGTCATTTTTCGACTCTCTTCATCGAAACAAAACCTTTGAGGAACAGGACAATGATCTTGAAACTCCTTCTCTTCTACAACTGACTGTTGATGAAAATGAAATAGGAACTGTCCCTATTTGTTACTACCAGACGTCTGGTGTGCTAATGAGAAAATACTGACCTCCTGACGTTGCTGCTGAAGAAGAGTGCAATGTTATTCACCAAATCGTCATTCCAAAATGCTATCGGAATGATATTCTTAGTCTTGCTCATGACCATGTATTGTCGGGATACTTAGATGTAAGAAGGACCTTAGATCGTATCCGACGACATTTCTATTGGCCAAAGATGCGCCAAGATGTTGTTGACTTTTGTAAGACATGCCATTCTTGCCAAATGACTGGAAAACCAAATCAGGGGATTCCAAAAGCACCACTGCACCCTATTCCTGCCTTTGAAGAACCGTTCTCAAGGATCATTATCCACTGTGTTGGCCCATTGCCAAAAAGCAAAGCAGGAAATGAATATCTCTTCACGATCATGTGTGCTTCTACACGTTTCCCTGAGGCTATCCCTTTGAGAAAAATCACTGCTCCAAACATTGTCAAGGCTCTTGTTAAATTCTTTACCATGTTCGGGATTCCAAAAGTTGTACAATCAGATCAAGACTTAAATTTTATGTACAAGCTGTTATCTGCGTTTTTCTGTTGCGTTTCGTCTACGAAGAACATAAAACATAAAAAATACGTGTGTATTGCATACATAGCAGATTCAATTTTCTCTCTTAAAAGCATTCGTAATTTTGATAAAATGCTTCATTATATTTGGGTGTCTGCAGAAACACTCTCACCAAATCTCCAAAGGTTCACCATCTTGTGGCACAAAGGCATGGTTTTAGATATGCACTGATATAAACTAAGATTTTTCACTCATGGTAAGTTAAAAACAGACAACCCACTGTGTAGCTTCGTGCTTAATTCTAAACATACATACAATAAATAATAGTAGCTTTCACTTATTCGCAAAATATGCTGCCCTTTGATTTTAAATAATCCGAAAATTAATTGTACAAATGAAGAGAGACTTGTAACATTATAATCCAGTCTAAAACAATGAACAAATACTGTTATGTTTAAGTAAAGGATTTTGAAAAGCGTTACTAGATTAAAAACATACTTTACTAAGGACATTCAACTATCGATAATTTATCACCGTTACAGCAAACATGTTCGCTCTTTCAAACGTGGGAGCGTTTTAATGTGACGGTCAATTCTACTGTTATCTGGTGAAAGAGCAGTTGGCGGTGGGTTGTGATGACCAGCTGCATTCCCTGTAGTCTTATACTGCTAAATTAGGATCTTCTGTTTTTGCGCGGGATTTAAAACAAACCACATTCTTCAATTGTGAAGTCACTATTGCAAATGATTATAATTCTACTGAAGTCCTGGTTGGAAATAAACTTCAACAAAGCTCCAGAGCAAGTAAGATTTAAGAGTCACATTGCATATTACAAAAAGTTACCAAAACTATAGTAAAAATAAAACATCGAGATGCGTTTTATGAACTCGGATTAGAAATATCTTAAACTCCCTATCACGCATTTTTATTTACAAGTTTATAAAAACAAAATTCTCATTGTTATTTATGGATTTTGGAAACATTCTGGTATATCATAATATTTCTCGACAATGTCACTTTTTAATTTTATTAAGTTTGTTAAAAATTATATTTCTATGTAATAAAATCTTTCTGAAGTAATTTGTACTCTAATTGAGACTAAAACATGTGTGACGCGAATTGTTGCATTTTTTATGTTTCAGAAAAACAATAATGATTTAGTGTTATACATTATAAAACAACTGATAACAGTCAATTTCCTCTAAATGTAACATTTTGTTATTATTATGACATTTTTATGTGTTTTCTAATTTTATAAGTTCAAAATAATTATTGCAGGTGTGATATAAGAAATAGGAATAACTGGAAATGAAGTTTATCAAAGAATATATTTCACAGATTTCTACATGAGACTGAAGATATATAAATATATATAAACAAACTATTTTTGCTTCGGTTTATAATGAAATGGGGATAACTTATAAGAATATTTAATAAATTGTTTGTTACATCTGACATCTGACATAATAGCTGTGGATTTCTTACGGGTTCATCTTTGTCAGAGAATCAGCTACAAAGTATTCACTGTGTTTTAAACACACATAATAACATTACAAGTTTAATATTAAGATGTGTGGGACTTAATCTTCGTAAGATCATACATTATCTAGAACAAGATAAAATTATTCATCAACCATATATTTTGATTCCACAATTATACAAAAATAAAAATATTGTCCGTTTTCAAGTTAAAGATAAGTTAAAACGTATATCATCCTAGATCTGCTCGCATTCTTAGAATGAGAGATTTTTCAATATTTTTTCATGAAAATCTTAAAATATTTACGTTGTATACAATGATTTCTCTTTTAATACGCATCCGAGTCGCGCTAAAATTGCTCGCCCTCTCAGCCGTTGGGGCGTTATAATGTGACGGTCAATCCCACTTTTCGTTGGTAAAAGAATAGCCCAAGAGTTGGCGATGGGTGGTGATGACTAGCTGCCTTCCCTTTAGTCTTACTCTGCTAAATTAGGGACGGTTAGCACAGATAGCCCTCGAGTAGCTTTGTGCAAATTTCAAAAACAAACAAACAAACAATCTCGCTTAATAATAATAATTTGAATATTGACATATAATTTGTTTCTAATACTTAAAAGATTACTCATACATAAATTGAATTTTTCTCAGTAATTTTGAAATATACGTTTTCAGAAAACGTTGCAAGGCAAGACGATATATCACAATACATAAAGAGATACTATAGAGGTATAAAACACCCAAACAGTACCTTACATGTTTGAAATCATATCATAAAAACCTCCATGCAAAATAAATACTCCTCATCATCATTTTTTTACTTACATTATTAAACCTATCAGATAAAGATTAAGAACCACCAAAATATTAAAGTCGCAGAAAATGTTTTCCTCTGAAAGTATTAATTTTGTCAAATGTTTTTAACAGTATATTTTTAACATCATGAAAGATATACAGGCATATTTTAAAAAAAGATTTCAGACAACAGATACGGTATTGGATATTTTCATTCATCATGATACCTCATTCATATTGTGGGTTAAAAGTGTGAAATTAAATTTGCTGTAGTTTTAAACTATAGTTAAATATTACTTTATACACCCAGTCCACGATATCATTGATTAAGTAAATGATGTCCTACAAGACGAGAAAGGAAACAGTTTTAATAAATATATCGAAATTCAAATAAATTTTGATCAGTTGTTTTTTCCGACTCGTTTTGTAGAGAAAATTTATTGTGGTCATTCAGCAGTGATAAGGTAATGTAGACTCGATAAGAACAAGTGTTGTGTAAATGATAGTGTATCCAGATAGTTCATAACTTTAACCAAAGTGAGCACAATTTCCTTCAACTTGCTTCAACACAATTTTGCCAACGAGCAACGATGCTGTTTATGGTTCTGATGTAGTTGTAGTTGTTTTTTGAATTAAGCTCAAAGCTACACAATGGGCCATCTGTGCTCTGCCCACCACGGGTATCGAAACCCGGATTTTAGCGTGTAAGTCCGGAGACATATCTCTGAGCCACTGGGGGTGGTTCTGATGTAGAAATCAAAGATTTTATGTTCAATAAATCCTGAAAAAAGCGTCTTCCAGAAGTGCCTAGTTTTAAAAACGTTGAGATGATCATTGTCATAAAGAAGAATAGGGTCCCTTTAACCGACCAGAGTTGGTTATTTTTCGCGCAACTTTCGAAGCATTTTGGCCATTTATTGACAGTATTTGTGCATTGTGCTTATTCTCCTGGACTAAGAAAGTTAATTTGAATGATACCGGCCGCAGTCTGCCATATAATCACTGTGAACTTTAATTGGTAAAACTTGGGCTTTGGAAAATACTTTGATGTTTTTTTGCGATCTACCAATTTCTCAAATCGTTTCCGATTGTCGTGCAGAATCCACTTTTCATTGAATGTTCAAGAAATGGATAATTCTGGATCCGCAATAGCAAGTCTCTTAAAGCCGATTTCATTGATCTTCAGTCAGTTGGTGAGGAACCCATTTATCCAACATGACTTTTTGTCTTTTCAATCGTACTCAGATGGTTGGTGGTGCTTTTTTTGCTTGTGCCTGGATTTTCAGCAAGTTCAGGTATTGTTGTGTGAAGGTCTATCTCAATTGCTTTCCTTAATATCTTTTAATCTAAGGATGACTTCCATCCATGATCTTCGTGATTTTAAAGACTTTCATCTGTCAAAACCTTTCAAACCAACGCCGAACTGTACGTCCAGTAGCAGATCAATGGACGGAAGCCTGGTTAATGTTCCGTATGCATTTGGTTATTTTTCGTCCAAGTGTGGAGTCGTAGAGGAAGGTTTAGGCTAAATTTCTTCCTGCCCATGCTGTCTTGGGGGTTGCGAGCTAAATTTACTCTGAGTAAAGTTGAAAGAGCAGTCAATTAAGACACCTTGTAAGTGACAAACATTTGATTAAACCAAACCAAATTACGATAGGTTACTCAATATTTATTTTTTAAATACCACCATGATTTCCGACATTTGTGAATTCTGACCACCTCCTCCTTTTTATTGAATTAAAAAAATGAAAAAGACAAGAATATGGCTGTATCTCACTTTGGGAAACTCGAGAATAAGCCACTGTTTCTCTGTTTACGTATTTTAATAAAAGATTATCGTTATTCGTCACATTCTTTCCGTTGGTGGAAAGAGCAAATAGTTCGATATTGCTCCGCTATATCAAAACACACATTGTCTTTTTAATTTTGTTTTAGGTGAGTCCAAGTTCGTGGGGAAAAATTCAACTCAAAATACATTAGCAGTTGAAGGCAAGAGAGTCCTTTCGAACCTTCATGCTTTACTAACTAGTACATTTTTTACACTGTGTAAGAGTAAAGTTTAAAATTGAAAGTGAATTGCTTCCTCTGTAAGCTATAAAACGTTGATTAAAGTATTGTCTGAAAATTTATAATTTTTAATTAATTATAGATTACATTGCACTATTGTTTTTCTAATATTCTGTATTAGTATCACCTTAAATGGCATTGTCGATCAATAAACCTGAATTTACAACTCAAAAGGCTCAACAGAAGTCATGTAATGGCGTAATAATGTGATGGTCAGTTCTATTACTCGCTGTGAAAAGAGTAGTCCGAAGATCGATGGTGGGTTGAGACTTGCTGCCTTTCATCTAGTTTTCACTACTATATTAGGGACGGTTGGTGCAAAAAACCTTAATGTACCAGAGCTCAATATTCTAATCACTAATATAAATTATTTCGCAGTTCCAGTTTCTGAAAACATAAACATTAGGATCTATTGAATGTTATCTAATTACTCGTCACTTGCATTTTAATACGAAAGTATTCAAATGATTAATAAGAACAGCCTGGAAACTAACTTCATGAAATTATTTTTTTGAGTCTTGTTTTATGTCTCGGCTAATGTCATAGACGATGAAAGTGTGCAATGAGGAAGTGTTGTGGTTCATATTCATGCTGTCCTTGTTCGTTTGTCAAAGTTTGCTGTTGAAAACATGAGCAAGGTACATCGTCAGCTGAGAAATACCAGATTGTCGAAGTTGAAACAAGGAAAGTGATCTCCCATGTGAATATAGCTAAATGTTCTTGTTCATTTTGCGGGTAGAGTTTAAAAATGTGTTTATCTTGTGGAGCAAACCACAGATATTCACTAAATGTAAGTGACTTTTCTATGTCTAAAGAATAAGCCGAGTTCTTCCAAACACAGATTAAATATTATATTGAATGTAAGTATGATAATATTTGTTTATTTCAAAAGACTTACTTATATTTATTTATTTTAATATTGGTGTTCGTTTTAGTTAAATACGTATTTAGAAATGCATATAACTTATTTTGTTGAAAGTGTGTTGGGAAATTATCTCCTGTTTTTTAAATATGTAGAAGATTATCCAAAGTAATAAACAACAAATCATATTTCTACACTTTTTTAGAGAAAGCGCTATCGTTTTCTAAGATCTGCGTGCGATTCGTAATCCTAGGGTCGCGGGTTCGTGCCCGCGTCGCGCCAAACATGCTCGCGTTCCCAGCTGTGAGGGCTTTATATTGTGACGGTCAATCACACTTTTCGTTGGTAAAAGAGTAGCACAAGAGTTGGCGGTGGGTGGTGATGACTAGCTGCCTTCCGTCTAGTCTTACACCACTAAATTAGGGACGGCTCGGTGAAGCGGGCTAACAACCTACTCACTTAAAAACCTGTTGAAGAATCCGCAAGTGATTGCTGCCCCATGTTCCTTGATGGGATCGAGTGGTGAATGAATGAAATGTGTGTTATGTTAGCTTCACTGTTTTTCGTATCTATTCCGTTCATCTAAATTCATGGTAAAAAAGTATTTTCACACATCTAAACCAACAACACAATCAACAACAAACAAATAATAATAAATTCAATGAAACAACAAACTGTAAAACTTTATAATGTTGCTTACCATTTATACACTATGTAGATATCACATTACAAATAAACCACACTAAAACATTTCCTGCGACTTCTGAACAGAGAGAAACAAGCAGAAAAATGGAATCCTAATTGAAAGAGCACAAAAAGACACTTTTTAAATGCTGTAAATTAAATAAGCACATCACAACCATTTAAAACATAAAGAAGGCAACCTACCCAAAAATTTAACGTAAAATGAAACTTGTACAAATGAACACCTTTATTCCTTCTTTAAATAATAACCTAATATCTAACTACAACAATCCCTACAACTTTACATCTGTAGATAACCTAAGAAAGTCGAAACGTTGTTCTGTACTTTATTTTAATTTTAGTTTTTGTATCCGTGCCAGCAGTGTTTAGAATATATTTTCAGTTTAAATGGTTAAACATACTAACGATAAGAGAAATAACATCTAATCACCACAAACTTACCATCAGTACATAAAGTTATTGATATTTGCATATAATTCTTGTACAGCTTTGATTTAATTGCAAAAATTGAATAGAACTTATCTTAGCTTCTGGTATTTTACATTAATGTTAACAGAACTTCAATATTAAATTCACAAAAACACATCATCACAAACTGCTTCTTACAATAATATCGGGTTGTACGTTAAACGTACAATATATAATTTATATTAGCTACTGATGACATCACCTACATAATATTAAAATTTGTTTGACTGTTCTCACCAAAGGTCCGGTTATTACCAAAAGACACACTTTACTACCGTAATCGATAATCTATTACAAAGTGTAAATCTTGTCCTTTTGTTGTTGATACTAGTCATTAAAACAAACATTCTTATAATTTGTACGAACTTGAAGAGCCCCTCATGGACAGTCATGGCCATGTGATGGTTAATCTCAATATTTGTTGGGAAAATAATAGCACAAGATTTGGTTATGGGTGGTGATGACTAGCTGCCTTCCCTTTAGTCGGAAAATGCTTAATTTTACACATCTCAATGAGGGACGGCTTGCTTAGAGAGATTTTGAGTAGCTTTGCGCAAAATTAAAACCAAACCAAATAAATTTGTAGTGTGCAGCATACAACCTATTCTTTGCTCTATGTTTTTGTATGTAAACTACAATATTTATTATTGTGTGAGATCGCTGGAAAATATTCTAAAGCTCTTTCATCCATTCGCAACTGTCACTCCAGCCGATAATTTGTACGTTCAAACGTGACTGTGACCTCAAATGCGAAGTGTTTACTTCATAAGAAGTTTAAGTTTCTTAATGATCAAGTGGATAAAATGATTAGTTCACTTGTCTCACGTTATCTATATGCAGATATTCAACTATTTATTTGATATAATATTACATTATAAACCACTAAAAAAAGCTTTCTTGGCAACGATACATGTTGCACCAAAGTTGAGTAAAATTTAATCCGACGAAAAATGCAGATTAAAGAAACACTAATTAAATAATTTGTATTAAACAATATAAGTTTAACAATTGAAATGCAAATGGACGCAGAAGTGGATAATGTACTAATAAATTGGTAATTTTAACTGAAATCTGCCGAAAATGAACTTTATATTTGGACAGGATCCAATCTAAAACTGGGAAAAAAGGGAAAATCTTCGTTTTGAAACGAAATATAGTTTTAAAAATGATGCTAAACTGTAAGCAAAGGTTCAAGCACAATTAAGTACACGTGACTTATCTCCAGAATTATTGACTTTTAATCACATTTTCTATGACTTTAAGTGTAATTGTTAGAAGACACTTCGATGTATATGAGCCACAAAACATTGAAAAGTAAAGTATTATTTTCAATACTATTGACCTTAATAAAAACTGTTGTAGTTCATTAAGTATATTACAGAAATGAGTAATTTTATACGATGATTGTCGATTCTTTACAAGGTTTCATGTAAAAGGCAAAAAATGATCAATGTTATTAAAAATGTTGAACTCAACTCCAATTTACCATATACAAACAAATCTATAATTTGAGATAAAGAAATAAATCCGAAGTGTATCGACTGATATTAAAATTCGTTCGGAAGACAATTTAGTTGATAAAGTTTGTCATAAAAATGTCAAAAATGTTTTGCAAAAATATATTCAACATTCAAACTGCATCTCAATGAATTAACAAAGATGGTAATATGAATCTCCATCTTTAAAAACGTATATCATAAAAATAATTGAAAGAAAGAAAATGGTTGACATGGTTCTGTATAATGAAATAAGTATTTAACATACAGGATATAAATGATACACATACCATCAGATTTTACATACATTTTTTAGTACATCCGCTACCAAACAGTCTTTAAAAACACAACCAACAATTTCTAAAACAGAGAACCTCAAAAGAACAGAAAGTTTTAAATCAGTTTTACCAATTTGTAACTTTGGGGTCCACCACGTAGAAGATAAATATTAAAAATAACAAGTATCTTTTTCTGTATATTCGCCACCCAAAAGGAATAATTTTCTTGATTAAATCTGAACACAGAATTCTTATATAATGACTGAAATAGATGATGAACAAAGATGTACATTAGAGGTGTAACACTTAGAATCAAACAAACTTTACTAGAAATCTTTCTAAACTTGGTAGAAATTAAAAGTCGTGTTGAAGAAACCAAGTGCAGTCGGAAATATTTGCTCCTCTTTAGTATAAGGGCGGTGGGACATGGCCAAGTGGTTTAAAGTGATCGACTCGGCATGGCCGAGCGCGTTAAAGCTTACGCTCGTAATCTGAGGGTCGCGTGTTCGCATTCGAGTCGAGCTAAACACGCTCGCCCTCCAGCCTTGAGGGCGTTATAAAGTTATAGTCAATCCCACTATTCATTGGTAAAAAAGTAGCCCAAGAGTTTGCGGTGGGTGGTGATGATTAGCTGCATTTCCTGTAGTCTTACATTGCTACGTTAGGGACGGCTAGCACAGATAGCCCTCGAGTAGCTTTGTGCGATATTCCAAAACAAATAAACGTAATCTGAAAGATTGCGTGCTCGAGCATCAAACATACTTGCGTTTTCAGCTAAATTGGGGACGGCAAATGCAAAATATCCTTCGTGTAGCTTTGCACTAAATTCCAAATAAAACAAAGAGTCTAAACGTGCTTTGCTTTTTTTCTGTCGGTGTTCTTGAAAAACTATTAATGTAATCTTCTTTGTTGACTGTGTTTGAAGATCATATTAATTTTTTATATATTTATTTAGTTTCATTTTCTGAAAAAAATGAATCATTTATTTTGGAAAATGTTGAAATTCTAAGAAATGATACAAACCTGAAACATTTATGCATCTTACACCATATTTCAACCAACTTAGATGTAAAAAATAAGTATATAAACATCACTCTCGACAGATGCAGAATCATGAAATATAACAGCAGCTATAGATTATCGTTGTGTACGTAACTGTCGTCTTTCGGTGGCTCACAGTACGATTGAAAACTTACGACTGAAAAAATTTCAGTGACCAAGTAAAAAAGGAATTTCTTTTTTTCACTGGCACAAATACGATTTTCAGTTTGAAACGTTTTCATATTGTTTTATTTTTTAAATAAAAAATTTGTTTTATAACAGACATCAAATAATTGCTTTTCTTATTCGTTTATCAAAAACAAGGCGTTTCAAATTTTTTTGCAAAGGTTTTACTTTGCACCTTTTTATATTCCTCTACACTCACTTTAAAATCATAGTGTAATATTTTTGTATGTTTTATATTATATCTTTTTCAAACCTAAAGGATTATAAATATTAATATTTTAATTATGTAGTCAATTCATTGCTAACGGGTTTTATTTTTATGTGATAATTATGTGTAAACTCTTGGAATTTCATTTGTAGGAGAGGCAAGTAATTTTTGTTTGAAGTGTCTACTTTTGTTATTAATCAAATTGTAAGTTTATACATTTCATACCCTAAAAACATATTTATCACATGTTCATCGTTGAAGGTTTATTTTTAAATTACGTAGAAATTTAATACATGTTCAAGGGCTTCTCTGTCACTTCTTAATAAAGTAGCTTTCACTTACTTAATTACTTTTTAAAATCATCTATTCGTATATAAATTTTAAAATTCTTTATTTAGTCTGTTGAGACATAAAGAAGCGCTTCAAAAATGTTCAAATAGTTTCATTATTGTTAATTTTATATCTCTGTTGTTCCCGTAGCAAATAATAGTTAGTTTGTTCATTGATAATTTGGGATAATATAGTACAGTGGGAAGAAATACATCATTGCCAGTTATGTTATTCAGTACATTATTGTACACAGAAGCTATTCCTTTTGTTTGGTATATGATGATCACAAGATCAGTGATAAAGTGAACTTCTTCAGGGCAGAAGTGGTATTTACTGTTTTGTAAGAAGGAACAAGTTTAATCCAAACACAAAAACTCTTACTTTTCTATAAAGAGGATATTTAAATGGAAATACATATGCAGAAAAGAATGTTGAACAATGTAACAACTGCTATTATTCTGCATTAATTTCAATCAAGTGTTCATTCTATTCATAAAGTATCAGTCGATCAGTTTGATATATATTTACTCTCAGATTATCCTGTACTAAGCTTAAGTTTTAAATCAGATCTGTTGGATATCCAAAAAATATATCGAATGATAAGCTAATGCTATTAACACACACGATTTTACTTAAGAATTTTTGTCGTTGCTAATGTCTATATTTCCAAATCTCTTTTTTTGAAAATGTTGCACGTGATATGTTCTGTATGTTTTATGATTCTGATTAATTTACATTTTTCATTGTCACAACATTCACTGTACGTTTGGTGAAATCATAAAGTTTCTCAGTTTATGATAAATATCTAAGGAATCTAACGAGTTGACCAAAGTAGTTTAGACACACATACGAACATACAATATCTTTGATAAAGCAATATAGATCTAAAAGAAAATTTTTTTTGAAAAAATCAGATTATATATCGAAGTGAAAAGTTATAAACAAATGTTCTTCGATAACTCAACGGTAAATCTGAGGGTTTACAACGCTAAAAATTGGTATTTAGTTTTAGGAGTGAGTAAAATAGATGAATTATTGTGTATCCACTATTATTAAATTGCTTTCCTGTATAAGTAATATACTTTGAGGAAAATCACTCATTATTTACTCAACTAGTGTCGTTTGATGAGCCTCATTATTATCTTATAATGCTGTTTTTAAATAATATTAGTCATCCATTTAAGAGCATTAAAAAGACAATATACATTCGAAAACAATGTTGTTTAAAGGTTGAGAAAATATTAAATTAAAATATAAAATATATATTGAAATTGTGTTCAAATACTCCAATAATGAAACATCTGAATCCTCTGTAATATTGAATATTTATTTACTTCAAATAATAATTGGATTTTTATGATAAATCTCGAAATTTGTGATGATATAATGGTGGAATAAGACACCAAAATGACATGAAAATTATGTTTATTATCACTTGCAAATTAATTTTCTAAACTATGGTTTCTACTCTTCATTTCTTACAAATCTTACTTAATTGTTTCTTTGTTTGTTTTGGAAATTCGCACAAAGCTACTCGAGGGCTATCTGTGCAAGCCGTCCCTAATTTTGCAGTGTAAGACTAGAGAGAAGGCAGCTAATCATGACCACCCACCGCCAACTCTTGGGCTACTCTTTTACCAACAAATAGTGGGATTGACCGTCACATTATACATCCCCACGGCAGGGAGGGCGAGCATGTTTAGCGCGACCCTCGGATTACGAGTGCACGACCTACTTAATCAAATAAAGAAAAACTAATCAAAAGTAAATGTTATTTTGAAAAACAGGTGATCAATGCTGTTATTAATTTTATCATTTTTATAGAGGAGGCTGAGTTGAAGCTACTTTTCTACTTCTAAAACACCCTAAACATATTTTGTTTAAAGCTTTGAAAAAATTTTTAAGAATTTCAGAATACCATTGAAAACATGCATTTATTATTATCGCAAACGTAATAAAGAATGCACCTATCACACTCCACAGAGTTATATCTTCACTAGTTATCGTAACTTGAAAAAGAAAAGAAAAAACAATTTCCAGACAATACACTTAGACAACGCAATTTGCCTTTTCGACACTTAATGCGCTAATATAAAAATACTGAAAACAAAAACTAAGTATTGCAATTGCTAATATAATCCAAGGTACAGTTCCACATTCTAGAAATATAGTTTCGTAAACTATAAACTGGTAACTGTAAAATATTAAAGTCTGTATTAAAGAGCAATAGAAAATGATTACAGCATTATGAAAACATGTCATTCGAAGCACTATTATATAACTCAGAGAAACACAAAATCCACAACCAACCGCTAAGATGGATCCACGAGTACGAGATTGCGCATTTACGTTGCTGTCCCATCCTTCAAACACAAATGAAGGACGTGTAATCAGGATGATCCCGGCAATGGATAACGTTATGGCAATGACATCAATCAAATGTACTTTTTCACGCAGCATTAAAAACCTAGAATTGAAGTAAAAATCAAATCTGTTTTCGTTAGCATTGTTGCATCGATTACTGGTAAAAAGTCCAACGATTTATATAGAAATACGATAGATAGAGTTCCTGTAAATCCTGTGATAAAAATGTTTAAACATTGGTCAAACTTTCTCGGAAAATAATAATGCCCGCCATGAATAATAACTGGTGTACAAAAAATCCCAATGTGTATTCCACAATAAATCAATAATGTTTGTTTGGAGATGTCTGGAAGAAGTTTAACTATTACACATTGGTCACAGTGGGTGAAACAACTGAGTGAGGCTAGAATAATTCCAATACTAGGAAACTGTATTTTCTGAAACAGAGGCACAAATGGTTTTGACATTTCAAATTAATTTTTTCAACTTGCTAATATATGTGATCCTGTCTGCAATATTCTTCTTTATCTGCGCTTTTTAAAGTTTTATTCAACTTATCCAGACAATCTAGAATATGACAGAGAAAATACAGATGTGGGTTGTTTTAAGGAAAAATGAATTTTGATAATAATTAACGAATCTTGAAAAGTTTCATTTTTCAATAAAAACAAAGTTCATAATTTACCTCCCCATGAACTATGTCTATCTATAATTAATATTATTTTTGCAAATGCTTTATTGTTTAATAAAGAGAACAGGAAACAAAAGAGTGATTAATTATTTTTGTTGGCAAAATTGCTAAATTCTGTAGAATATTGCTAAGCTAGTCCTATGGCGAAAAGAATTTTTTCCTTATACACAAGGTAAATTCTCAGGACGATACCGAGGAAAGTAAACCATTAAATTATGGAATGAAAAACAAACTGAATTAATATAAATCTCTGATATTACAATATTTTTATTATCCTTATTCCACATTTAAAGTTGCTTACCCAAATTACTAAAAAAAACGTTTTAAATATGAAGTTTTCTCTTTAAATAAAGTCTTCAGTCCTTATATTAACAAAAGCTACATGTATGATACTTTCCCTAGCTTTCGGGCAAACCTTACGTAATTATTGTGACAGGTTATTTTATTTCAGATGATAAAACGGTTGTTGGTTGTGAGTAAAATATGGATATACGTATATCTGACGTTTGGTGTATAAATTGAGAAATTTCATTCTTCTATGGTACTGCCATCTGCTATTTAAATTTTGAAGAAATATAACCAGGATACATTGTTATATGCACACTTGAGGTAATGTCATCAAATAATATTCACCAGTTTTTCAAAAACTGTTTTTGAATGTTTAGCAAAGTAACTTTCTTAGTGGATGAAATAAATATAAGAATATCTCAAACTTTATATAGGAAATAAATAAAATGTTAAATTTGACCGAGAATTTTTTAAAAGTTTCAAGCTCACTGCAATTAAACTTTCTTCTTTATCACAGGACCATCAATTTTTTACAAAAAATTGTCAATCTATTTATGAATGAAATTATTTGTAGGTCCATGACTTTCATCGTTAGTTGGTTTATAACAACATACGAAATGAATTAAAATGGGAAGAAAAGTGAGCGTAATCACTTTCATCATTGCTGAGATCTCATATATATTTTATGTGTGTGAACACAGATATGTATTCGTGTGGGCATTTTTTTAATATCAACTGGCCTTTACCACATGGAAGGACCATCAGTGTCATTGGCTTAAGAAAGGATATGGTGCTGATATTTCCACAAACATCAAGAACCTCACTCTTAAACCTGAGGTCATAATATTCAAAATTTGTGTTTCAAAATGTCATACAGTCATACGTTATTAACTTCTTGTAAATGAAATAATCACAACATCAATAAGAAAAACAGTCTTATATTTAGAAGGGTGACCAAATCTTCAAACGAAAAGAACTTAGAATTTGCCCCTAATTTAAAAATGGTGTTTGCGCTTTTTATTTGCAGTGTGATTAATAATATCCGATCGTGTACTACAGAATACAAAGCTTTACATGTAGTGTATTCAATTTTGTATTTTAACAAACTTAGTACTAACTACATGTCTGAAGATGTTTTTCAGAAACAGTTTATAAAATCTTCTTTGACAACAGTTTTTGAAGAACACATCTAATTCATGTATTTCGTTTCATGGATATTTTTTTGATATTTTAGTTACAAAAGTGAGTACTGTGACACAACGGAAGGAAAGACAGAAAATACGTCTCAGATGTGCACTACGATAAGCTAGAAATGTTAATCATGTTTCATGTACACGTGTCTGTCGAGAGTTCACTTCATGTTCGTTTGTCCGATATAAGTATTATTTAAAATTCGTTTCACATGTATAATGTTTTGTTTCACGTTTGTTTTATTTATCTTCTAACCTTTCAAAAATTTTCACAATAAATAGTTAAATATGATCAGTGTCTTAAACAAAAAGTCGATGGGATCTTGAAAAATTACTATCAAAGTATACCTTCTTAATATCTATAATAGAAAATTGTCACATGTACACATATCTACATGCGTGCTTTGTGAATACAACATTTCACGTTTCTTGTATGTATGTTGTCTTATCGCAATGTCACGTCGAGCTATCTGCTGAGCCCATCGAGAAAAATCGAACCGCTGATTGTAGCATTGTCACTCCGTAGATATATATAGAGTAATTTGTAGTGGTAATACACGTACTGTGATACTTCACGTGCGTCTAAACATAACACAAAGTAACGAAGCCCATATGACATGAATGATTCTTTAAAATACAATATCACAGAAAAGGAAAAGTCATTAAAGCATACAAGTCTTTGATAACAAAAGCAGGAATGTGTCTATGCAAGGCTAACAATCATATATGATCTAGATAACATTGTTTGTTTGTTTTAAATTTCGCACAAAGCTACTCGAGGTCTATCTGTGCAGGCCGTCCCTAATTTAGCAGTGTAAGACTAGAGGGAAGGCAGCTAGTCATCACCACCCACCGCCAACGTTTGGGCTACTCTTTTTCCAACGAAAAGTGGGATTGACCGTCACATTATAACACCCCCACGCTTGGGAGGGCGAGCATCTCCGCGACTCCCGGATTACGAGTCGCGCGCCTTACGAGCTTGGCCTTGCTGGGCCTACCACTTAAGTTAATAAACTATTGTTTCAGTTAATAAAATATTGTAAAATGTCTTACATCAATTAGATGTACTTTTCTCGCAGTGATAAAAAACAAAGAATTGTTGTAAAAATTAATCCTGACAACGTAGGAACTGTAGCAAGGAGTAGTGGTACAAAGTCTAAACATTTGTCCTGAAATAAGATAGATATACTTCCGGTAATTACTCTTGTAAAAAATATTCTAGTTTTTGGGAAGAAATGTACGACCGCCATGTAGAATAACTGGTACACAAAAAAACAGCCATGAGTTTTGCACGGTGAATCAATAATGCCTGTTTGGAGATATTTGGAACCTGTTTAACCATTACACGTTAGTAAAAGGCCCGTCGTGGCCAGGTGGGTTAAGGCGTGTGACTCGTAATCTGAGGGTTCCGTGTTCGGATACCCATAGCGCTAAACATGCTCGCCCTTTTAGCCTCGGGGGCATTATAAAGTGACGGTCAATACTACTATTCGTTGGTAGCCCAAAAGTTGACGGTGCGTGGTGATGACTAGCTGCCACCGTCTAGTCTTACACTTCTGAATTTGGGACGGCTGTCACAAACAACCCTCCAGTAGCTGTGCGCGAAATTAAAAACTAACAAACATTCACTACAGTGGGTGAAACAACTGAGTGAAGCTAGAATAAGTCAAATACCAGGAAACTGTATTTTCTCAAATGGAGACAGAAATGGGTTTGACATTTCATATCAATTGTTAAAATTTGCTACTTTATGTAATCCTGTTTTAAATATTCATCTTAATCTGTGTTTTATTAAGTTCCAATTCACCTTGTCCATACAGCGTAAAATATGATAGAAAAGAAAATATAGTCGTTAGTTTATAGGTAACAAGAATTATAATAATGATTTGTAAATCCTGGAAGGATATTTTTTTAATGAACAAAAAGTTCTCAATTTTACTCCCACCCGAGCTGTGTATATTTACAATCAATATTATTTGATGCAAAAATAAGTAAATAACGTTTATTCTTCCTTGTAAAGCTTTCGTATTTAAATTAATAGCTTGTTAACATGTAATTTATTATTATATTTTGTAGTTTTAACTTTCTTGAAATATTTATTCAACAAATTTTGTACCGGTGTCGTCATATTTAAATAACTTAATACGTATCTATAATATGAAGAACATATTTTATTGTCCACTAAGTAATAATTATAATATTGAGGGAAGGCATTAAGAGCTTTGTATCAGTGTTTACATTGTGAGTACTCGTAAATAAATGAAGGTACTTCTTTGTATACCACTAGGTTTATTCAGTACGCAAAGGAAATTTGAGATGTATAAATATGAAACTATACGAACAGAGTGAAGATAAAAACCGTATTTGTAACTTTCCAATGTTACACCGAACTGATTTCAACAGTTCTTTTTTAAAGCATATACCAATGGTTGTAGATATTTTAGAACAAAAAATATACGAAAATAATGATAAGAAAATCCTATAAAATCCTGTAATATAACAGGTAAAACTTCAAGGAAATGGTTAAAACTTGACACCTGGGATATTCTTTAATTATTTATTATTTTTCTTTCGAAAGCTTCTAAGTTCTATGAGATATTCATCAGATCTTTTTGATGATATCAATATTTTTAATCATTCACAATTCAAATTCTCAAGATGATACGAAAAGAAACTATCAGTATATGAAACGAGATATGAACGAAATTTGTACAATCAGGTGATATTAGTATGCTTGACGTGAATTATGTTCTTTAATGTTTATTACATGCTAAAAGTTACTTATTTAAAACGCTACCAGATCTTACCTTCTTCTAACTGCAGTAGCTTATCTTGACTGAAATATGAATAATGATGTAATAAAAGCTATTAAGTGACGTTTTCACTTAGTTTTGTGTAGACCTTATGCAAACGTTACGAGTTATTTCATTGTGGGAAGTTAAAGCGTTTGTTATTTCAGAATAAAATATGGATACACGTATATTTGACGTTAAGAGTATAAACTACAGAAACTATACGTGGAGAAACTATGCAGCACAACAGAAATTCGTAAGTTTCTCCAGTTTTTAAATTAGGATTTCTACCACATATGTTACAAACACCATTAGTTTCTTTTGGATATGGTTAGTTCGTAAAATAGAAATAACTCTACATGAAATATGAAGTTAAAATTAAATTTGGTTAATTTGAAGTTTTTGGATATGTTCAGTTGACAAGGTATTGATATATATGTATATAGACACATATATATTTGATGAAAATTAACATATTTTGATAAAGTTAAGTAAACAAATTCACAATGAAAGACTGCGATAAAAACAGCAAATTCAAACCTCTGACTAATTATATGGTTAGTTTGTTATAACTATGTGGAACCCCGCATTTGATTGTAAATACACCAACTATCCATCTAACCTCCATTCGCATAAGAAATAAAAGAAATCAATAGATATTGAAATAGAATTATCCCACATTATAGTTTTTACCCTCAGGTCTTTTCAATTAATGAATCGATTATGTTTATTTTTTGTTTCTTCGTTTTTTGAGCTCTAACTTACTGACAAAATTAGGCTAACATTTTAATTTGCTGTTTTTCACGCACTCATTCCTTAATGTTTTGTTTACCGAATTTTGTGAAAATCAGTGTAGGTGATTCGTCGCATGCTATTTCGCAATTTTCCGCACAATTTTTCAATCTTTAAGCGTGAAGGACTGAAGTAATGACATACACAGCTGGCCAAAATCTTTATGCCAGTGACCAGAAAGAAACAAATATGCTTTTTTGTTGTTAGACTCAACCACTTATTTGAGTAGAGCTTAGAAAGATTAAAATAAGAAAATTATTTTTTCCCATTTGATAAGGAAAATGTAAATATTATTATGAAGTTAGCATAAATAAAAGCTGGTCAAAAGTTTAAGACCATATGAAAAAGACGTTCTTAACATAGAATTCATTTAAAACAACATGAAGTACAATGTGACAGTTATTTGTCATACAAAGTAGTTAAAACTGTAACCTACAGCTATCGTCTGCTCGACCAGTTAAGCACGTCACTGTTATTGACTTGTTTCTCTCAAGTCTGTGAAGTTACAACAACATCAAGGTGTGAAACGCATTCATTAGAGCAACAAAACCAACCAGAGTGTAAACTATATAATTGTTTTCTGTACTATTTGTTTATGTTAAAACAGAATATAATTAGATTGCATTTACCTAAAAAAAATCGACATTAATTAGAATATATAGGTATCATAAAACTTCTTAACACATAATTACAGAAGCAGACAACGCCACCATATCACTTATAACATGATAAATTGGTCTCTGAATATTGTCCTTCTGTATCCAGTCAGAAACACAAGCAGCTTAATTTTGTTACCTCAGTTTGTCCCCGATTCACGAGAATTGCTCGCAAGCTTCAATAATTTGTTTAACATAATTCCAAAATTTATAAGAAATTGTTATCTACATTAGTATTATTCAAATTAATTTCAAACTAGAGTTAAGTATTCAGACTTTTTCAGTGTTATAAATAGTATAATTCCTCGTCTAAGACGAACAGCTTCAGAAATGCCAACTATTTCAAATGACTAAACGTAATGATTGTAGACAGAATCTTTTTACAGTTTTAGTCTTTTTAGATTTACCAGAAACAAGGCAAAAAGACCTGGTGAAGGAGGCCTCTTTTTTTTCACCTTGTGAACTATCGCATTGGTGTTTCTATGCCATTTAGAAAATGAGAAACACTCATTTACGCGAGCACTGATAGGCTGACAATTACTGATGACGTAACTATGGATTCCCCCACGTACCCAGTACGGAGAAGCACTGAGTTCAAACTATTAGTAGACGTCAAATACCTTTTTATTATTTCAAGCTCAAACATGATTATTGCAAGTAGCCATTTGGAGTATGTCTTTTATTTATCATCAAAATTTATTTTATCTCACTAAAAATTTTCTTTTAAACCCTTTCAAGCCCTGGGGAACAATTTTTCACTTTATTGTAAATGCCTATATATTTTTTAATAATTTTGAACTTGCAACAAGTCGTAATATTTTTCTGTATGAGCGTATAGTAGTAATGTGTTCGCCAAAATCGTAATGATTACGCTGAAATCATAATGGTTGGCATCCCTACAAATATTATTACAATGTGAACGTGCTCACAATATTACAAAGTTTATATAGATTTAAAACTCACAACCCTTCAAACATGAATTACAGAAAATGCCACTGTGATAAAGAGAATAACCCTCGGTAAAATTTCTTGTTTGTGCAGTTAGAACATAATTAGATAAATTTTTTTGATTATGGGATGTAGTTTAATGAGGAAATATTTCAAATCAAGAGATCATTATATATTAAAGACACCCCTTATAACACTCTGTGGTAATCTGCGACAAATTTTCAAAGTTTCTCTGTTATAACTTTCTTTGTGCTCACGTAAAGTAAATTATCACCCCAAACATCATTATGATTTTACAACTGACGAGCTTTTATTGCATAGCAAATAAATAAATTTGTTTATATGTTGTAGTATACAATATACAATTGCTGTGGTTGTGCAATATTGTTGACTAATATTTAAAAGCTTTGTGATGGATTTACGTTAGTTGTCATTCCAACCTTTTGTATGTCCAATGTGGCTGCACAATCACATATGAAGTGTTAACTTTATATCAAGAGTGCAGTTATTAATGGTTAAATGGATACAATGATGGGTTTGATTGTTTAACTGTAAGCTATGCAAATATTTAGTTCTTCATTTTATTGAAAAAACAACAACTTTGACGCAGAGTAAACTGTAAACACATATATGTGATTTTATAGTGGCGGCATCTGTTGCCCTGAAATTCAATGAAATAATATAGCTAGAAATAAAAAAGAGCGTAAAGAAAAATAATTGAATCTTTGTTTGTTTGTTTTGGAATTTCGCACAAAGTTACTCGAGGGCTATCTGGGCTAGCCGTCCCAAATTTAGAAGTGTAAGACTAGAGGAAAGGCAGCTAGTCATCATCACCCACCGCCAACTCTTGGGCTACTCTTTTACCAACGAGTAGTGGGATTGACTATCACATGATAACGCCCCCACGGCTGGGAGGGCGAGCATGTTTGGCGCGACTTGGGCACGAACCCGCGATCCTCAGATTACGAAGCGCTCGCCTTAACGCGCTAGGCCAGGTCTGGCTTAATAATTGAATCATTATGATAAAACGAAAAAACATAAACAACTTAAATCAGAAAGAACTGATAAATGGGCAGCGTGTTGGTTCAGCAGTGCTCGATTACCATTATTTGTTGTTAGAGCAGAGGTTGTGAGGAGGAGGATACTCCCTTTGGTCTTGTACCTTGGAGATATTTGAACCTGCAAAAACCTATGTGTTTTGACCCTCCATCCTGGTATGTGGACACTGCTTCGGCGATCCAGTGATATCCTGTCGTGTCAGCCGATGTTGCCTCGGACTCCTGTTCCCTCTATTCCCTGCTGGTATCTGTATATACCCACAGGATTGATTAACACCACCCTGCTTTACCGACGAACATTATTTGGAGCCGTCATGTGCTGCTTCATGTTGATAGCTACCTCCAGGCTCTTACCTTCACATCGTTCGTAACATACTTCCGGTGGGGGGAGCGTACATACTTGTGGAACTTTTGTGTAATTCAGTTGTGTTCTTTCTGCCACTCTCAGGTAGAGTCTGTCATGCTCAAGTTGGTCCTTTGTCTGACGTCAGTGTAGATCTGGGAAAAGTTGGCCCGCTTTTTTCGGGTAGTGCTACTCTCGTCTGGGACCATCTTATACCCCGTGCCGGAACTTGTTCCCTTCACCTTTTTATTTCAGTATTCACCACCTGTCTTTAAGTACGTCTTCTGGCTTCTTCGAAATCAACTTCTTTTTAAGCAGGCCCCTGTGTCGTAATATATTGGGTAAGTAGGATATCAGCTGTTAGTACGTCTCGAGGAGTGTTTTTGATGGCTGAGCTTCACCGACTTTTTCCATCAATAGCGGCCGGATGTTTCGCCTATCTGTACGTTGTTGGGAGTCGGGTTGAGCTTGGGTTTGGAGTCACCCTATTCCCAATCCCTGTACTTGTAATTATTCTATATACAGGTATTTTTCTTATTATTATTTTGTATATACGAGTGTATTTATGTCCTCATTATTATTATTGTTTTTATTTTCATTATGAATATACATGTATGTTTATCATAATTACGCTGTTCAATTCTTTACTTTGTGTATGCATGTGATTAATATGTTGCTGTTATTATTATTATTAAACTTTGTATGTGTTTTTTCTCAATTTGTATAATATGGAATTTATTTTATTTTTATTCTATTTTTTTTACTTTGTGATATATATATATATATAAACCTCATTTATTTTCTTGTTGTTATTTATTATTATATATATTGTATATATTAAGTGGAATGTACGTTTTTATTTGTTTTTTTTTCTTACAGTATACCACGTGTTTTTCTTTTTGTCATAATTCATTTTTACTCTCATTTTTTTGTTATAAATAAATTAAAAAGTCATAATTGTTTGTTTAGATAACTTGATGAAACGCTTGATACCAGTGCAATTCGTCTTATCAATCACCACGAAACCATGAAAATATACATAAAATTTATATGAAAGTATTAAGGGAACTTAATGAACTTTGAAAAGCTTTTGGTGAGCATTAAAGTGAAGTTAGGACGTTGTATGTATCGAGTTCAAATAGTTTTTTATGCTGAGATCAAAATTACTTTTACTTCATCGTTTATTTCAAAAAATCTTTGTACTTCAGTTGTTATTCTCGTTATCCTATTCCTACACGGACACGGTTAATTTGATCCGTCTTGTAACCACCATAAAAATACGTAATAAACGAATAAATAGGTTTAAATTGTTCTTTTTTACACATTTCTTACTTCTGTAATAATTTATAAAGATTTTATATTAAAATAAATAAATTTAGTGTTTCTCTTTATTGAAGCGTACTTTTTAACAATGACAGTAAAATATTAATTACTTTTGCTGCTCGACATAAAGAACGTTAAATAACCTTTCAAAGTGAAGACGTACTTCACAGTACTGTGTCCTGGAAATATGTCATTCGATACATCGAAGCTTGAAATGACATAATATAAAGCATCAAAGACAATTTCTAGCAGTTTGTATAACAGGGATGAGACAGTGTATGTTAGTCTGTTTTCTTCTATTTTATGATTTCTTAAGCAAATAAGGTTATATGCTGTACAATTTATTGAGGATTATGCAAATTAGAGAAGGAAGGCCTAGAGAACAAATGCCACATTTAAAAAAAATCATTTTTAGCATATTAACCACGTTGAGGTATGCAGATTATTTATTTTAATGAAAATTTGAGGTTAATTCTGAATATATTTTTTTCAAAAGTCCGTGACATGCTCATTTTGACCTTCCCATTACGTGAAGGTTTATTGTGAAGTAACGTGTGTAGCTGTCGATCCCTATTCTTTATTATTGCTGTCAATACAAATACAACAAAAAGTTGTCTAGCAGGGGCAGTGTAGTTATGGGTAGAGTCAATCAGAAACTTGCAGAAGAGTGTCTCCTGAAAAGTTCTCAGATCATTAGAAAAGTTATTGTATGATGATATAATGTTGAACACAAACAAATTCAATATAATTTACTTGGAACAATAACTCAGTTAAATTTCATGTCTGAATGTTTATTCAGATCCTCGCCAAATGATGCAGCTAAATTTAAACATATTTGTCGCTTTCAGTTATTAAGGTAGAGATTTAACTACAACAATTTTTTGAAATAAACGATGAAGTAAAAGAAAATTTTGATCTCAGCATAAAAAACTATTTGAACTCCATACATACAACGTCGTAACTTCACATGTACATAAACATAGCTTTAATAATAAAAATAAAAAAATATTATTTTTTCTTCTGTACAAAACATTTTTAATGCTCACCAAAAGCTTTTCAAAGTTCATTAAGTTCCCTTAATACTTTCATATAAATTTTATGTATATTTTCATGGTTTCGTGGTGATTGATAAGACGAATTGCACTGGTATCAAGCGTTTCATCCAGTTATCTAAACAAACAATTATGACTTTTTAATTTATTTATAACAAAAAAATGAGAGTAAAAATGAATTATGACAAAAAGAAAAACACGTGGTATACTGTAAGAAAAAAAAACAAATAAAAACGTACATTCCACTTAAAATATATACAATATATATATATATATAAATAACAACAAGAAAATAAATGAGGTTTATACATATATATATTCAAAAAGTAAAAAAAAATAGAATAATAACAATAAAATAAATTCCATATGTATACAAATTGAGAAAAAACACATACAAAGTTTAATAATAATAATAACAGCAACATATTAATCACATGCATACACAAAGTAAAAAGAATTGAACAGCGTAATTATGATAAACATACATGTATATTCATAATGAAAATAAAAACAATAATAATAATGAAGACATAAATACACTCGTATATACAAAATAATAATAAGAAAAATACCTGTATATGGAATAATTACAAGTACAGGGATTGGGAATAGGGTGACTCCAAACCCAAGCTCAACCCGACTCCCAACAACGTACAGATAGGCGAAACATCCGGCCGCTATTGATGGAAAAAGTCGGTGAAGCTCAGCCATCAAAAACACTCCTTGAGACGTACTAACAGCTGATATCCTACTTACCCAATATATTACGACACAGGGGCCTGCTCAAAAAGAAGTTGATTTCGAAGAAGCCAGAAGACGTACTTAAAGACAGGTGGTGAATACTGAAATAAAAAGGTGAAGGGAACAAAATTCCGGCACGGGGTATAAGATGGTCCCAGACGAGAGTAGCATTACCCGAAAAAAGCGGGCCAACTTTTCCCAGATCTACACGGACGTCAGACAAAGGACCAACTTGAGCATGACAGACTCTACCTGAGAGTGGCAGAAAGAACACAACTGAATTACACAAAAGTTCCACAAGTATGTACGCTCCCCACCGGAAGTATGTTACGAACGATGTGAAGGTAAGAGCCTGGAGGTAGCTATCAACATGAAGCAGCACATGACGGCTCCAAATAATGTTCGTCGGTAAAGCAGGGTGGTGTTAATCAACCCTGTGGGTATATACAGATACCAGCAGGGAATAGAGGGAACAGGAGTCCGAGGCAACATCGGCTGACACGACAGGATATCACTGGATCGCCGAAGCAGTGTCCACATACCAGGATGGAGGGTCAAAACACATAGGTTTTTGCAGGTTCAAATATCTCCAAGGTACAAGACCAAAGGGAGTATACTCCTCCTCATAACCTCTGCTCTAACAACAAATAATGGTAATCGAGCACTACTGAACGAACACGCTGCCCATTTATCAGTTCTTTCTGATTAAGTTGTTTATGTTTTTCGTTTTATCATAATGATTCAATTATTAAGGCCCGACCTGGCCTAGCGCGTTAAGGCGAGCGCTTCGTAATCTGAGGATCGCGGGTTCGTGCCCAAGTCGCGCCAAACATGCTCGCCCTCCCAGCCGTGGGGGCGTTATCATGTGATAGTCAATCCCACTACTCGTTGGTAAAAGAGTAGCCCAAGAGTTGGCGGTGGGTGGTGATGACTGCCTGCCTTTCCTCTAGTCATACACTGCTAAATTTGGGACGGCTAGCCCAGATAGCCCTCGAGTAACTTTGTGCGAAATTCCAAAACAAACAAACAAAGATTCAATTATTTTTCTCTACGCTCTTTTTTTTTCTAGCTATATTATTTCATCGAATTCCAGGGCAACAGATGCCGCCACTATAAAATCACATATATGTGTTTACAGTTTACTCTGCGTCAAAGTTGTTGTTTTTTCAATAAAATGAAGAACTAAATATTTGCATAGCTTACAGTTAAATAATCGAACCCATCATTGTATCCATTTAACCATTAATAACTGCACTCTTGATATAAAGTTAACACTTCATATGTGATTGTGCAGCCACATTGGACATACAAAAGGTTGGAGTGACAACTAACGTAAATCTATCACAAAGCTTTTAAATATTAGTGAACAATATTCACAACCACAGCAATTGTATATTCTATACCACAACATATAAACAAATTTATTTATTTGCTATGCAATAAAAGCTCGTCAGTTGTAAAATGATAATGATGTTTGGGGTGATAATTTACTTTACGTGAGCACAAAGAAAGTTATAACAGAGAAACTTTGAAAATTTGTCGCAGATTACCACAGAGTGTGATAAGGGGTGTCTTTAATATATAATGATCTCTTGATTTGAATATTTTATCATTAAACTACATCCCATAATTATAAAAAATTATCTAATTATGTTCTAACTGCACAAACAAGAAATTGCACCGAGGGTTATTCTCTTTATCACAGTGGCATTTTCTGTAATTCATGTTTGAAGGGTTGTGAGTTTTAAATCTATATAAACTTTGTAACATTGTGAGCACGTTCACATTGTAAAAATATTTGTAGGGATGCCAACCATTATGATTTCAGCGTAATCATTACGATTTTGGCGAACACATTACTACTATACGCTCATACAGAAAAATATTACGACTTGTTGCAAGTTCAAAATTATTAAAAATTATATAGGCCTTTACAATAAAGTGAAAATTTGTTCCCCAGGGCTTGAAAGGGTTTAAAAGAAAATTTTTAGTGAGATAAAATAAATTTTGATAATAAATAAAAGACATACTCCAAATGGCTACTTGCGATAATCATGTTTGTGCTTGAAATAATAAAAAGGTATTTGACGTCTACTAATAGTTTGAACTCAGTGCTTCTCCGTACTGGGTACGTGGGGAAATCCATAGTTACGTCATCAGTAATTGTCAGCCTATCAGTGCTCGCGTAAATGAGTGTTTCTCATTTTCTAAATGGCATAGAAACACCAATGCGATATTTAACAAGGTGAAAAAAAGAGCCTCCTTCACCAGGTCTTTTTGCCTTGTTTTTGGTAAATCTAAAAAGACTAAAACTGTAAAAAGATTCTGTCTATAATCATTACGTTCAGTCATTTGAAATAGTTAGCATTTCTGAAGCTGTTCGTCTTAGACGAGGAATTATACTTTTATAACACTGAGAAAGTCTGAATACTTAACTCTAGTTTGAAATTAATTTGAATAATACTAATGTAGATAACAATTTCTTATAAATTTTGGAATTATGTTAAACAAATTATTGAAGCTTGCGAGCAATTCTCGTGAATCGGGGACAAACTAAGGTAACAAAATTAAGCTACTTGTGTTTCTGACTGGATATAGAAGGACAATGTTTAGAGACCAATTTATCATGTTATAAGTGATATGGTGGCATTGTCTGCTTCTGTACTTATGTGTTAAGAAGTTTTATGATACCTATATATTCTAATTAATATCGATTTTTTTTAGGTAAATTCAATCTAATTATATTCTGTTTTAACATAAACAAATAGTACAGAAAACAATTATATAGTTTACACTCTGGTTGGTTTTGTTGCTCTAATGAATGCGTTTCACACCTTGATGTTGTTGTAACTTCACAGACTTGAGAGAAACAAATCAATAACAGTGACGTGCTTAACTGGTCGAGCAGACGATAGCTGTAGGCTACAGTTTTCAATACTTTGTATGACAAATAACTGTTACATTGTACTTCATGTTGTTTTAAATGAATTCTATGTTAAGAACGTCTTTTTCATATGGTCTTAAACTTTTGACCAGCTTTTATTTTTGCTAACTTCAGAATAATATTTACATTTTCCTTATTAAATGGGAAAACAAATAATTTTCTTATTTTAATCTTTCGAAGCTCTACTCAAATAAGTGGTTGAGTCTAACAACAAAAAAAGCATATTTGTTTCTTTCTGGTCACTGGCATAAAGATTTTGGCCAGTAGTGTATGTCATTACTTCAGTCCTTCACGCTTAAAGATTGAAAAATGTGCGGAAAATTGCAAAATAGCATGCGACGAATCACCTACATTGATTTTCACAAAATTAGGTAAACGAAACTACAAGGAATGAGTGCGTGAAAAACAGCAAATTAAAATGTTATCCTAATTTTGTCAGTAAGTTAGAGCTCAAAAAAAGAAGAAACAAAAAATAAACATAATCGATTCATCAATTGAAAAGATCTGAGGGTAAAAACTATAATGTGGGATAATTCTATTTCAATATCTATTGATTTCTTTTATTTCTTATGCGAATGGAGGTTAGATGGATAGTTGGTGTATTTCTATCAAATGCGGGTTCCACATAGTTATAACAAACTAATATAATTAGTGAGAGGTTTGAATTTGCTGTTTTTATCGCAGTCTTTCATTGTGAATTTGTTTACTTAACTTTATCAAAATATGTTAATTTTCATCAAATATATATGTGTCTATATACATATATATCAATACCTTGTCAACTGAACATATCCAAAAACATCAAATAACCAAATTTAATTTTAACTTCATATTTCATGTAGAGTTATTTCTATTTTACGAACTAACCATATCCAAAAGAAACTAATGGTGTTTGTAACATATGTGGTAGAAATCCTAATTTAAAAACTGGAGAAACTTACGAATTTTGTTGTGCTGCATAGTTTCTCCACATATAGTTTCTGTAGTTTATACTCTTAACGTCAAATATACGTGTATCCATATTTTATTCTGAAATAACAAACGCTTTAAATTCCCACAATGAAATAACTCGTAACGTTTGCATAAGGTCTACACAAAACTAAGTGAAAACGTCACTTAATAGCTTTTATTACATCATTATTCATATTTCAGTCAAGATAAGCTACTGCAGTTAGAAGAAGGTAAGATCTGGTAGCGTTTTAGATAAGTAACTTTTAGCATGTAATAAACATTAAAGAACATAATTCACGTCAAGCATACTAATATCACCTGATTGTACAAATTTCGTTCATATCTCGTTTCATATACTGATGGTTTCTTTTCGTGGGTATCATCTTGAGAATTTGAATTGTGAATGATTAAAAATATTGATATCATCAAAAATATCTGATGAATATTTCATAGAACTTAGAAGCTTTCGAAAGAAAAATAATAAATAATTAAAGAATACCCCAGGTGTCAAGTTTTAACCATTTCCTTGAAGTTTTACCTGTTATATTACACGTGAGGATTTTATAGGATTTTCTTATTATTATTTACGTATATTTTTTGTTCTAAAATATCTACAACCATTGGTATATGCTTTAAAAAAGAACTGTTGAAATCAGTTCAGTGTAACATTGGAAAGTTACAAATCCGGTTTTTATCTTTACTCTGTTCGTATAGTTTCATATTTATACATCTCAAATTTCCTTTGCGTACTGAATAAACCTAGTGGTATACAAAGAAGTACCTTCATTTATTTACGAGTACTCACAATGTAAACACTGATACAAAGCTCTTAATGCCTTCCCTCAATATTATAATTATTACTTAGTAGACAATAAAATATGTTCTTCATATTATAGATACGTATTAAATTATTTAAATATGACGACACCGGTACAAAATTTGTTGAATAAATATTTCAAGAAAGTTAAAACTACAAAATATAATAATAAATTACATGTTAACAAGCTAGTAATTTAAGTACGAAAGCTTTACAAGGATGAA
This sequence comes from Carcinoscorpius rotundicauda, assembly GCA_011833715.1. Classification (NCBI taxonomy): domain Eukaryota; kingdom Metazoa; phylum Arthropoda; class Merostomata; order Xiphosura; family Limulidae; genus Carcinoscorpius; species Carcinoscorpius rotundicauda. The sequence goes on from CM022393.1 coordinate 143,044,209, forward strand.
TAAACGTTATTTACTTATTTTTGCATCAAATAATATTGATTGTAAATATACACAGTTCGGGTGGGAGTAAAATTGAGAACTTTTTGTTCATTAAAAAAATATCCTTTCAGGATTTACAAATCATTATTATAATTCTTGTTACCTACAAACTAACGACTATATTTTCTTTTCTATCATGTTTTACGCTGTATGGACAAGGTGAATTGGAACTTAATAAAACACAGATTAAGATGAATATTTAAAACAGGATTACATAAAGTAGCAAATTTAAACAATTGATATGAAATGTCAAACCCATTTCTGTCTCCATTTGAGAAAATACGGTTTCCTGGTATTTGACTTATTCTAGCTTCACTCAGTTGTTTCACCCACTGTAGTGAATGTTTGTTTGTTTTTAATTTCGCGCACAGCTACTGGAGAGCTGTTTGCGACAGCCGTCCCAAATTCAGAAGTGTAAGACTAGACGGTGGCAGCTAGTCATCACCACCCACCGCCAACTTTTGGGCTACCAACGAATAGTGGTATTGACCGTTCCTTTATAATGCCCCCACGGCTAAAAGGGCGAGCATGTTTGGCGCTATGGGTATGCGAACACGCGACCCTCAGATTACGAGTCACACGCTTTAACCCACCTGGCCACGACGGGCCTTTTACTAACGTGTAATGGTTAAACAGGTTCCAAATATCTCCAAACAGGCATTATTGATTAGCCGTGCAATACTCATGGCTGTTTTTTGTGTACCAGTTAATCTACATGGCGGTCGTAAATTTCTTCCCAAAAACTAGAATAATTTTTACAAGAGTAATTACCGGAAGTATATCTCTCTTATTTCAGGACAAATGTTTAGACTACTCGATGCTACAGTTCCTACGTTGTCAGGATTAATTTTTACAACAATTCTTTGTTTTTTATCACTGCGAGAAAAGTACATTTAATTGATGTAAGACATTTTACAATATTTTATTAACAGAAACAATAGTTTATTAACTTAACTGGTAGGCCCGGCAAGGCCAAGCTCGTAAGGCGCGCGACTCGTAATCCGGGAGTCGCGGAGATGCTCGCCCTCCCAGCCGTGGGGGTGTTATAATGTGACGGTCAATCCCACTTTTCGTTGGAAAAAGAGTAGCCCAAAAGTTGGCGGTGGGTGGTGATGACTAGCTGCCTTCCCTCTAGTCTTACACTGCTAAATTAGGGACGGCCTGCACAGATAGACCTCGAGTAGCTTTGGGCGAAATTTAAAACAAACAAACAATGTTATCTAGATCATATATGATTGTTAGCCTTGCATACACACATTCCTGCTTTTGTTATCAAAGACTTGTATGCTTTAATGACTTTTCCTTTTCTGTGATATTGTATTTTAAAGAATCATTCATGTCGTATAGGCCTCGTTACTTTGTGTTATGTATAGACGCATGTGAAGTATCACAGTACGTGTATTACCATTACAAATTACTCTATATATATCTACGGAGTTACAATGCTATAATCAGCGGTTCGATTCTCCTCGATGGGCTCAGCAGATAGCTTTTTTGTTTTGTTTTGGAATTTCGCACAAAGCTACTCGAGGGCTATCTGTGCTAGCCGTCCCTAATTTAGCAGTGTAAGACTAGAGGGAAGGCAGCTAGTCATCACCACCCACCGCCAACTCTTGGGCTACTCTTTTACCAACGAATAGTGGCGAGCATGTTTAGCGCGACGCGGGCGCGAACCCGCGTCCCTCGGATTACGAGTGCACGCCTTAACGCGCTCGGCCATGCCAGGCAGCAGATAGCTCGACGTGACATTGCGATAAGACAACATACATACAAGAAACGTGAAATGTTGTATTCACAAAGCACGCATGTAGATATGTGTATATGTGAGAATTTTCTATTATAGATATTAAGAAGGTATACTTTGAAGTAATTTTTCAAGATCCCATCGACTTTTTGTTTAAGACACTGATCATAATTAACTATTTATTGTGAAAATTTTTGAAAGGTTAGAAGATAAATAAAACAAACGTGAAACAAAACATTATACATGTCAAACGCATTTTAAATAATACTTATA